>CM052704.1:24019777-24030686 GCA_028551405.1 Uromys caudimaculatus | reverse complement strand
GAATCAGCATCTCTGACCTCAAGTTATACTACAGAGCAGTAGTGATTAAAAACTGCATGATATTGGTACAGTGACAGGCAGGTAGATCAATAGAATAGAATTGAAGACCCAGAAATGAACCCACACACTTACGGTCACTTGATTTTTGACAAAGGAATATTCCATGAATTTTAAAGCCTCCTGCATGGCCTTTCTGAGTGGCCCTCTTCATCAAGTAACCCCGGCCTCATATTCTCCTTTGATTTCTTGAAGCTCATCAAAGAAAATTCCACAAAGAGAGAAGAGAAATGTATGTATTCTCTATCTTTCTCTAGAACATACGAGTTGTGACAAATGTCATTGAGAAGCAGAAAACCTGAGTTATAAAGCTATAAGACAGAGTGGAGTAAACTCTAGCAAGCTTTTAAATTACAGGGTACACATGAAAGTATTTCAGAAAAATAAATAAAATAAAATAAAATAAAATAAAATAAAATAAAATAAAATAAAATAAAATAAAATAAAATATGGTCCACAGAGAAGGTCACCTGAAGATGGCCTGCCCACAGTTGAGTTAGAATCAACCTTGGCCTCTTGGACCTGGGTGGAAGTATTTGCAGTTTTTTACATGTATTACTTTCAGTACGGTGACTATCAAAGACCACATGAAGATGTCTGATTTCAAGCCCTTTAGGATTCAGCCATTTGACCTTTAAACTTTATTTGTTTTCCAACAGACCTTTCCTCATTACCAGTTACTTAGCCAAGTGTCCAATTTATGACTCATAAAAGTTTCTACTTTGGTGTCTGATGTGGTCCGTTTTAGAACTGTCTTCTGAATTCTATACTTTTAAGATCACCATTGTGCATATTCACCATATGAGGTGTTGTGCTGCATGAGCATCCTTTCGCCCTGGCACATGTTCTACGTGGCATACTTCTTGGTATCCTCCTTCCTCCTTTAACCCTGACCCATGACCTCCCACTAGTTACTTCACTCTCTTCATTCTTCCACCTGACTTTCATGTCAGACACACATACAAGAACTCACAGATCAGTAGAAAATCTAGGAAGTAGATTACTTAAAGCGTGGCACTGGATTGATTGAAATGAATTTGTCTAACAAAAGGTTCTCCGGTGATCTCCATTTTCTTGTAAGTGTTGTACTTGATCTTTATTAGTTTAAAAACTGCCTTATTACCCAGGGCTAGTGAAATCATGGATCTTGGAGAAGAGCCCACTACCACCACTTCACTAGATGAGCAGAACTTCCTAACTACAGTCTAAATATTTGTCCTTATACCCACAGATAGTGGAGTCCTTGCCCCTCATCAGGGACACTTCTTTTTGCAACAGATGGAAACCATTTAAGAAAACCACAACTGTTTTCCATCTGTGATGGGAGACCTCTGCCTGGGCCACCAGGGCTCCACAGCCAAATAGTGCCAGGAGAAAGCTACCCACCCAGGAGTGTGGAAAACCCTTGAGTGGGGTTAAGACGAGCACCAATGCTCAGCGGGACCTGCCCAGAATCCTCAGGACACAGAGATTGAGGAAAATCCTGGACAGGAGCCTTCTGGTTTCCATCTGTGGCTGGGGACATCAGGCTATGCCACAGGGCTCCATAGCCAAATAGTGCCGGGAGAAAGCTAGACTCCCAAGAGTATGGACAAGCCTATCTGCTCAGAGGGACCCACCTGGAATCCCAATACCCAGTGACTAAGGAGTGGTCTTCTGGTTTCTTTCAACAGCCAGGGAGCAGATCCTGTGACACAGGGTTCCATACTCAAATAGTGCCAGGAGAACGCTGGTATCCCAGGAGTGCCTAAACACATTCGAGCACAGACAAGGCCACCACTTCTGTTCAAATTCACTGGATCAAGTGGGAGCCTTTAAGAGCCATCAGGACACAGGAACCAAGGGACAGCTGGGAACAAGATCCTTCTGGTTTCTGTCTGCACCCCAGAGCTGACCCTGTGCCACAGCTCTCCAAACCAAATTCCTCTCAGAGAGAGCTAGTTTCAAGGAGTATTGACACAAAGGCTTGCAGGAGGGAAAAGCCACAGTCAGAGAGAGTAAGATCAGCTAACACCAGAGTTAATCAGATGGCAAAAGGCAAGGGCAATAACATAAGGAAAAGAAACCAAAGTTACTTGGCATCATCAGAACCCAGCTCTCCCACCACAGCAAGCCCTGGATACCCCAATACACCAGAAAAGCAAGACTCAAATTTAAAATCAGTTCTCATGATGATGATAGAAAACTTTAAAAAAGAAATAAATAACTCCATTAAGAAATACAAGAGAACACAGGTAAACAATGAGACGCCCTTAAAAATGAAACACAAAAATTCCTTAAAGAATTACAGGAAAACATAATCAACAGACAAAGGAAATGAACAAAACCATCCAGGAACTAAAAATAAAAATAGAAACAATAAGGAAATCTCAAAGGGAGGCAAACCTGGAGTTAGAAAACCTACGAAAGAGATCAGGAATCATTGATGCAAATATCACCAACAGAATACAATCAAAGAAGACCTCAGAAGTTGGGAAGATCTCCCATGCTCTTGGATTGGCAGGATTAATATAGTAAAAATGGCCATCCTGCCAAAAGCAATCTACAGATTCAATGCAATCCCCATCAAAATTCGAACTCAGTTCTTCATAGACATAGAAAGAACAATTCTCAAATTCATATGGAAGAACAAAAAACCAGGATAGCAAAAACTATTCTCAACAATAAAAGAACTTCTGGGGGAAGCAGCATCCCTGACCTCAAGCTGTACTACAGAGCAGTATTGATAAAAAAAAAAAGTGTGTGTTATTGGTACAGTGACAGGCAGGTTGATCAATGGAATAGAATTGAAGACCCAGAAATGAATCCACACACCTAAGGTCACTTGATTTTTGACAAAAGAGTTAAAACCATCCAGTGGAAAGAAGACATCATTTTCAACAAATTGTGCTTGTTCAACTGTCGGTCTACATGTGGGAGAATGCAAATTGATCCATTTCTATCTCCCTGTACAAAGCTCAAACCCAATTGGATCAAGGACCTCCACATAAAACCAGATACACTGAATCTAATAGAAGAGAAAGTGGGGGAAAGTCTTGAACACATGGGCACAGGAGAAAAGTTCCTGAACAGAACACCAATGGTTTATGCTGTAAGATCAAGAATTGACAAATGGAACCTCATAAAATTGCAAAGTTTCTGTAAGGCAAAGGACACTGTCAAAAGGACAAAACAGCAACCAACATATTGGGAAAAAAATCTTTACCAATCTTATATCTGATAGAGGGCTAATATCCAATATATACAAAGAACACAAGAAGTTAGATTCCAGAGAACCAAATAACCCTATCAAAAAATGGGGAACAGAGGTAAACAGAGAAGTCTCAACTGAGGAAACTTGAAGGGCTGAGAAGCACCTAAAGAAATGTTCAACATCCTTAGTCATCAGTGAAATGCAAATCAGAACAACCTTGAGATTCCACCTCACTCCAGTCAGAATGGCTAAGATCAAAAACTCAGGTGACAGCAGATGCTGGTGAGGATGTGGAGAAAGAGAAACACTCCTCCATTGCTTGTGGGATTGCAAGCCAGTACAACCACTCTGGAAATCAGTTTGGTGGACCCTCAGAAAAATGGACATAATACTACCTGAGGACCCAGGTATACCACTCCTGGGCATATACCCAGAAGATGCTCCAACATGTAATAAAGAGACATGGTCCACTATGTGCATAGCAGCCTTATTTATAATAGCCAGAAGCTGGAAATAACCCAGATGTCCCTCAATAGAGGAATGGATACAGAAAATGTGGTACATTTACACAATGGAATACTACTCAGCTGTTAAAAACAATGACTTCATGAAATTCGCAGGCAAACGCATGGAACTTGAAAATATCATCCTGAGTGAGGTAACTCAGTCACAAAAGAACGAACATAGTATGTACTCACTGATAAATGGATATTAGCCCAAAATTTCGGAATACCCAAGTTTCACTTCAAAGTGACTGTTGCACTAAGTGTGAGGTCCCAGATGGAGGAGTTGGAGAAGGGACTGAAGGAGCTGAGAGAGTTTGCAGCCCCATGGAGGGAGCAACAGTCTCAACTGTCCTGACCCCCCAGTGCTCCTGGTGACTGGACCACCAACCAAAGAATACACATGGAGGGAGACATGGTTCAGACCACATATGTGGCAGAGGAGGGCCTTGTTGGCCATCAGAGGGAGGAGAGGCCCTTGGGCCTGAGGGTGTTTAGGCCTCAGTATATGGGAATACCAAGGAGGGAAGGTAAGCGTAGGCAGGTGGGTGGGTGGTTGGAGGAATACCTTCATAGAGGCAGGGGGTTGAGGGAGGGGATAGGCGGTTTCCAAAGTGGAGACTGGAAAGGGAGAAACTTTTGAAATGTAAATAAAGTATCAAAAATTAAAAATTAAAAAAAAAGAAAACCACAACCAAAGTGTGGAGATGTAGCGTTGGTTCTCAATGAATATATCTACAGATCACTCCCCAACTAAGGCTCAAGGACATTGCGGGGGACAGAAAAGATAAGAGGATGAGGATGAGGGACTTTGTTGTTAGGCTGTGCATGCTAGGAATGTCAGAAGACACACCCATATATCCTCATCCTCAGAGTTGCAGAAATATGAACTGAGCAAGGACAACTCCAATAGTCATGCCAACATGGTCAGAGGAAAGAACAAGAGGCTTCAGTCCTACAGAACGAACTGTAGGCCGCAAGGACTGTTGAAAGTGGGAAACATAGTCTTGCTCAGAGAAGAGCTCACCGACTGGATATCCAATGCCAAGAGGTCAGCCCTAAAATCATACATACAAGTAACATTATTCAGACTGAGCAGGTTATATTTAGAAATACATATGCACGTATGCATGCAATAAAAACAAGTAGCAAGAAAGAGTTCATGAATTTGAAAAAAAGAGTAAGGAGGGGCGTATGGGAGGTTTGAGAATAAGGAAATATCAAGGGGAGAGGATATGATTATATTATAATCTCAAAAGAGTAACACATTTTAAACAGAAATACAGGTATCATAGATTTTTACTAGTTTAGAACTCACATAACCTGCTTCTAGGTTAACTTAGGCATCAAATGAAGTTCTAGATTCTTAGCAATTAGAATGAATAATACAGGTTTTTAAATAAAAAATGAATAAATAAGCTATAATAAAAGTTTAACCTGCAACACACAACACACACACACACACACACACACACACACACACACACACACACACGCATTTCTATCCTGACAAGCCCAAATTGTTTAACCTAGGTAGTTTCATTTCCCTGATGTGGCAATTTGGAGATTGTCTTCAGCCCCCAAAACAACTTCTATTCACTATTCTTATTCACATGAGATCGTTCTTATTGAACTTCCAAGGCATTGACTTCCTCTGCATTCACATTATTCACGTGACATTATTTAGGTCATGTTTACTATAAATATCTCTGGAAATGACCATTGATTAGCTATAAAGTCTTAGAATCAATAAATCTGCAAAATTGCAATTTTGGTTTAGAAAATGTGAATTTTATCCATATGCTCTGCAAAAATGAACTCAACAGTATTATTGAAAAGCTGCTTTGAAGAATACACCAATAAAAATATTTAAATAAAGATGAGTAAATAAGCTATAACAAAGTTTAAAAATGAGATACACACACACACACACACACACACACACACACACACACACACACATCTGTCCTGTCAAGCCCAGATTGTTCAACCTAAATAATTTCATTTCTCAATACCAGAGAATTAGGTATAGTTTTAGCATTTATTGGAATAGATCTAGTTTTGGAATCCGAGAGCATAACCCAGAAAAGTAAAGTAACTGGTGCAGAAAAACCAAATTTGATCAGGTATGTGGGTGTCTCCCTGAGCCTCAGACTTTCCATCTTTAAAGCATGGATGAGCCTCATAAAAGATCACAAATACAAAGTGTATATACTGTGTGTATGTATCCTGAAACCATATGTATAAAAAAAACAAAAGTGTACTTATTTCATTGTTTTTCTATATTCATGCATATATATGCAAAATAATCAAAGAAAAGCAGTTAACAGTTTGAGGAGACTACATGGAAGATAAGAAAGAGGAGGGGGCGTGATATATTTGTATTTTAATTATATTAAGTAAGAAATGCTGTTTGGACAATATATCTCAATAACTATGTGGCCAAGAGCATAGTTTGTAAGCATGGATTTGCAGCAGAAGAAAAAACTGCTCAGTGTGTGCCCAGTAAATGCCTATGCTGGCTTCATGTTAATGCCACATGAGCATTGCCAACATTTTCCCGTCCTAAATCTGTTTACATTCTTCAAAGAACACTGGGCTGTCTCCAATGTCTAAAGGGTAGGATACCAAGAACTTCAGCAAGTGTCATAATTAAAGAGAAAGAAATAAAAAGGGACAGTGTTTGTGGATTTAGAGTTGTCAATTTTGTACTCGGCAACATCTTTTCTTCCTACATACTATATTCCAGCTTCTGTTTAACTTTGTACTGTATTTAGTTTCATAGTTCTGATCCATCTGTGGACAGAGTAGTGAAAGGCGTTCTCTAGTGACCCACAGCTTAAAATGTGCTAACCTTGCTTCTGGTGTTAGGAAGGTCATTTGCCTGAGAGCAGTGATAAGAATACTAAATTTGAGACCATCAAAGTTTATCTAGCTGGGTACAGGGCTGAACTAAAGATTTGTCTCATTCCATAACATACGTTATGAAATAGATTAGCCTGTTCTTTACAGAAAAATTAAAACAGTGGGGATTCTCTTGACTTAAAGTGTCGTGTGTTTAGAATGGCTCACTTCCACGACACTCACTCTCTAGTGAGTGGAGGGTCACAAGGCAACATTAAAAAACACACGTTTTAAGTGGGCACCGTAGAAAGAGACACTGGGAGCACACAGCTTAGGAGCTGGCATCTACATTGAGTTGTCGATGAAGGCCAGGGCTCAGCATGAAGCAAGAGAAAGGCCAAATGTTTGGGGGTGGCTGTGGGCTTAAGAAGAGGGGTTTGAGTGGCATTTCACTATCTACAGGCAGTGTAATTCAGAGGCAATTACACTGCTTTCTCAAGCTTATTACTCATAAAGTCGTATGGAAGATTGCAACATCTCCTCCTTCTGTACTTGTCCTAGTAAGATGCTGGGGAGCAGCAACAGATGGAACCCTCTTTTGTCCCAGGGACTCATTTCAGACTGAACCAACAGCTGTGAGGACTACTACCTGTTATACTATTTGTTGTGGTCCAAATCAATGTGCTACATACCTAACAGAAAATAGAGAGCCAAGATGGGCAGATGAAATTGCTCTGAGGGCAAAGGCACTCACCACAGAGCCTGACTACTAGAGTTGGAGCCATAGGTCCCACAGGGTATAGGAGAACCGACTCTTGCAAGTGGTCCTCTGCAGTTGCTTGTGCACTGTGGCAGTGTACCCTTCAAAAAATTAATAAGCGAAACAGAAAAAAAAGAAAAGAAAGGAAGAGCCAAAAGGTCTAGAATTCCTTCATTCAAATGTATACTAGAACCGAAAACTCAAGAGAAAGTATGACCATTACAATCCTATCTGTGGGCATTTGTACTATTGCCATTCATTTCTGTACCGTTTACTTGAATATCACACTTAAAATGCAAAAGGTAAATGGGCAAAAAGACACCTTGTTGGTGGTGGTGTTCTTATACCAGAGCAGATGGCAGTCCTTTGTTCATCCTAGCTTGATGCCTGGCTTCATGTCCAAAGCTCTTTTATGCTTGTACTCATAAAAGCTAAACCAACCCCAATCCAATCCAATCCAATTAAAGCCAGCCAGCACCATGCAGAAGGAGGAAGACAGAAAAGACCTTTGGACTGCCATGCCACCCACAGGCCTGCCTTTCAGTGTGGATGAAAGATGTCATCTAGGGACCTGCAAACCACATGGCCAACCTGCAGCTGGAGCCACCATAATGTGAAAGTGTGGTGGTCAAATGGGAGAGAAGAGAAATGGAGAAGCTTGAGCAGTGTGAAGAAGATGGAACTGGAGACTCAAGGATGGAGAGGAGTAGCCTGTTGTGAGTGGCTAACCCTGCCCTGATGGTGAGACCCCAGCCTGCATTGCCACTAAGGGGCATATTTGAGTCCATGGCTACACAGTGGCAGGGGTCAGTGTTGATGTCTGTGGCTCATGTTACCACAAGAGAACCTGGGGATGTCCCTGGTCAGGGAAGCCACCAGGGGCCACCTGGATGCCCAGGTGCTGTGAAGAACTGGCCCTGCCCCTCATTGACTGTGGTGTTTGGAGAACTGGCCCCATCTCACACTGCTGGCAGAGCATGCCCTGCACATTGCAGTGGAGCTGGCCCTGATGGACCATGTAAGACTTCCCTGAGGACGTCTATGTGGCAGAGCTGACCCTGACACTCATCTACTGTGGGGTGGCACAGTTGTGTAGGTGATGCCCCCTACCCCTCACCCCTCCAGCAGATGGCAAATATGTCCACAGGCTCATGAGCTCAGGAGAACTATCCCTGCCCCTCACCAGCTGCAGTACTCAGGGGAACAGCTCCTGCACCTCACCGGCCAAGAGTGTAGGGCTGGTCCTGTCCAGGGGCATGGGTGTGCCAGTCCTGGGGCAAGCATTCAGGAGAGCTGACCCTGCCACTCATCTACTGCGAGATGATCCCCCATCCATCCCGTCATCATCTCCAGCAGTAAGAAGAGCTGGTCCAGAAGTGCTGGTGACCTGACCTGTGAGCTGGTGGCTACAGCACTTATGACAATGGTAACCTGAATAAAGCCTGGGCAGCACAGTAGAATTGGCCCTGGTGGAGGAAGCTTAGGTGAGCTGGTACCAAGGGTAAGAGTGTGGAATAGCTGGCCTGGTCAGTTGTCTGCCATGAGGTGGCATGGGTATGGGCATGATGCCCTCCCCTCCCTTCCTCCTCTCCCTTTCCCCTTTTCCTCTCCCTCTCCACTCCAACATCCCTCCCCCTTCCCCTCACAACCTGTGATAGTTGGAAAAACTGACCCCCAGAGTGTGGGCATGAGAATGGGAGAGCCAACCCTGTCCCCTCATTAAAAGACTCGGGGGAGCAGGCTCTGCAACTCCACTGGGCAGTACAGTGGAGCTGGCCCTGATGGTGAAGGCACAGGAGGGGCAGCCCTGATGGAGTGAGAGCAGGAGAGCCGGCCTAGCCCATCACAGGCTTCAGTATTTGAGAGTGTGGGCCTGGGACCTAACTAGGCATCACAGTGGAGCTGGCTCTGGAGGTGTGGATGTAGGTAACCCAATCCCAATTGCATGAGAGCAAAAGAACAGATTCTACTTACTGCTGGTGGTGGCATTGCGTGGCCTAGCCAGAACAGTGCTGGAGAGCTCGTCCTGGTGGTGTGGATCAGGGAGAGCCAGTGAGATGACCACCTTTGTTACCACCCAAGTCCCAGATCCAGGGCACTGAGCTGGCTTACCTTAAAAGCTGTATTAGCTGCTAATGGATGGGATGGGTGAAAAGGCCGGTTCTACTGTTCCAAAGCTGCAGGATCTCTATGACAGAGGGCAACAACTGGATAACTGGGAGGTGTCCTGGTGAGGATTCAATATTGATGATGTCACAGAAGCCAGAGACCTTGAACCAACCAATGGCTCACTGCCATGATCATTTGCAAGTGGAGATTGTGGACAGACAGAGGGATATACTGGGACACACTATGGCTTCCAAGATGAGATGCTTTCTATGCTTTATTTTGCTGTTGTTGTTATTTGCTTGTAAGTTTTTGTTTTGGTTTTTTTTTATTTTGGTGGGGATGTCACAAGGATAAAGGGCGAATATGAGGGAATGGGGTGATGAGTGGGACTGGGGCACATAATGTGAAACTCAGAAAGAATCAACAGAAAGTTAAGCAAAAGGATTCAAAAAGTGCATGAAAAAGTAGTTTATAGATTAGCATGACACAAAGAGTGTAGAGTGGAAGGAAATAGTTACACCAATGAGTTCAGATAAAACTAAAACATGGGGAGCCATTTTGTGTTTCACAGTTAAGAGATGCTTTCAAGTCTTATGAAAAGGATCCAGAGATGTAGTGAGGGGATTGGTTATTCACTCTTTAATCCCGTTAACCTTACTCTGAAAAGATGTTAATATAGTTGTTAACCCTTAAAACAAACAAACAAATCACACATTTTAAATCTCCATCTCAGTCAGCTTTACCTTTTACTTTTTGTACTTATTTGCAAAATTCTCAATTGTTCCGTGACAAGAAGCTAAATCTTCTCTAATAGAATTGGGATTTATTGAGCAGTAAACATGGCTCAACATAACATGTCTAATTGTATTGACTTGCTGGTTTTCTTTTTGTTTGTTTGTTTGTTTACCTATTGGAGGATAAAAAATTATTCTAACAAGTAATTGTAAGGAGTCGGTAGCCAATGAGCTCCGTAGAAAGGGGGAAACCTCTGCCTGGGACGCAAGGAGTCGGTAGCCAACGAGCGCCATAGAAAGGCGGAAACTCTGTCTGCGCCGCCAGGAGTCGGTAGCCATCGAGCACTGGAGAGGGGTACCCCCCCCAGGAGCCTGGAAAGGCCGTGAGTGGGGTTGAGGGGAGCAGCACCTCTCGCCCAGACCCGCCCGGATCTGCCGGGATCCGGGGCCTGAGGACCTGGGGACAGAAAGACTCCGAAACTTCCGGATCTCACTTGCAGGGGGAAACCTCTGCCTGGGACACCAGGAGTCGGTAGCCAACTAGCACCGTAGAAAGGTAACTCACAGGAACTTGGAAGGGCCGTGAGTGGGGTTGAGGAGAGCAGCACCTCTCGCCCAGACCCGCCCGGATCTGCAGGGATCTGGGGCCTGAGAACCCGGGGACAGAAAAACTGTGAACTTTCCGATTTACACCGGTGCCTGGGGACCT
>CM052704.1:23957679-24019277 GCA_028551405.1 Uromys caudimaculatus | reverse complement strand
GGTGGAATTCCCTCCTAGAGGCGGGTTGGGGAGGGGATGGGGGGTATACAAAAAGGAGACTCAGAAAAGGGGAAACATTGGAAATGTATATAAAGTATCAAAAATAAAAAAGGAGGAAAAAAAAACAAGTAATTGTAAATTTTATTTAAAAACAAAGATAATCAGTTTTAAATATAATGAGTCTAGCTCCATAAAACCCACTTATATTAGTGTTCATATAGTTACTGTTAAAAGCACCAACACACTTGAGACTCTTCCCTTTCCAATGTGAGAAGTAAAAAACTAATGCCATGTGATTTTTATCTTGCCCTCTTTGTCCCTACACAATTAATCTACTATAGATGTAATTAGTAATGTTAAATATATTTTGCCTCGTTAGAGTAGTATGAAGTAAGCGCGATTCCTTTTTGTCTGGAGAGAAATGTAATTTCTGAACCTTTGTATGGTACTTTTGTTGTCAAAGAGATTTATAATTGCTGACTACAGTCTCCTTTTGCTATTAGCTTTGGACTCTGGAGCCCCAGGCAGAAACAAAGAAAGCCAAGATACGTCTGAGAATTTGCAGCCACTTCACCACGTTTTTTTCTTCTTGTCTGGACAACAAAACACAGCAGAGATTATCATTATCGTAATGGAAAGAATTTTAATCATAGACTTAATAATAGTGTATTGAGCTCAGCAATGGATAGTCTAACTTTGATAATTTAGTATAAAGTCATTGATACCATAGTGGAAATGACACACCTTTTCACTTCATGCATTAAAAACATGTGAAATTGTGATTAAATGTTCAGCAACTTCATGTTTTGACAGGATGGACACCATTGCCTGTCATTCGTAATTTGTTTCAGCTTCTTGTCTCATTAAGGAAATTCAAAGAATATTGAATTAAGAAAAAAAGAACGTAGGTCACTCAAGGAGAGACAATGTAGGCAGGGCCATGTTAGGTTGTGACTTATTGGTGAGGCTGTGCTAACTGATATGAGGTCTGATCAGCATTAAAGAGAGAAAAATCAGATGGCCAAAGAGCACTAATGGCTTTGAAAACAACACGAGCGTTTCCTGGATAGGACAGTTTAGCCTAGAGAAATTGAAGGTGTCCCAATGAGAAAGGCGAGCTAAGCTGCTATTTCAGGCTGATTTCTCAGGACCATTGAAAAGATTATTTTAAATGGTGTATGATCAGATGGAATATAATTACTTGAACTTCTAGACTGCTGTGGCTGATGTCAAAATTCAGGCCAGGATACACTTCTCAGAAGGCCCTTTGAATTACCTTCTCCTGTCTTTTCAGGTTTTGGTGGCTCTGTTGGAGATTCCGAAGTCTGTAGCCTCAAAAGGATCATTTCTACCTCCATCTTCTCAGTGCTGGGGATTGAATCCAGGGCCTGAGCAGGCTAAATAACTGCTTAGCCTACACGGGTGGCCTCTGATCCACCTCCTCCTGGCCTCTCAACTGCGCCATTTTCTGTTTCTCCTGAGGGCAATCCCTTTGAATTTATGACTCAAATAAAACCAATACAAGTTCATCTCAGTCCTGAAGAGTCTGTTTCAAGTAAAGTCAGGTCTGAAGTTTGTAATGCTTATGATCTGGAACAGAAGTTAGATACTATTCAATGTACTATAGGTAATTTTTAAAAATATATCCTTATGGGAAAATGAGAAAAGTGTAAGACAGAATGACCATAAATGCAAATCTCAGTAACGTCAAAGTACAGAATGTCACATGTTATGAGGTCCTGGATACATGCTGTCAACTACCTTGGAAAATAGAAAAGCATCAACAAAAGCTGGTGTGTATTCATGTGAATTTTACAAAAGAGTAAAGAATATAGCAGGATACCAATAGAAATATCTTAACTAAGTTGAAGAGGTAGTTGTAATAAAAATGGCAAGTATCTGATGTACACAGAACACTGACAATCTAGTCCACAACAGAAGGTGACAGTAGCAACTAATGAGCACAGGAGTAACGAGGGAAAACAGGCCATGGGGAACTTCTAAGGGGGCTGGACCATGGAGCAGCATCAGTAACATGCTATTTACAAGGTTTATGCCAGAATAAACAACAAAAGTGTAAGGAAGGAGGTGAGACCAGGTGTTGTGAACGTTCTATGGCACAAACTTAGATGAGCAAGTTTACGTCTCTCCATAATGTCAGACTTCACTGACTGATAATACACTCACGAGCTGTGTGGATATTAGAGGATGCAATTCACTGAGTGCTCCTTATTTCCCTTGACAGTTGGTGGTGAGCAAACACAGGTTCTTTATTACAGTATTAATTACCCCTATGCACGTCACACAGTGAGGGAAATTCTCTATTTATGTAGACATTCAGGTTTTCTGCAGAGGGGCTGCAAAGGCATGAAGAGGGCAGCAGGAGATGTTAATAAGCTCAGAGAAGTTTCGCTGGAGACAGAGGCTGAGTTCATGCAAAGCCCTGTCCTGTTAGTCCTTTGATGCACATACCAGGCGTCTAGAACGTAGGTCAGTAAGGTTGTCACCATCCCATTGTTAAGTATCTTCTTTATGAAGTCTGGGTGAGGGAGTAGAACTTTCCTTTTGGTATGATGTGTTTGGTATATTCATGGGCGTGTTTTAGTTTTATTCAGTTTTAATGAGCCCAAGTACTAAAATTTCCCCAATGCATTTTGATAAGTTTGTATGAAATAGACTTTGCTTTCAGAAGTAAGTAATTTATTGATCTCCAAGCTGGACAGAAGCAGAGTCCTTGTAGTAGTCTGAATGAAAATGGTTCCCATAGGCTCACAAGGAGTGGCACTATTTGAAAGGATTAGAACATGCAGCCTTGTTGGAGTAGGTGTGGCCTGTAAGAAGAAGTGTGACACTGGGGGTGGGTTTGAGGTTTCAGAAGCTCAAGCCCAGCCCTGTGATTTATGCTCTCTTCCTACAGCCTACTGAGATGTAAACCTCTCAGCATCTTCTCCAGCCCCATGTCTGCATGCATGCTGCCATGCTTCCTGCCGTGATGATAATGAACTAAACCTCTGAATGTAAGCCTGCCCCAATTAAGAGTTGCTGTGGTCATGGTGTCTCTTAACAGCAATAGAACACTGACAAAAACAGTCCTTCTGAGTCTACCCTTTCAGTGGTGGTAAATGAGACTTTTAAATGGAGTCACTTGGGATAAGGCTCAGCCTGAAGCCCTGTTTAGCCTTCAGAGAGTGAAACCACTAATGCCTTCATTTCATTAATGAGGAAGTAACTGTCAGATGTTAAAAGTAACTGTCAGATACCACCCAACTCTCACCTAACATGCTAAGGGGAGGTACAAAGCCATGGCTTTCCCTCCCAGTGGATCTTCAGTAGTGGGTCTCAGGCAGATGAAACCTCACTAGAAGTCACTGAATACAAAGACAGGTTTCAGTTCACACCCTGCTGTGATACAAAGAAAACATGAAAATTCAAGAACTTGCCAGGAAAACTGGTTCATTGTAGTCTGGCCAAAACTGGGGGAAGAAAAATTCCTAATTTTCCTCAGCCTTTCCCTTATCAGTATTACAATTTATAGACATGGTGAAGCAAAAGTCTGAGGCAAAAATCTAGGAATTGCTGGGTTTGACTATAAGATAAATTTCCAGAATCCAAGGTGTCCCCTGATATGGAGGCCCCACCTGGGCTAAAGCCTTGCCATTTTCAGCCTGAGAGTTTGGGGGAAATTGCTTCCTTGGGGTGCTTTTTCTCTCCTCTTTTGCACGTTATAGTTCTGAGTTGACTTCACAGGGACCCCACACTCTAATGGTGGCTGTTTGGAATTGTCTTAGAAGCAGCAACTGAGAGCACCCCTGTCTCAAAGGGATATGCTCTGGAACAGCAAGCAGGAGGAAAAACATTTGAGCCCTGAGGAGCTAGCTATATTGTAAAATACATGAATAGCTTACACATTGAACAGGAGACTACAAGGTGGTTGATCAAACCTCTTTCCTGAGAAAAAAGAAACATAATTAATAAATATTTATTCTGGATAGTATAAGGTGTAACCTAATATGCTGGGCTTACTGTGGCTAAGTTCTATTCAGCAGTTTATTTATAGCTCTTGAGTCCAAATTATTAAGGGTGTAAATTTTGGTGACACAGTTACTAATGGTATTCTCATCTATTCTGAATAATGTTCCAATATGGATGACAAAGTATACTGTCTGAAACAATTTATAGAAGAAACATCACCTAAATATTAAATTTTATTTTAATTCTAGAAGCACAGCATTGGTGGTTATGGGTCATCTATACACTTAGAGCTTGTACCTGCTTCGAAAATATTCTGGCTCCTCACTTCAAGTGAGTCATAAAAGAATGAGACTTGGAAAGGCCCATCAAGTGTCTCCTTTTAGGCAGAGGGCTTGATACCTTGGGTTCAATATTCTTGTTCCCTTTTCCATTCTGTTTAATTAGATTTCAAACCAAAGAAACATCTCGGTGTCCCTTACCTTGAAACAGTTTAATACACTCTTGGGTTTCTCAGTAATTCACACCCCTACTTTCACCACAGACTTGTAAATCCCAGAACTCTGTAGGATTGTACCCCTGCCCCTTCCTGTGAGGTTAGTGGCTCCTGTGGGGAAAGGGACACTCTTAAATGCTGAGATTTATGAGTGTGCTGCATTTTTGTAAGGTGTAAATTGCAAAGAAACTCCAGAGAACAATTAAACATTTAAACATGGTGAGCATCATGCCCCTGTGTCCTCTGAGGCAGCAGTAACTGTGAAAAGAAAGTGGAAACAAAGGACATCTGGGTCCCCAGGACCTTTGCTACATCATGAAGCAGCCTTTGGGACATCCCGGATTGTTCAGCTATAGAAAAACCAGTAATTTATAAACAGGTTGTGAGCTAAGAGCTTAGCAATGACCACTGCTAACATGCCTGAGGTGAACTTATTTATTATGTATCAGAAGCAAATCAACCCATTAGGGAGTAACGTTATTAAAATACACTTAATGCCAGCTACCTCACTATTAAACGAGGAAGTCTTGGTGTTAATAAACACAGTAACAGGAACTTTAAAATTATCTTGCTTTAGACCCTTATGGAAAACATAAAGAGAACATTGAAAGTCAGTCTGTCCAAAGGGTAGGATCCCGATAGCACTAAATCAATGAAGTTCGTGAGCAAAGCTTTTGGAGTTTGGCTTCTGGAGCAAAGTGCATTTCCCTTCTAATGTTTTCCCAGCCACCTAAGAGCATGTTGAAAAAGCCATGGCAAGAAACACTGCCATAAGTGTTTACAGGAAGACCAAAACTTGCCAGTATGTTCTGAGAGGTTGAGCCCCAGGACTTTGGTTAAAAATGGTAGCTCTACTAGCCAAGTTTATCACCCAAGATCTAAGGTGCAAACACACATGGAAAATATTGTTGAGAGCTTAAATGTTCCTTACATTTAGGCCAATGTTATTGCCTTTGGCCCTGAAGTCTCCATTTCTCTTTCTCCTTCTCTGACTAAGAGGGAAGTGAGAGTACAATTCTGTCGCCATTTCTCTTTCTCCTTCTGTGACTAAGAGGGAAGTGAGGGTACAATTCTGTCTAAAGAAATCTTACAAACACAAATTCTCCACATAAAAGAACAAGAAAGAAAGGCTTGGCTCCAAATGACCATACCCATGATTCCCTGTCGGATCACCAAGGTGTGGGTGGAGACCCCATGGAGCTTCAGGTCTCAACAGCGCCAGAAGAACAGGAAAAAGGAAGAAAGAGATGGGGGAGGGGCACAGAGAGAAGAGAGAGTGACAGAGAGGTAGAAACAGATAGATGAGGTTAGATGATGATGATGATAGATAGATAGATAGATAGATAGATAGATAGATAGATAGATAGATAGACAGACAGATGGATGAAGATGCACATAGAGGCAGACAGACAGTCTGACAGACAGACAGACAGACCGAATTTATAGCCTGCTTCTTGTTAAAGGGAACATGAAGTTAGCCACAAATTCTGATTCTTTCTGTGTCTTCTGTGGCCCAGGGTCTGGGGGCCTCTGTTCTTCAAGTACCTTCATATATCCATGCAGGACACAGACATGTTCATATTAAAGACATTGTCTTTTGTCTGCTCCCATAGGAGGCTAAAGTTTCCAAATCCCCCTGCTCTGTAGTGTAGGATTAACACATTTCAGATTTTCTTCCTAGATGCCTACTTCTAGTTTGGTTGCTTATGCAAATTTAAACTTTCTTTCCTGACTTTTATAGCTTCCCTTTTGTTTTCCTGTCTACTATCACTTGGCATTGTTTTAAAATGAAGTTTAAAACATGTTTTGGCCCCTGTTATCTCAGTTGTCATCTACATCTTACTCTCCCTTTGTTTTCCGGACATATCTTTATATATTTGTTTTGGAGATGTCTGATAGGAGTATTGAGAAAATGAACTTAGAAGGCTCTTAGTTCAAATCTCTTGAACTAGTCAACAATTCTTCAGTTTGCTCAAGAGTTCAGAAGCACATTTGAATCATTCATTAGATTGAGATATTAACACTTGGAAGTTCTACTACAAAGACTAAGACTTGGTCACTGTGAACTGAAGGTCCCTAAAAAGCCATGTGTAAAATTAACATGCATTTGCCAGATGTAATTGTCTCAGAGGCTTACTGCTGAATAAACTCACCCTTTCTAGCTCTTTCTGAACTATGGCTGGCTGAGTCATCTTAGCTGTTCTGGCTCAAAAATTTACTCCACACTGGCTGATTCAAACTGTCTTTTCTAGGCTTCTCACTGAATTACTCCACTTGGAAAAACTGCATTTGTATTCCATGAACTGAGCTGCCTTGCCTGAACTCAACTGAACTACGCTAATTGAACTACCCTACAACCTGACTCATTCTGCTCTGCTCTTTAAGTAGCCTCTCTTTCCCGTCTGCTGTCATGAAAGTTGGGTGTATCCTCTGACTCATTCTGTCAAATCTTCCTGTGATTCATCATTTTGTCTGCCCCTCATTTAGACATCACTTTCAAACACAGCTACTTCTTTCCACAAACTAACTTTACATTCATTGTTTGGGATTCAAGGTGGATTCTAAGAGTGTGTCTATATTCCAGCCAGAGGGAGTAAAGGTTTGTGATTCCAGCCAGATCACCCAAATCTAGATGTGATTCCTTGCCAGAGCAGCCTTGTTGCTGGATTAAAATTCTTCTCCAGCCATGCCTTTGCTAAAGATTGAGCAGGCTGGTAGGCTGCCATCAACACCGTGATTGCACAGTTAGAATGCTGTAGATCAAGATGCAAAATGATTTGGACTAACTGTGGCCTTCTTGGTTGCTATCTGCCCTCCTTTGCTCTCTAATTGAACATTATTTTGGCTGCTGTACAGCTCATCCCTCAGGAAAGAACCATTCTTTTCTCAATGGATGCTCTTAAAGACTTAGGAAGTAAAATAAAAAATAAGCAAGTCACAAGTCTTAGAGAAGTTCGGGAACTTATCTGAATCACAAGTCCTCCCCAAAAGGATATAAAAGCACACTTGCTGGTGAGACAGGACTATAGACAGAAAACCTGTTTTCAATATGTGCAGGGAAACCTGGAGAGGCAGTTTTCATGTGTTAGGACCCTTGTTTGGGTGAAATTTTTTCTGGTGCAATTGCCACTGAGTCACTCAGGCTGCTGTGAGTAGCCCCTACCCATATTCCTGTAACTCACCCAAATAAATTCCCTGGTTCTGAAAGTGACTGAGTTTCTTTGGTTTTTCATCTCTGCTCTATCTGGGGAAGAGTATGTTTGCTTACATCTCTCCAGGAAAAGTCACACAGCACATATTATTCATTTACTTCTACTGTCTCAGAAGCTAATATTATCAGGTAACCTCTAAAAACAATAAGTAAGAATTTCCTATTTTATTACCACCTTCCTACTTGATGCCTCCATCAATGCATTTGGTAAAGGACTTGATCTATCACTTTCTTTTGGTCTCTGTCAATAAAAATCACATCACTGATCCTCCTGTAAAACCTGTCACTTAAAACAACCTGAATCTCTCTTCCTGGGCAAAGGTCACTCATTGGCTCAGAGTAAAAGATCTTTGACTCCCTTTGTGGTGAGAGCTGTGCTTTGCATCAATAGCACAGTAATTCTAGGAAGCATCCAGAAAACGAATGACATAATGTGTTCATTCATGGGGAGGAGGAAAAGGGGACTCTTAATTTTACCTTATGTGAGTAAATAGTGAAACTCAAAAGCTAATTTTGTGTAGACAATACAATACTAAACTGATGCAGGGAATGTGAACCTCAGGATTTCAGATCTGTGCACCTCAAACTGGGAATGAAATTTGTAAAAGACACAGACACCAAGCACTGTTACTCCTGACTGTGTAAAAGGGTGTTTGATTTTATTTTTGTATTTTGTTTCTTTGTGGTTTTAAAATTTTATTTACTTATTCTTTATCTGACCTTTGCCATGAAAGACCCCAGTATACAAACACGTTTTTACTCTGTTTTGAGGAAGAAGATGAGTACAAAACCATGTCAAACCATTCTGAAGATGCTATATGCTGTGCACATCCACATAAAAACTCCCTCCGTCCTCCCCTCTCTCTTCCTGGATGAGGTTGCTGATGTCTTTACTGTGTATGTAATATACTATTAAGAAAAGCAGCATGCATACCACCCAGGAAATATTGAAAGTGATGGAAAACTACTAGAATGTCCTTATGTAAAATGACACTTCTGTATGGGGGGGAGGGCTATTCTAGAATTTACAGCTTCAATCACAGGCGTAGTATCAAGGGTTGGTAACAAGTTCTTTGTACCAACAAAGTGATAAGCAAATTTTTAAAGTCTATTTTTTTCACATCCTATATACTTCACCACTCAGTATTATAATTTAATTAATTTGATGGTAGTGACCTCAAATAAGTTGACAATCTTCTTTATTGTTTGTCATTAAAAATTAAATATGCTTTAACCAAATCTAATCCTAATAATGATGATTAAAAACCAATTAGTAGCAAGTCACCAGGCCTGTTATTAATAGGAAAAGGTAATGGTTGCTATAGATTAAATAAATCCTCTCAACTAGAAAATTATTACTGTAGTTTCCACCCATAGATGACCCCAAATCTCATCATAAAGATTTGCTTAACACTGGTTATATGAAGGAGAGACACCTCAGTCTGAGATCAACGTAGAACATGCAGTTTTCTTCTCATGACTGAACTATTCAGTTTCCAGGGTCAAACAAGTCAACTGACTTTGGCGTTTAAGAACACAGTGATGGCTCTTTCTGCCATTTATAGTAAGCTTAAATTTGTAAGCTTGTTCCCACAGTTTTACAAAAGTCTACCCTGACTACACACACACACACACACACACACACACACACACACACACACACACACACACACTGTTTTTGATAATTGAATACTTCTCAGGGGATGCTGGAAGATGCCATCCATCTCTCCATCTTCTCATTAGTAACTCCCAGTTCTCATACTTTGGTTAAATACACCACCTCCTTAGATAATTTTAATTCTTTTGTGTATTCAAAGGCACATTTACCAAAATGTACATGTGTTGATAAAAGAACTCATAAGATGATTTACTCTGACAAAGAAATAAAACTCACAATCAACAGCGTATAAGTAAAATTCTTCAGTAGAGCTGAGGGGACTGCAGACTAGCTGTCAGCAGATAGACCCCAGGACAGGCTGTGCTTTAGAAACTCCCCTTTCCAACTTCCCTACAACCTTCCCTTTCCTGTGAGTGTGTGTGTGTGTGTGTGTGTGTGTGTGTGTGTGTGTGTGTGTGTGTGTGCATAATTAGTTGCTATTAAACTGAAAGTATGGTCCCAAAAAGGTACAGTGAGAAAGAAGAGAATTAGGCACCAAGGCCAGACAGAAAAAGAAACGTAGTGTACATTTTGTTGATCATAAGTAAATGTTTCCAGAGAACGAGGCATGTTTCTTCTCTATAGGATATCTCAGAGTTATTCCAGTCTGGGATGGGGCTATATCTTTTCGGTTCAGAGCTCAGTACTGCGCATGGCTATTCCTTGGAGACCTAGGCTGCTTCTTTCCTGAGAAAAACATTCAGAGAATATCTTTAGTTAGCTGACATTTTCGTGGTACTTACTCCATTTCTGCAATGCACAAGACCTTAGCATTCTATACCATGTGTGACTTTTGTATATGTGCCCTGGAATAAATTCACCACAAGACTTAACCTTTAAAATACATTGAGATTACCTATATCAGTACCTTGGGTTTATAACAAATACTGAAGATTTCAATATTCAACCCAAGAAATTGAGTCTGAACCTTTGAGAATGTAGGAAACAATTTTCAGCTAGTTATTTTTACAGATAAATCATATGCATTTGACATGGTTCCCATGTCTTGCATGGTTCCTATGTGTCCTAAGTGCCCAATACATCTTAGAGTGATATGACAAGTGAGCATGTTATTCAAAGAATAGTTATATGCCTATGAATTGCTTGAATCTACCATCCATAAATATTGAAGGTGTATGTGTCACCAAATATCTACAACATTAAATAATATCTTTCTCTTTAATGACAACATTGGCAATACTTGAAACCTAGTTATCTATCATTTAGCTTCCAGATATAGAAAGAAGTCCATAATTTTAATATATTTTCCTCTCTTTCTGTCACTCTCCTTCTTTGTCTGATTTACCTAAGAATTATTTCACACTATGTCAGCTACAATCAGTTGTTGGCCTATGTCTCTTTTCCACAAAATCCATTTGTAGCTGTGAAGTTAAGATGGTTCCCACCCAAGTAAGCCGTCAACAGAGATCTCCTCTGGACTGGGCCACGCCTTCAGAAAGTTCACAGATATTCACCAAATCTAACTCAATTTTAAATTCTGTAACCAGACCCCCAACTGCAGGACCATGTCTTATTTAGATTCGTTATACTATTCAGGGAGGGTGTTCTACAGTATGGCACAGCTGAAGGTATTGAAGCCAGTCCTTAAAGTGTGGGGTGGGGGAGTCTCTATACTTCTCGAGTATGACAATTGCATTCTCTTTTTCTTTTTCTTTTTTTTTTTTTTTCCGAGACAGGGTTTCTCTGTATAGCCCTGGCTGTCCTGGAACTCACTCTGTAGACCAGACTGGCCTCGAACTCAGAAATCCGCCTGCCTCTGCCTCCCAAGTGCTGGAATTAAATTAAAGGCGTATGCCACCACCACCCGGCTGACAATTCCATTCTCTTCTCTTAAGTATTATATACTGTTCTAGTAATGACAAGTTTATTAACTTGCAACACCCCCTCCCTTCTTTTGATAATAACACGACTTGAAGAATCTGTTCAAATCTACTGAGCTACAGAAGGAAAATTAAGGTTGTGTCCACCGTAGATAAAGTGTCTTCTTATAATGAACACATCTTATTCAGTACATTTCAGTGAATTATTGAAAAATAGATACAACAAATATATAACTGGTATTCAAAACCCAATACAGAGTCAGACAAAGTTGACCTCCACCTAGCTTCAGCTGATTCAATAAAGTTTATAATTCACTGGACATAAAGGGCAGGACACATACCAGTGATGAGAAAACCACCTTGTAGGAGTATGTAACCACTGCCATTGTTAGCTCCTCCTTTTCTCATTGAGCAGGGAATCATAAGTGTCATTTGCACACTGACAATCCATGCCAACCTCACCAAGTAGAGCCAAATAAATGGGGAAAGTGTCTATGACACGGAAAGAAAAGAGACAGGGATCTTCTTGGCTGGTATTAATACCCAGGCCAAGGGTACTAGCAAGCCATGCCTTTAAAACATTGGAGGAACACAGTTTCCCAGGGCCAAGCTAATAAAGGGCATAGCTCCAACCAGCCTCATTAACCACAGGCATTGGCAGCCTTTGGAGTGTGAAGTCAGGAGATGGCCATGGTTGGCTTCACCTCCTAAGTCATCCCTCATTACAGCTAGGAAGTCCACACTCTATTAAACTTTGTCCTAACATCCAGAGAAAAAAATCTGTCCACTGCATTATGTGAGGAATATTCCTGTTATTTTTCCGTAATCCTAAGTCATGATGCTCATTTTGGCTTTGGATGTATTTGTCCTAAGGAATTAAAATTATAACTCATTCTCTCTCTCTTTTTCCCCAGTTACATATATACTTTTGTCTAGACCATTAAAGTTGACAACTAAAATATAATCTAAAATTATATGTCCTACCCTGAGTATTCCATATTGTCAACTTAAAGAAATAAATGTAAAATATCCTCTTCCCATTTCATTTTTATTACTATAACATACATCTTTCAGGAAGTAGAGAACATTTTTATGTTCTGTCCTTGGTAAATGTTTAGAGAGAAAAAATGCTTAAATGCAATTCTCTGCCCAGAACTGGCACGTTTCAATAACACCCATGAAGCTAGTCTTTCAGGCAGTGCCAGAGCTTGGCAGCTCTCTCCTAGAGCCTTTTTGCCCATATTGAAAATATCAGGTTACCTAAGAGAACACCCACAGTATTAATAACACTTGAGGCTGCCCTGCTTTCTAATTATCTATAGGGACAATTAGTTTCCCCTTCAGTCAGACAACACATTTCCTAGAAACATCTGTGAGATAGAAATTTAGCATTTTTAAAGATAGAAGAGTTTCACTGAACTGTAGAAAATTCAAACCCATTTTGACCTGCAAGGTGATAACTAAGCCACTGAAATCTCTCCTTTGGTTTAAAATACACAATGCCTTGGAGCACCATCACTTTAGGATTGTAACTAGCCAAGGTGTGATATAAAAGTCAACATCTGCAACTCACCTTTCAACATGGCTCCCACCTAGTGTCAGGAGCTGTACAAGTTTCAGAATGTCAACTCTGTTCCTTTCCCAAGAGATGGCTGGATAAGGGGGACCAGCACAGAAACCACCACCCTCTGTGCAAAGTGTCTGAGAAGACGGTAGTGCTGAGGATGATTTGAACTGTAAGGGCCTGGCATAGAGGTTTCAGAAGAGAAGAATTTTGGTATGTTGCCTAAAAATTGTTCTTGTGATATTTTGGTGAAGAATTTGTCTGCTTTTGGCCTCTGCCTGAAGAGTCATCTTGAGGCTAAAGTGAAGGGATTTAGATTAATTGAAGGAACAAAGAAAATCTCAAAACAGCCTACTATAGACTCTATTGTGTGATTATCACTGTTTGCTCTTAGGAAAAGCCTTTGAAAAGGAGCAAGCTAAGCAAGGAACAATACAAAATATACAGATTGAAGAGAAAAGAGGCAATTCAAAAAAGTAGAATGGAGCTAAATCCTATGTTTGAGGAGATAAACAGATTAAGAAATTGAATAAAGGGAGTGGTGACCTCAGGCTACGACCTCACCCAGGCATGCTTCCATATTGTTAAAAGAAGTTAAAGAATACCTTAGGTCCAGGTGTGCTGGTACCTGCCTTTAATCCCATCACTCAGGAGACAGGCATGCAAATCTCTGAGTTCAAGTCTAGCCTGGTATACAGAGGAAGTTCCAGAACAGCCAAGCTTAGGTAGCAAACAAAACCATTGCAAACAGGAAACTGGTAAAGATATAATCGAAATAAGGGGCTATATTCCAGCCCCAGAAAGCAACAGAACTTGGCAACTTTGGCCATGTGGCTCTGGCTTCAGAGAAAAGAATAGAAGAAAGGTTTATGGAATCTCCCTTCATGACTAAGGAAAGTTACTGAGGCCAGGTGTGTGGCAGGGATATCCCTACATGGAGGCCCAGAGAGACCATTGTGTGAAGCTGTGAAGGTGAAATTTGAATTGTCTTGGAAACCCCAAGAACAGAGAAATGCCAGAACTATGGTATACCTGCTAAGGAAAGATGCTAACAGGGAACCAGCTCAAGAGAAAGAAGTGTGTTGTAGTCAACAAAGCTGAAAGAAGCTGGAGAGCTGACAAGCTTTTCAACATCAGACATGGAGCTGCAGAGCATGGAGTTTGTCCAGCTGGTTTTTGGTCCTGCTTTGGTTCAGTATTTACTCACTATGTCTCCTTCCCTACATTTTGAAATGGATACCCTGTGCCATTAAATGCTGGAAGTATACGATCTGTTTTTGATTCTTTTATAGGAGATTATAGTTAAAAGATTATTTAAATCTCAGAAGAGACTTTGAAATTTGGAGTTTTAAAAATTGTTGAGACTGGTACAGATAATGGGGACCTTTGAAGCTGGACTGAGTGTATTTCGGGATTATGTTATGGCTATGGCACCCAAGGAGTGGGATGTGGTTGTTTGAATAGGAATGCCCTCCATAGACTTGTGCCTTTGAATATTTGTCTCATTGAGAGTGGCACTGTAGGAAGTGTGGCCTTGTTGGAGGAAGTTTAACACTGTTGAGGTAGGCTTTGGAATCTCTCAAGTTCAAGTTAATCCCAATATGGCACACAGTCTCCTGATGACTACAGATCAAATGTAGAACTCTCAGCTACTTCTACATCACCATGTCTGTCTGCACACTGCCATGCTTCCTACCCTGACAACAATAGACTAAATCTCTGAAATGTAAGCCAGTCCAACTCTGAATGTTTTCCTTTATAAGTGTTGCTGTGGTCATGGTGTCTCTTCACAGCAATAATGCCCTAACTAAGACAGTGTCCAAGACAAAGTCAGCCCCTTTGCTTACAGAAATGAAGAATCAGGAATCCGTTCTTAGGTCATAAAAAGAGGGTAATAGACTGAGAACAACAGTGAAATATGTGAGCAGGAGATGCAGGACATGGCCAGAGGTGACGGGGTAAGTTTCTGAGATCCAAAAGGGCTGGGATGTAGAGAGGAAGCTTAGAAAGTAGGTAAGAAGTCCAGAGCATTCTGTCAAGATCATGACAGAGAACACTAATGTATTGCAGATCACCGGTTTTGTGGTAGTTTCAATATGCTTGGTCCAGGGAGTGGCACTATTAGGAGGTGTGACCTTGTTGGAGTAGGTGTGACCTTACTGAAGGAAGTAGGTCACTATGAGGGTGAGCTTTGAGAAAGCTTTTTCCTGAGGATGCCAGTCTTCTTCTAGAAGTTTTCAAAGCAAGATGTAGAACTCTCAGCTCCTGCCGGGCCATGCCTGCCTGGACACTGCCATGCTCCCACCTTGATGATCATGGACTGAATCTCTGAAGGTATAAGCCTGGACTGAACCTCTGAAACTGTAAGCCAGCTCCAATTAAATGTTGTCCTTTATAAGAGTTGCCTTGGTCAGGGTGTCTCTTTACAGCAATGGAAACCCTAATGAAGACAAGCTTTAAAAGGACTTGTGAAGGGAGAGAGAGAATTTTGCTTCTAACTCATATGTAGGAACTTAATTTGAAAAAGTAATACTTCTGGATCTTGAGAATTTGTGAAATCTGGGATCTAAAATGGCTTAAAGTTTAGTATGGAAATCATAGAAAGTGCCTTAGTGTTTCATTGCTGTGAAGAAACATCATGACCACAGGAACTCTTATAAAGGCAAGAATTAAATTGGGGCTGGCTTACAGTTTCAGAGGTTCAGTCCATTATCATCATGGTGGGAAGCATGGCAGTATGCCAGCAGACATGGTGCTAGAGCAGGAGCTGAGAGTTCTACATCTTGGTCCAAATGCAGGCAGGAGGAGACTATCTTCTGCATGCAGCCAGGATGAGGTTCACTTTTGCACTGTAAGGAGCCTGAGCATACGAGGCCTCAAAGCGTGACTACATAATGACATACTTTCTCCCAAAGGCCATACCTCCTCTTAAGGCCACACCTCCTAATATGGCTGCTTCCAACGGGCCAAGCACTTTAAAATCACCATAGAAAGCATCCAAATGTCTTTGTTTTGTTTATTTTGTTTTGTTTTTGAAAGTGTTGAAGATTTGATTTGTTCAAGGAAGATATTCATCTCTACTGTTAAAGAAAGTATTGCTTTGTGCTAAAGTCAACTAATCATGACATGAGAAACTTGAGAAATGAAATGTACAGCCACAAACTAATACATTTATGTAAGGTAGTGTTGATTACAGAAGTTTCACTGGAAGAGATAAAAATCATTTGTCAAATGGAAATCAGGGATTATTTTATGATACTCCGTTTTGAAAGTATAGCTATGATGAAAACTTCTACTACTGTAACTTAAAAGAATCTATCTATCTCACACTCAAAAGATTTTGATTTGTTTTGTTTTTGTTTTATTTTTTTATATCACTCAAATTAAGGCTCTTAACATTGCTTCTCCAGAGATGCCATCGAGCTGTGCTGGTATTCACAGTGGACCTCTTATCTAGTGGAGAACTTCCAGTCTGAAGGTACAATGTTAAGGTCTGTGAGTTCTATGTGTGTGGTGTGGACCGGTACTCACTCTCCGTTCTCCAGTCATTGACTCAAGCTTTTGGAGTTGCCTGTTACCCTTGACTAAAGAATATCTTCAGTATCGTCAAGTACTGTAGGTCCCTCAATCACCTTGTCACCCTGAAGTCCTGGAACTCCCCTTTCCCAATTATCCTTAAATTAAAATATCATTTCTTCTTTGTTTCTGTTTATCATGATGTGCTTTTCCACCCATTCTGTGGTATATATGCATTCTAAGTTCACTACAGAGTCACTGACTCTTAAAATATTTTTTTTAATAAAAAAACTATTTAAAAGATTTGTTTTATTTGTATGTGTATATGTATTCTAGAGTTACTGGTCTCTTTGAGCTACTTTTTAAGCATAGAGTTACTGGCCTTTTTGTATGTGGCTATTGGCAACTGAACACTGGCCTAGAAAAGAGCAGTAAATGTTATTAGTCACTGAGGTTTCTCTCCAGCCCTGACTCCTAAGAGTTTGATATCTGAATGTAGCTCTATCTTATTTTGTGACGAGAAACTTTTTCCTAGATATACCATAAAACCATTTCCACTCTAGGGTATTTCTCTCCCTTGATGGCTTGATTGGAAGCAGGCTTGGGCGTCTGTGCTCCTGAGATACTTAGACTTTTATGCTCAGCATCCTGAGAAGTTTCTTGTTCAGTTGAAAAATCCCCTAAAAGCCCAACACTTAAAGCAAGAAAACAATTACTCTAAACAGCCCTCCCTTGTGTTTTTTCCTCAGGAGAATCCAAATGATTTACTATTTTAATTATTTACTTTAGAATTTGTATCCCATGATATACTCTCTCTTAAGCAAAGGAATAGCTTGTCTGTTCTCTACTAAAATGGGAAACACAGATAGGAATAAACCCATCAGAGGAGAGGACATAAATGTAACCCCAACATGCATTGCTATGACTTGACATCACCTAATACAAGTGGTGCTTCTTTAAAGCACCTTCCCTCCCACCCTTAAACCTTAAGTCGAAACAACACCCTTATATATTTCTAAACCAAAGGCTATTCAGTTACTTAGATAATTAGTTACTTCAGGAAAGCACAACCTGTATGCAATACTACTTCAACAGACTGTTCATGGGATAAATTACTCAACCTTATCACAAATAGGCTGACTAGGAGAAAATACTACATATTGATGTGTGTCTTCTTTCTTCATTTTCCCATCATAAATCATGGTGTGCCAAAATTAAGGTTACACTTTCCTATCCAAGTTCAGGAAAGTGAGTTATATAGTAAGAGGATACAATGGTCAACTATTGCACAGGAAGTAAATAACCAGTGTATTTAGTCTCCTCTCCCCAACCAGCCATGTTGTTTATTCTGTTTTCCCTCTTCAGTGAGATTCACATGCCCTCACCCCTCTTGAGCCTTCCTTGTTACTTAGCTGTTTTGGGTTCCGGGGTGGGGATTGGACCAGAAGAGATAGTGTACGTGAAGTACGGAGGTAGAGAGTACTGAGACAACTGAAATCAGGGGGCATCTCTGGGAAAAGCTAGAAACCTAGGGCAATAGAAACTCCAGGAATCCATGAGGTTGACCCTAGCTAAGACTCCTAGCAATGGGGGATATAGAGTCTGAACTGGCCATCTCCTGTAACCAGGCAAGACTTCCAGTGGAGGGACTGAGACACCAACCCAGTCACAAAAATTTTGACTTACAATTTATCTTTCCTACAAGATATGCTAGGGTAAAGGAGGGGCAGAAATTATGAGAGTGGCCAACCAATAACTGTTCGTTCCAACTTGGGACTCATGCCATGAGCTAGAGCCCACCCCTGATACTGCCCAGAGGGCCTGAAGCCAAAGGCTGGATAGCCCAGAGACCCACAATAGACCCAAACATGAATGGGGGAAACATCAATAAAATGGTTCCTAAGGAGATTCTCTTATACTCGTAGACTGCCATCCAGCCCAATTGTCATCAGATAGACATCACACTGCAACTGATAGAAACAGATGCAGAGATCCACAGCAAAATATTAGGCAGAACTTGGGCCCTTAGAAGAGGAGAAGGAAAGATTGGAGGAGCCAGAGGTGTCAAGGACACTAAAACAAATCCCACAAAATCAACCAACCTGGGCCCATCAGGCTCACAGAGACTAAAGCACCAGACAGAAAGCCTGCCTAGGACTGACCTAGAACCTCTGCACATCTGTTACAATTGTGTAGATTGATCTTCTTGTGGGAATTCTCACAGTGGGGGCAGGGGCTGTTTCTGACTGTGTTGCCTGCCATTGGGCCCCATTACCCCTACTAGGTTTCCTTGGCTAGCTCTGACAGAAGAGGAGGTACCTAGGCTTGCTGTAATTTGCTATGGCATGACTGGTTAAGATTCATCAAGGCTAGCCCTTTTCTGAAGAGAAACTGAGGAGGAGTTGATGTGGGGAGGGAAAGGTGTGAGAAGAGACTGGGAGGAGATAGGGAAGGAAAACTTGGTCAGCATGTAAAATAAATAAAAATTAAATTAAATTTGAAAATCAATGTGTTGTCAGAGTCATTTTCTTAACCTTCCTATGATCATCCATCACATCTCAGTCTGCCTGGGCTACCTGAGCTAAGAGAAAAGTATGGGATGGCATGAGTTTTAAGGGGCATTATTGTTCTTTAGTGCTAAACCTTCTCCTTGAAGAGCCCACTGGAGGAAAGCATGGGTTTTATGCCCAGGGAATGAGGCAGCAAATTGTTAAGCTCTCTATATTTCCAGAGGCTCCTTACCACCTGCTCCAATCTCTGGATTGCAGATGGAAAGACACAAACATGCAACCTTTATTTTTTAATATGCCTTAACTAGCTCAATAGCTGGGCCACTCCTGATCCTACACATGGCTGAAACACTTCTCTCCGATATTCCTGAGTTAATACTTGCTAAATCTGTATTTTATCTTTGCTGCTCCTGGACCCTTCTGGACAGCCTGCCTCTTTCCCCTTTGCACCTACACTTCAGCCATCTCTCCCTCCTGCATCTTCCCAGGGTGATCTGTCTCCTGTGTCCTTCTCATGGCAGACTCTCTTCCTCTTTCCTCAGTTTCTTGCCTGGGAATCCTAAAAATCCCACCTCTGCATCCCTGCCCAGTCATTGGCCGCTGGCAACTTTATTTCCCAATCAGTACCACCTGGGGAAGGGACCCTCAGCACAGATGTGTGGGTTCCCATGTGATTTCAGGAGCCAAATTAACACAATAGCATTAGAAGCAATCCCCAACAAGGAAAGCTTCATGATTGTTCTCTTCAGAATCAACAAATCTCATTCAAAATTCAAATCTCATTCAAAAATTGCATGCCCAGAAGGCTAGGTGCTGGCCTCCTTGGTATGCTGGCCGTTCACGGGAATTTTGCAATCTTTCACCTTATGCCAGGTTGTTCTACCTTCAGGTGCCACTTCCGTGCTGCTTCCTGCTGTTACAATGGGTATCAGGTGTTGGAGGCAGAGATCGATTCCAGTCAGAACAAGACATGCACAAAATTGGGAAGTTGTAAAGAACCAGGTGGACCTCCATTTCTCTCCTAAACCATTTGTAATATTGAAATATTGATGTATCTTGTTTTCTCTTAGAAACATGGTATATGAACTATAGCTTGAGGAAACCCAGCCACATGTCAGAACACAGTGGTCCCTTTCTGGAGGAATATGAGTATGAGTCTTAAATGAATGACCAGCTGATTTACAAAGCATTCTTCTTGTGTGGACAAACGCTTTTCACTGTAAGAGTTAGGACGAACTGAGCTATTTGATTTAAATCCTGCTTCATGATTTAAGGAGAGGGCAAATACAAATTTACAATAGACAGTAGGATACAAAAAGTCAGCTATAACAGACTTATTCTGCAGGGAATTAGACACTGAATCTTCTTGGTGAGCTCCAACCTGACCTTTGACCTCATGCTCTTGCTGCAATTTCTAGGCTTCCGTTTGAAAGTAATTATTTTTCAGGGATTTATTTCTCAAGCTCTTTCTGATCATAAACTTCTCATATACTTGAGATCAACAGTGTCAAGTGAGAACTCCCCCAAGAGCTCCAGCAGCAGTTTTGTTCAGTCATTAAGGTGCAATTTTGAGCAACTTCTTCAAAGACTCAATAACAGTGTGTGTGTGTGTGTGTGTGTGTGTGTGTGTGTGTGTGTGTGTGTGTGTGTGCATGTTTAGGTGTAGGTGCATGTGAACATTTGTACACACATATATTAAGGCCAGATATGAATGATGTGTGTCTCTTTAGACAGGGTTCCCCACTGCACCTGGAGCTCACAGATTCTTTGTTCGAACATGGGTACCAAGAAAACATTTCTTTTCCATTGTTTATTTATTCCCTGGCTCCCAGCTCACAGTCTATCTTTATGACTGAAACCACAGCCTTATTCTTCATAGGGGTTCCCTGGCTTGTGCCCTAAACCACACTGAATGTGGTTTGTAGCAGGTTCATAACTTCAGCAGTCCAAAGACAACAGCCACAGGATGGCTCCTCATCCCTGTAGCCTTCACCTCTCTGTTACACTACGTTAAAATGCATGTTTATCCTGCACACACCTGGGAAGGATGCTGCTTGGCAGAGCTCATACATATCAAAACATGGTGCATGTTATTTCCCTTCAGTAGCCGGACACCTTCATTCCACGGTCTCCATGATCTGACCCTATGCTGGATAATGGGTTCTTGTGCAAGAGAGATCTTTTTTATAGATTTTTATAGCCTGAAAATAAATACATATCCCTCTGGAACACACACACACACACACACACACACACACACACACACACACACACACACATACACTTTATAACATCACTACTGAGATTCTCCGAACATAATTTTTCATACTCACGTATCTTCTTTTCTTGATATCTGCTAGAACTCCTCTACTTGTCAGTGAATTTAAGATTTAAAATGAAAACTAGAAGCTGAGGTGCAGAGCACTGAGAGACCAATAATTTGAGCAGTACCGCTCTGTGCAATCAAGACAAGAAAGCCTGCCCTTCCCCAGTCTTCACGGCATCCGGGCACAATTTTCTTTGCCACTCTGTTCATTGGGTAATGAATGCGTACATATAGAGACCCAGCTAACTTTGCCAAAAGGAGACATTACCACAGGGAGTCTATGTGCTGGGGCAAAGAAATAAATCAAGCCAGAGATGTTCCTGAGCACCCTTTGCACGCATCATTTTGAATATATGAAAATAAGTAGAAGGGTGGAAGGAGGCATATGAATGTGCTCAACATATAAATCTTGGGTGGTGCGTTATATTTACTTCCATTTAGGCCCAAAGAGAGGCAACATTGGTAGACTTCTTTAAAATTGGAAATAATAATGTTTATCTTCATTTTGGAACCATCAAATGAAGGGCTCTGTTATATGCTCATATTACCATGAATATATAACAAAACACACCCAGTAGTGCCAAGTATGAGGGTTGCCAATGTGTGCTTCAATCTGGATTTGTTCAAATTGGGGGGCTGTGGGCTCTGTGAGCAGGAAGCAGCTCTACTAGTTTGGCCTAGAATGAGTGACTTCATTTATCCTCACCAGCTCACTGGCAGGCAACCCATGTACCTGCTGGGAGAACTCCATTGGATTTGGGCCTTGTCCCAATGCCTGTCGTTCCTGGCAACCTTCCCTGATGCTACACCTCTGAACTTCATACCCCATGCTGACTGCTCTCTCTCTCTCTCTCTCTCTCTCTCTCTCTCTCTCTCTCTCTCTGTTTTTCATGGGCAGGACAAACTTTTAAAAGAGTTTTACAATCTGACTACTCTTGTTGATGGTCTTAGGAGCATTCTCTGCTTTAGTAATTTATAATAGAGGTTGTCGTGGTATTGAGGACTCTTCTCCTTCTATGAATGGTTCCACCTCTTATCAACCTTTGAGACTGAACTTATGCTGGTATATTAGGAATAGATCTGTTAACAGTTACTGGGCCTTGAGACATAGAGTTCTGGGCTCGCGATATAGCTCTGTTGGTAGCGTATCTTCCTAGCATGTACTGAGCCTAGGTTCTATGCCCAGCACCACACAAAAACAGGCATAAGGATGCATGCTTGCAATCCCAGCTCTAGTGAGAGAGAAGCAGGAGAATTCAAGACCAGTCAGGGTTATAGAAGATCCTCTCTCAAAAGAGATAAAGGAAGACAGCAAAATAAAACATTTTCTATGGAAAAGAGGCAAAAAGTTACTTAGGAACAAACATGAAGTTAAATTTAAAACATTTAAATATTTTAATCATTATGAATCTTAACCAAGTAATTAGATCTCATACAAAATAATAGAGCTCCACTTTCGTTATCTAATAAAATAACATATTAAGGTTTAATGAGGAACATGATTTCATTGTCTTAAAGGCTGGAAACACAATAGCATGTGATTTACACTGGGGAACCTGTTTTGAAAAGATAGCCTAAAAGAATGGAGGAAGAATGAGTGAGTTCTAAAGTACTTCAAACTGTCCCGAACTCAGTCACACTGTCTGGGCGTCAAACTCCATTTCATTCTAGCAAGAAAGGTCTTCTAATCATACGGAGGCTTTGTATAGAGGTCAGGAAACAAATATTATGGGCCTTTCATAATACTTTTTCTCAGATAAGCACACATATTGTAAATGCTAGAAAATACATTTCAGAATATAAAGACAGTAGCAAAATAAAGTTATGATGATCCAGATAACCCAACTCACACAAGAGATGATGTACATAGAACTAAATCTGCCCATTCTGAACTTTCTATACGAATTCTAGTTACATTACTAGCTCCAATAATTAATGCTCATGTCTTATAGTTTATCTTAGCTGAAAAGCCAAGGAAATACATTTATTTTCTTTTAAAAAAATCATTATTTAGTATCTTTCAAAGACAAACATTGATTTCATTTTTAGTATTTTCTAGATTGTTATCAGGCCCCTCCCTCCCTCCCGTGTGTGTGTGGGGGGGTGTCTATCTGTCATTACTCCACTGTATGTGTTGTGTGTGCTTCAGATACTGAGATTTTAAACATAATGTAGGAAGATTCCTCAAACGTTCATCATAGTGTAAACTGCATTTTTGTTTTTAATTTTGCTAATGCATTACCCATGTTCACTAGGTTTAAAAAAAAACCTGAAACATGATTTTGAGATCATCTTGTATATTTGATACCCACACTGCCGGATCTTGAGTACTTTAATGTGTGCTTCTTATAAACAAGGGTCTAATCTCATGTTGCTACAGAAACACACCAAGTCCACAAGCTTCATACTTGCACAATCTGCTATCAAATGTTCCACTCTCCCGTGAGTTCCTTGAGTGAGTAAGCTCGATGATGAACAATGACCCCCAGCTCTCAGGACCATGAAGCATTTAACTGCCATGGGTTACTGTGACTCTTTCATTTACTTGGACAATCCTGATGTTTTAAGATCATATACCAATTGTTTTGTAGAATTATTCTAGCCTGGATTTGATTAGATTGGGTTGTGGCTCTTGGGCAGTCATAGCACAGACATAATTAAGTAAGTGTGTGCTTATTGCACCCTGTCAATGCCACCCAATCACAATTAGCTTCACTACGGATGTTTATGCTGTTGTTAAGAAAACAACAGCTAAGGGCTGGAGAAATGGCTCATCTCTTAAGAGCACTTACTGTTCTTGTGGAAGATGTGGGTTCGGGTCCTACCACCCACATGGCTATTGACAGCTGTCTGTAACTCCAGTTCTAAAGGCTCAGATGACTTCTTCTGCCCTCCATAGGCACTACACATATGTGGTGCACATAAGGCAAATCTTTAAACATATGAAATAATAATATACTTAAAATATTAATGGCAAAACATTTCCACTTGTGAGTTATTCTCAACCCCTCGGCTGTTGGTCCTGTTCCTGAGGAAGTGAAAGCACGCAGTCTGTACTCTAGCCCTTATAATCTTCAGTTGGCTCAGATTGGACTTAACTCATCAATTGTTATTTTATTTGGTAGGTTGAATCTGTTATTATTTTACCTATCTAGATAATGATAAATTCAACTCTGTTCTGAAGCTTTCCCAATTATTTTTTCACCTGTTGTCAAATCATACAGACTTCTCTTTCATATTTTCTGATGAAGTCTGACTTAAAACATCAACTATTCAGAATTACATGGTGCCTTTGAGACCAAGTATCTTGGATCCATAATCCAGAGTGGGTAAATTTGACTGAGGTATGAGATGTGTCTTCCAAGAATACACAGGAAAAAGTAAACACAAGCACAAAAAACAAAACAAATAACTAAATGTCTTTCATTGCTTGTGGTTTGGGTTAGCTCTAAATACCAAAAGGCTTAGGAAAGCTCTGTTTCTTCTAAATAAAAGATTAAAAATAGGAATGCATGTTTAACTTGTGTTCAATTGATCCCAGAACATTAGCATAGGTCACTATATCAAATATGTCCCTACTAGGAAGTACAGAGCTGTCTTGGCCATCTGCCCCAATGTCACACAAGAAGGCACAGAATTTTGCATGCATCTTAGTGAAATAATTATATTTAATTGGCCATTAAACCTTGTGTTTCATTTATACTTAGTTTGTTCAAGAATGTTCTATCAGGATTTGCAATACCATCCTGAAATGCTTCCAATACACTAATCTCTATGAGGAACACAATTACTGTGTTTGGTGAGAGCCCATGAGAACCTACCTAAGGGAAGTCCTTGGAAGCACCAGTGTAATTTGTGATGGGCAGCCAGGTCTGCCTTCAGTAGCAGTAGCTATTATAGACTTTTCAGATTTATGAGACAGTGCAGATATAAACAGAATGGGTAGTGGCCAAATTTGGCCCCTCTGTCTTTCCTCTTTCTGGAACGGTGGTTAAAACTTGAACCAGTGACCATGGGGATGTGTAACACCCTGTGCCAGTAGTAGTGGCCAGAGAATCATTAAAGTGGCTATAAAAAAGACAGGATTAAGCATGGGAAAGGGCTGTGGGGCCCTCCTATTAGAAAGTCTGGAGGGAAGCCAGAGTCACCCCACATGTAATCTTGTTCTGGCGTTTACCTCAGCAACTGTGCCTGCTAATGAAGGGAATCCCCTTGCCTATGTGAGTGGGAGATATGATAGAGAAGGCACAAAAGACCAGTTCCACCACAAATTAAAGAGCAAGCATGCAGGTACTTACCCCCTTCCCAGGCTCCCTCTTCTGCTGTACATCTCTGTATCTATCTACCACACTGATTCTTGTCTCCTTTTAATAGGTACTTCTGCTTACTAAAGAAATAAATATATTATGATTTTGTGCAAGTAACATAAAGGATACTGGTTAGAATCACAAAAGTTTTGTATAGTTCCTAAATAACTCTCTGGACTTGTTCTCTTGAGGGTAATGGGGCAGAGCACTCCAGTGCAAAGCTGGAATTTATCTCCCAGGAGTCAGCCGTCCAGCACCAGAAAGTGACTTGCGATAAAGAGGACTGAAAACATATTCCAAGTCCAGGCCCAGAGATTACATGGCTCTCTTGTTATCACAAGTCTAAGGCCTCTGACAGAATGATGAAGTTTATGAAGTTGAGGCTCAGACACTGTCACTGCCACGGACTTTTTCCACAAGAATGCTCAGCGACTTACTGTTAATTTTTATGTGCTGTAGATCTGGACTAATGCCCTTAAACTGGATACATGCCAATATCCAAAAATAATATAGAAGTTTCAAAGAGAATTCTCTTGGTGGGACAGGCCAGTAATCCCAGCTAGCCAGGAGAACAGGACAGAAAATTCTAAAGTCTGAGGCCTGCCTGGTCGGCAGTGTTAGATCAAAGGCACCTTACACTACTCAGCTAGACCTTGTCTCAAAATTTAAAAATATAGTTAGTGATATAATTTAACTATAAAGTACCTGGTTAGCATACTAAAGGCCCTGGGTTGCATCTCAGTCTCTGATTTCCTCCTAAGTTTAATTGCCAAGTCATTCATTCACTCATTCATTTCTTCATTCAAAAAGATGTCTTACTGACCACTGACTTTGCATAAGAGGTTCTACTAGAATTTCAGGCATCAAACACAGAGAAGTCAATTATATTCTAATAGGAAAGACAGGCAGACACATACACATCTAAACAATGTGAAGATACGTTTATTAAGTATGATGTTCTCTGGCCCAACACAGAGGGGTTCTTATCAGGCACAAAAAGTGTTGAGTCTCCTGGTGGTGAAAAAGTTGATGGAAACTCCAGGGAACGTTGAGTTCCTTCTCTTTTTTGGAGAGAGCTGTCTAAGTTAACTAGACTTCGTAGGAGACAAGACATAATGGAAGACAAAATTCTTTTAAACTGAAAAAAATTATTTGTCGTATTTCAATGTCACATTGTATTTTAAAAGCCTAAGGGCCTTCCTTAAGTAGTCTGAGGAAAGTCATAAAATGCCACTCACACTTAGCCGATGAGGATGGTGTTTGTCTTCATTGGGTATCTCAGTGTCATTGTGGTTGCAAAGAGTCTTTTGCTATAACATATACAAAAAAGCTTTGCTTTTCTCCACCAAGACCTTAAATTGAAAAAGTTAGAATGATCCAATAACAAGCTTTAGACAGTTCGATGCAGCTGGATTATGATAAATTTTGATTAACAATAGTATCAATATGTCACATCATGACTTCCTTTAGATAACCAGTACATTTTAAAAGCCTGCAAAATTTCTCCTATACTGAGAAATTGGTGGGTTTAGGTTCAAAACAAATCACATCAATAACTCTTCAAAAAACAGAATTAAATAGGTTCTTTAAACTACTTAACATATCTCAGCTTTGCACAGAAAAGGTCATGTCCTCTGTGAACTTTGGCTACATGGAGAGTACAGGTATCTCAATGAAGCAGGAATAGCTGTGCAGAAGCAAGTTCTGCTAATGGTTTATTAGGGAATTATAAAATCAGTAGCTAACATGTATCAGGAAACAGGTTGAGCCAAGACTCACAGTAAAGGTGATAGCCTCAGAGGTAATTTAGAATTGTGGAAAGAAAGTGCTATCTTGTAAATAAAAATTAATATGAGCACAGGCAATGAGGACAGAGCCCTGTGTTCTGCCAAGAGAGGGAGAGCAACAGGAGAGCGAGCGTGTGTCCCCAAAGGGAAACAGCAATGTATATTTGGCTTTTTGTAACAGATATGTCAGGTAAGGAATGAGATAGATTCATTATAGAGAGAAACAGAGCTGGGGAGATGACATGAAGTTCTGGGGAAGCCTAGTGTGCTCCAGAATGCAGGGCACCCTGACCTTGAGCTGAGACTGGGCCAGGTCAGGTGCCAACAAAGCTGAGAGGATAGGATTCATTGTTCTCAGACTCTGAGGTCAGAATTGAATCCTGGGGACAACAGAAGGAGTGTAAATCTGAGAGAACAGAAGCATCAGGAAAGCTGCCCTTGGAGTTATGAGAAGGTGAGTTAGATGGTGAGGTGTGGAGAACGGGGATAAAAGGATGTGAGATCTGCCATGTTAGCTCTTCAAAGGACAGTGAAGATCTGAAGGAGAGGAAGAGTGGGCGAGCAGAGCCAGAGGAGATGGCAAAGCCAATCTTCTCTGTTGGCAGCCATGAGCCTGGAAGGATTCACTGACACCATCTGCTGACTAAGACGGGGGACTCTCTTTACTCTTCTTTGGATCCAATAAGAAGCCTAGATAAATAGTCTTGTTTTTGAAAAATGTGTCTTATTTTCTTTGAATGCCAGTAAAATAAAAATGCATACCCAAAGCCAGAAGCTGATTACTTTATTTTCATTTTTCTCTTTCTTGTGTGTCCTGTGCTGACACAGCATGCAATGGAAAGAAAAGAATTCGAAGGAAAAGAAAGAAAAATTATATCAGCAGATTAGAATGGAGGGGAGATGCTAACATCTGCTAAGCCCTGGAGATCGATTCTATTTGAATGAATTTACAGTGAGGACTTTGTGGGTAGATACACAAACATGCACAGTGAGAAGAGCGATTGATCCTTGGAATCAAGGCTAAATTCAAGTGACGTTTTATGGCTTCCCAGAGGTTGATTCAGAATGGTCATTTGTCTTTCAGAACAATGTTGAAATCAATGAGAACCTATTTAAATGCTCATCCATATAGACTGCTTAGATAAGGCATAAAAATGCTACACACTAAAATATTTTTCAACTACTCACAGATTTTAGTGTATTTTTATATGCCAGGGAAAAGAAAACTCCAAGAGAGAACAGTGAAAATAAAGAGTCTTCAGTTCTCTCCTCTTTCACAAAAATAATGGCGTACTGGAGTCCTAGCTTGGTGGGATGAATTTTTACCACCACAACCTCTGGCAAAATGTAATAGAACTCTCTTTTAGGCCTTCATCCATATTCAAAAGTTATGGAGATCAGGGAGGTGGGGCTCTGCTTTCTTCAAGGGTCATGGGAAGTACCTTTTCTGTCTACTTCAGACCTCCTGTGCTGCCTACGTTTTGACACGTGATCATTAGACTTTCATCTTTTGCCTCTCTGTGTATCTCTGTGTCTTATAAAGACACTTGGGTTTGCATTTGTAGCCAGGAAGATCACAGATCAGATGAGATCACTGGATGCTCTGTTTCCATCTGCAGCTTGCAGAACTGGAAAAATCAGTAGTTATTCAGTCCAATGTTATGGGGGCCTCAGAACAGCAGGGACCAACCATTTAGTCTGCTAGTGAAAAACTGTAACTCATCTGAAGAGTACTGGTGAGACTCCATGCTGGGAGCTCCCTGAAGTTGGGGTTGCCTGTCTATGGACTTTGCCCAAGTAAAGGTCAAGTTGCCTATATTTGAGAACTGGTCATCCCTCTTCAGTTGCTTTGAGGCATACCAGACATTCCTGGCAATCCTCTTCATACAAGCATAGATGTGATTCTAAGTGTCTCAATCCAAAATCAGGTTAAATTCAATATATATTCAACCATTATAGAGGTTGTTTTGAGCGTAACATTTCTTGGACTTTTTTTTTTCAATATGACTAAATATTTGAATTTTTTTCTTCTACAGGAAATAAATTTATGAATTACTTGAATAGGAAAGAAAATCTATTTTATATATTCACATGTCTTGAAATTTCTTACATGCCATAACAATATTATATATTTTCCATTAACTAAAAATGCAGTCTAAGCACAGAATGACAGAAAATTGAGTTGGAAATGAAATCCTTTGGGAAAATAACTTGAAGATTTGCTTTTGAAAACCCTTGTGCATGCAAATCAATCACAGTGGAGGGAGTAGCCTGAAATTAATGAAGGCTCTCCATCTTACTGGAAGGATAAGTAAGATTCATTAAGCTTCATTCGGTATCTACATCTTTATTGGAGAATTACAGAAAACTAATCTCAGAAGATTGCAGTGCTCTAATCCTTCTCTGTTTTAGAGCCTTGGATTAAATCAGCTCATGGATATCCTGTCGAAAGGACTAATCCATGCATTTCAGGGAAGGCAGCTGCCCCTCTCCCTTAGCACATCATTGCCTTGATCAGGGTCTTGTGCTCTGGGAGGTCTAAAAACCTCCAATGGGGAGCAGTACTCACTGCAGAGAGCCAGGAAGTTCTGCTGAGCCACAGAAAGTACTCCTAGTGTGATCTCAAGTGACAGCAGGACCTGTCTAATGGCTTTAATTTGTCAATGTGACTTGCTCTTTAACTCATGTGGCATTTGGGAACTCCCAGGAAAAATCAGTGGGTTTTTTTTTTTCCATGAGTAGGAACTTTCCTAAGATTAATGACATAGCATGTTTCCATAGCTACTATGACATATGATTGTGTTTTCCTAAAACAAGCCTTAAGGTACTTTATGTCTACAAACTCCTGTTCTTTCTCTGTGTATAGTTAGTGAAATGATGTCAAATTCCTACCCTGAGTCCTTAGAAGAGCCTCAAATTCTCCATACTCGACAGGTTCTTCACATGAAGATCGATTCAGAACTACTTTTAGTTCACCACACTAGTGCTAATTGGCCAAACATGGGTACCATTCTTACTTGAGAACCAGGGAGGAGAGCATTCTGGCCAGCCTAAATCTTGTACCCAAAACTCATGGTAGCCTCAGGAGAATTGAGACCCAAGAAACAGCAAGTCCATGAGGTAAAGAAGACACAAATGTTTGAAAAGACCAAACTGAAAATGGGGTCACTTTGGTTACATTAAATAAAATCACTGAGGTCTCTTACCAAAGTCAACATTATAAACCAATTCTTTACTGTAGAAGTTATGAGTAATTTTCATTTCAATATAATAAACTCACAATGGAATAAATCATGAGATATAAAAATAAATTTAGAATAAGAAATGTTGAGATATAGGAAGAATCTCTGTTTTATTATCCTCAGGAAAATTACATTAGCAGATTGGGGTTTTAGCAATAACTGCTTCATTTTCCCCAGTCCTATGGGCACCTAAGAATAGAGCTTGAATACAGAGAAACAGATATGGAATCAAGTGAATGTGCACTTAACTGAGGCTTGAAGCTCTTCTTGCGAGGAGGAAACTAGCTGGCTTCCCTTAGAAGCCCTCCCACCCTTCCTTCCCTGTGCTAGCAGAGGAACTGCTCTTGCTTGTGCCATAGCTTCACTTCCTTTCTTGGAGGTAAGAATCATTCAAGCTCCAGGAATACTTATGGTAGGTGGCTCTCCCCTCTCCAAGGAGCATCCTCTGAGTGGGACAGTCTGGCTCCATCCTCCTGGGGAATGAAATTGGCATTCATCTTTTTTTTTTTTTTGGTGCTGAAGCTCTCTCAACAACAAAGATGACTTTGAATTTGGTTTCCCCTTCCTGTTCCGTCCTTGAACCACCAAACTGGTGTCTTGTCATTTGAGCTGAAGCCTACAGCAGTAACATGCTGTGTATGCCACTGAAACAGCCCCTAATGACACCTGTCTTCTGATCCCATGTGATGTTAGAAGTTGCTTTCTCAGTATCAAAGACAACTTTGAGCACAGTAAAAGTTACTCACCAACCCAAAGCCTGATTGTAAGTGTTGTATGGTTGTGTCACAGCCTAGATACTGGCTGAGGACTTTGGAATTCTGTAGTGTTTGCAAATCCTAGTATTTTTCACTTACAATGGGAACACTGAAGATTGTCTTAAGAGTCTCCAGACAGATGAATGTGGACTGATAGATGGACTCTGTGTGTGCTGTATAATTCTGATTGTTTTTCCCGTGAACAAATATCTCACATCACGGATGTATGTATGTATGTATGTATGTATGCATGCATGTATTTATTTATTTATAAACCATTGGAACTGTGGAAAGTTACTGTGTGAGTAAATACCGCTGGTCCTTTCTCGGTCATTCTCTGTAATTGTTACTTTGTACGTGTGATTTTCCACAACTGTCAGATAAAATTATTGATGTCTCTGACTCAGTAGAAAGGAAGCAGAGATAAGTGCCCTTCAGACAATCAATATCAAGAGAGTTAGAGTGTCATTGCCACAGAGACCCACAGTGGGGAACTTGCAGCAAGACCTCAAGTCTGAGGTACAAAGGGTTTTTCTGGTCCTTTAAGACTTCCAGCTTCCAGCAAAACTTCCAACTGCAAGATCAGGCCTGTGAGTTAGGATTTATGGAGGAAGGAAGATACTGGATAAGAAGGTGGCTTGTGACAAACAGGAAAGGGGGCAGGCCCTAGGGTCCTTTTTAGAAGGACACAGTTCTTTGTGAAGCTGCAGGTCAGACCTTGCTCCCTGCTACTGTTCTGTGAGAGAGGCTACAGGGGTATGGCCTGAGTGAAGGAGATAAATCATTTGTCCCTCCATCAAAAGTGGATGTAACATTGGTGAAAGAGATAGCAAGTAGAAAGAGGGAGACAGGCTCTCTTGATGTCAGGAGGATGGGCCAAAGCCAAGCAGAAAGTTCAGTCCAACCTTTCTACATTTGCCCTCACCCACTAGGCTATGGCTCACTCAACAATTACATAATGGTCAAAAGCTTGAAAATCACCAATTTAATCAGAGAAGCTGGGCATATCAGTTATAACAAATGAGAAGTAAATAGTCCAGATCCATGTATGTAATTCATTTATTTATTAACTGTTGTATATTTATTGTCATAATGCCACCGAGTTTCACAAGGACATCCTCGTTTAAGTTACAGTTTCTTGGACCACAGTCTCCCACATGGCCCCAATCTCCTTCCTCCCTTCCCTCAGACCTGCATTTATTCAATTCCCTGTTCATTTAAAGCCACAAGGATGAACATTTTCTAAATATCTAAGAATGCATCATCATTGCTAGAATTATCAATATTTTAAACTGTATTCTTACTAGAGTACAGCTTACTTTCATTAAAGAATAGTTTTGCTTCTTTAAAGTTAGTCTGGACCAAGGACTGTCAATTTTAGGAGTTCAAAAATGAAATGCATTTTTGATTTATGTCCTCAGCACAAACAATGGACACTGTTTTTACACAAAATATGTTTAATTAAGCCAAAAAGAAAATCTTGGTGATTTATTTTAGACTTTATTAATATCAAAATGTAATCATATAATTATGTTATAAAGAAATCCTGCTAATATTCCTTTGTGAGATGACAAATGACTCACATTCTACTGCTTGAAAACCAGGGAACAGCCTCCAAAAGGAGCGAGTAGGATAAGACCCAAAAGGTTTACAACTCTAATAATCAATAGAAATGTACATAAATGATCTCAAAAATCAGCATCAAGCCAATGATAAAAGGCTGACTTGTAGAGTTACTTATTCTGGGGTTATAAAAATCTACATCATTTTCCTCAGATCTACACTATTACTCTTATTGAAATGCAAACACTAATTAAGCTATATATCTGGCAGAGCTGAGCTGTGAATACATCACAGTAGTGAACGGTTATTGCTTCCTTTAAAGCGTCAAATTATATGTGCCACATTAGCCCTAATTTTAAGTGTGTTACATAGAATTACTTCTTAGTAAAGAGCCAGGAGCCTGGGGCCAAGACGGGAGAAATGTTCCATTACCAGCATGCCGCAGACTCATAGCTCACAGTGCAGTTGTGTAAGCAGGCTCAGGATGAAGGTCATAGGGCCTGTTTTCCTTTGCTGGCCTCTCAGGAGGTCAAATGACCCCTCAGACCACCCACATTCAAGAAAGCCACACACAACACTGCCCCTAGGTTATCAAATTGAGGTTCCCTGCAACTCCAATATCTGACTCTATTGTTTAAAATTCTGGCCAAATGAAAAGGGGGAAGCAATGAATGGGACGTGGAAGAAGACAAACAACAGGCTTTCCGTTGCTCCGCAGTATTTTCTACGTATACCTACCTCACTCAATGATCCAATTCCAATCCAAATTCTCCAGAAGACACTGCCTTCCCAGGTGACATTTAACTTTTCTTGTACTTTAGCATTTTTAAATATAAAAGATCAGAGTGATAGCTGGTGTCTACAACTGACGTCTCTGAGTACAGCGCAGTTAGGTGCTGTGTTATGCCCTGCCTTGCCCAAATTTCTCAACACCTAAGATGAAAGTTATTCATAGTTTTCTTTTCCTTCTTTCTTCCTTTCCTTCCTTCTTTCTTTCTTTCTTTCTTTCTTTCTTTCTTTCTTTCTTTCTTTCTTTTGTTCTTTCTTTCTTTCTTTCTTCCTTTCCTTCCTTCTTTCTTTCTTTCTTTCTTTCTTCCTTTCCTTCCTTCTTTCTTTCTTTCTTTCTTTCTTTCTTTCTTTCTTTCTTTCTTTCTTTCTTTCTTTCTCTCTTTCTTTCTTTCTTCCTTCCTTCCTTCCTTCTTTCCTTCCTTCCTTCCTTTCTTCTTTCCTTCCTTTCTAAGTACATATGCTTTTGTTTCTATCAAAGTCTTAATTCAGAGTTTTAACCCTACAATTTGAATAGAAATTGGATCCATTTTCTTTCTCTCTCTCTCTCTCTCTCTCTCTCTCTCTCTCTCTCTCTCTTTCTCTGTCTCTCTCTTTCATTTCCTGTCTTGTTTGTTCTCTTTCTCCCATTCTCTCTCTCATTCCTGTCTCACTCAATCTCTCTGACCCCCTCTCTGCATCTCTGTCTCTATCCCTTTCTCATGTCTCCACTCCAAGACAGACTTTCACTCTCCTCTCCCCTCAATAAATCTCTTACACTAAAAAAGTGCATATTAGAGCTTTAAAAGATCTATTGGTGGCTGCAATTGGCAATACTACTGAGCAACCTGATGCTAGTCTGTGAAACGTGTTCAACCTGCTGCACTGTGGGTGTATGGGAGAGCACAGATGGTCTAGCATCTCACTGGAACTTTGTGAGAGGCATTGCTTGATGCCATTGTCTCCTCTCAGAGCCATATAACCACTTTTCTCACTGAGTTTCACATCCATGCTTCCAAAACCACATTTTCTCCCTTAAGTTGTAGAATAACAGCAGTCTGTGTCTTGGCGATCAATAGTTTCCCTCCAGAGAAAGCTAACAATCGAATAGTGACGGTGATGAGTGGGTCTGCAGGAAGGAAGGGGTGTCAGAAAAAAAAGCTGCCCTGAAAGAAAACACCTGAACCCCAAAAATGGCTCTTGTTTTGAGGCACAGATGAGTTAAAACTTCATAGATCATTATCTTCAAAATAATTTTGCCTTCTGTTTCCCCAGGTAGTTCATTACTAAAGAAATACATAAAATCTAACATTTGACCCATGGCTAACGTAAAATGTTTTGCCTTCTCAGTTCACTTCCCGATAAACTACTGTTTTCCACCACAGAGAAAACAAGGCTTTTTAAAAAGCTCTAGAAAAGAAGCATTTGTAAAATATAAGTAAGATGGAAAAATGGTGTGTGAAAAGAGACAAAGCCCAACCCACTGATTTGGGTGCCACAGCAGTGTGTGCCTTTGGTGAGGAATCTGACAAGTCCACCCTCAGACACAACTCAGCAGAAAAATGGTTGAAAAGAAAAAGAAAAATGAAGTCAGCTGGAAGCCAAAGAGAGAAAGAAAGCAAGTTGGACCACTGGGTTTCCAAGAAGCAGAGAACATTAAGATAAATGCATGTAATATTAAAAAGCAAAAGTAGAGTGCTTATTTAAGAAGACTACAAATGTTTGAAATTAATTCTCTTCAGAGCACTCTGTATTTCATTTCATGGGGAGAAATCACCAAGTCTACAAGGGAACGGGATGTTCCCAGGCTGAAGTCATTGGTTTAATTCCACTATAAAGGCACGTCAGAGACTAGTTAAGGAGGCAGGAGAATGGTCTTCAGAGGTATCTATACATACTCTTTAGTAAATATGTACATTACTGTGTCCATTAAAATGTAGTTCAGTGAGAGTATATGTTAAATGAGATACATGACAATAAAAAGAACATACGAAAGCAAATTACAATAAAAAGGCGTTGATTTTCATTATGTCTTTGTCTGAATTCGGGTTTCATTGCCATGAAGAGACACTATGACCAAGGCATAACTTATAAAGGCAAGCATTTAATTGGGTCTAGCTTATAGTTTCAGAGTTTCAGTCCATTATCATCATTGTGGGAAGCACGACAGCATGCAGACAGACTTGGTACTAGAGGATTTAAGAGTTCTACATCTTGATCGGAAGGCAGCCAGGAGGAAACTACCTTCCCCACTAAGTAAAGCCTGAGCATAGGAGGCCTCAAAGTCCACCTATAAATGTCATACTTCCTCCAGCAAGGCCACACCTATTCTATAGGTGCCATACTTCCTCCAATCAGGTCACATCTCCTAATAGTCCCACTTCTATGGCCAAGCAATCAAACACCTGAGTCTGTGGGAGCCAAACATATTTACACCAGTACAGTAGTTTAAACAATATTTATATGAAAAAAATATTGGATTAGCTTTGGGTCAGAGGTTGCTCACTGTGAGTGGAGTTACAGGTTACATCAAGTCACCTGCTTGGACTGAATTTTGTTAAATAATCTCACCATGTTCTCATTGTTAATGTATGTCATACACAAAAAACATTAGAAACATTTTTAAATCATATGCAAAAAAGTAATTCACTAAAATATGACCTATATATTTTTCCAGTTTCTTCTACAAAATGTGTTGTGTTGTGTTGTTGTTTCTCCTGCTGCTGCTTTGGGATTTTGTTGTCATAATAATACTTTATTTCTATCTGTTTGTAACACAATGCACCTAAACTCATTTTCACTGAAGCTTTCATTATAAAGCTTTGTAGTGTTATTATGAATGAAGTATTTCTGGTGACTATAAACTCCTATTTTATGAATATGGTCCGTGCTCTTATTTTCATAGTATTAGATATACTTTTCTTTTTTGATTAAGGATTTTAGTTCATATAACCGTCTATAGACACAATAGACATATACTATAAAAACACCAGCAGCCTTTGGAAGCCATAGATTTTTTTATGTGCATACATATTAGCATAACAGTTATAGAAAATATGTCTGTAAAATATACTTTATATTAAATGCTGGAGAGTATTTAATATCACTCAAGGAGACACCATTGCTCATCCCTGACTCTGCTACCTTTGAGTGGTGAAGGAGAAGGATACTGATCATAGAGAGCTTCCCAAAGCATCTTGAAGTGTTGGCCCATGCTGAGGGAAATACAAGTGTCTGCAAAGTGAAATCAGACACTGGTTTCCATGCAACGATGATCTCTGATGCTGGGTTGAGGAGTTACACTGAGAAGCAGTGTCTGAGGTCTGCTGTGCAGCTCACAGCAGTAACTTGGGGAAGAAGTCCTGAAGCTAAGTGGGATATGGGCATGCAGTTTGAAGCAGAGCATATACTTCATTTCATGGGATAAAAAGTGCATTTATGTTTGTTGTATACACCTGTAATGCAGTCAAGCATGAGGCTGAGACTAGGAGGGGGAAAGCTAAATGCTAGCCTGGGGAGGAAGAGGAGGAGGAGGAGGAGGAGGAGGAGGAGGAGGAGGAGGAGGAGGAGGAGGAGGAGGAGGAGGAGGTTGACAACGAGGAGAAAGAAAAGGATGGAGAAGAGGAAAAGGAGAAGGACATTCTGGCGTTTTTATGAGAATACGAGAAATATGAAAAACTACAGTGACATTACTTAGGGAAAACAATGACAGGAGAACTCTGTGCATGTGTTTTAAAAGACCCCCCTTTTATGACAGTGGGGAATGAAGGGAGTGCTCTGGCGGATCAAGTCCCCACAGAAGACCTTTACACACTTGATGGAAATGTTTGAGGCCCCAGCATGGAGAATTTATTCATATGAAGGGGTGGGAAGCAGAGGTAGTTTAGATTTAGGTAAGAATTGTACTGCTGAGAATCACCAAAGGACCTTGTCTTCTGGTTCATTTTATTTTCTCACTAAACTCTAGAAGATCACAAACTAGCTCAAAGTAACCACAGGGGAAAAGAAATATCTTTAGTCACCACTGAAGGATGGCAGTCACAACTGAATTAGTGCAGTCTACCTGCTTGGACAAGTGTACCCAGATATTCCTGCCCACCCATGCTGCTTGGTTTTTGTTGTTGTTGTTGTTGTTGTTGTTGTTTTGTTACTGTTGTTGTTTTGTTGTTGTTTTAATAAATAAAGTGAGTCTGTGTTCTTTTCAAGTTCCTCTTTCTTATCCAATGAAGCTTTAAGATGGATCTCCACTGCCTCCATCATGTGACATCTGAGTTAATTTTTCAGTGTTTATAGTGCATTGGTATATTGTTGAAGATTATGTATAATTAAAGCAAAATAGGAGTCCTTTACATCTCTCAAAGACCAATGGGACCTGGAAGGATTAGGGAACTCATCTTGACCCAGGATGGCAGGATCTCTGTTCTACTTGCTAATTAACTTACTGATTCAATGTCTTTTCTAAAATAATATCTAAGTAAATGGTCTAGGAAGCAAAGCTTCTGTCACTGACACAAGATTTTAAGGCAGATATCTATGGATATAATTTAACAGTGCAGGAGCATTCTAGAAAACAGTGACTCTCATCTCCCACTCAGTGTAGACTGATCCAACCTCTATAGGTGTGAGGTATCCTTCTTCTGCATCAGAAGGCAAAGCTAAGCTTGGTTCTCCTCTGTTCCATTTAGAATCTAGTCCCCAAATGGTACATTGTAGCAGTGACTTACCCAACTCAGGGGCTCAAGAGAAACCACTGACTGCTCATTTGTAGATTTTCCTGGGTAACTTTCAAATTATTAAGGAGAGATTTTCCTCCTTTCACTTGCAAACACTGAGGTAGTGTGAACAAAATGTGAACAGAATATTTACTCTGGGCCATGCTAATATTTATTTTACCTAAGAGACGCTTCCTGGCCATCATTCAAAGAGCACATGTGATCCTTTGTGTAGGAAATACTTAATACATGTTTTACTCTTCAGATTTGAAACTGATGAAAATGAATGAAAACAACGTGTGAATGTGTGCCACTCCGGGCACATAGAGTGAAAGAGGCAATGGTCTTTATTCTTTTATGTTTCGTCACTTTGTACAGCTATTGGAAATGGTCGCATTTCATTCATGTTGGGCACCATTTGTCTTCCTGTTTCTTATCTGTTAATATTACCAGCTGTTCTTTACTCCTTATGGCACTTCTTTCTTTAATATCTCTCTCTCTCTCTCTCCTCATTCTCTCTAGCCTCTTTCTCTCAACACACACACACACACACACACACACACAGCCCCATATAGCTCAGGTTACATCTAATTGGCTGTGCAGCCAAAGACTCACCTTGACCTTTGCTCCTGCCTCTGTGGCTGAAGGGCTGGGATTAAAGGTAAGCACCTCCATTACACAGCAGCTACTATTTATTAATTTAAATTATTAAGCATATGCTGTGCACACAGTAGCTGACTTTTATTAATTTAAATTATTAATCATATGCTGTACACACAATCATTATGAATAGTTGTAGCCAGTATGCCAGAAATAATAAATCCAGATACTTTAAGTTGCCTGCTACACTTCAGTGGGGAAACCACAAGAGTTTTCCACAAAGAAAGCTGTGGATATCTTTTGTTCTTTGCCTTTCTAAATATGTAAACTTTCAATTTCATGTGTGTAAAATACACTCAGGAGCCTCCTCATTAGGACTGTACTTCGTATTCCAGTTTAATTATACTAAAGTTTATAGATAGCAATGGAAAGAAAGGAAATTCAACCAAGAAATATGTGACTCATAAAGGTTAAATGTATTTGTTTGGATGTAAGAGTAATTACAGTAAATGTATTATGAAAAACAGATTTTTAACTTGTGAAAATAAAAACTCATGAGATGTGATGGGCCCTTAAAGAAGAAATGCATAATATTTATAAAAATGTGAAGTAGGTATGACCTCACCCCGTCCTCTGAAGAAAGACTTCTTCATATTAGAGGCTGGAGAGATACTCAGAGTTTAAGAACACTGGCTGCTCTTCCACTGGACCTGGGTTCAATTCCCAGCTGTCAAATGACAGCTAAATTCCACAGTCCTAGGGGATTTAACACTGTCTTTTGGCCTCCAAAACACATGGTGCACAGACATCTATGTGGAAAATATAATCAAACACACAGAATAAAAATTAAACAAATCTTTTTTAAAAAAGAATCATTGTACCTGGGAAATGTTGTGACTTTATCTGAATGTTAATAGATTCCATAGTGATTCTTCATTATGTGCTTCCATTAACTAAGAACATGTCTTATTTTTAAGAACTAAAATGAATGAGGTTTGAGTGTAGAAAACACATGTAAATTAATATGCATAACATTCACTTTGGGGAAAAGCTGAAGACAAATGATCATAGTAAAAAGGTTAGGATAAGCAGAATGCGCTTCCTGCACAACAGAATAGATGTATATTCCCAGTGTGACCGACTCTGGGCTTCACTGTACACACGGTGTGCCACATGCTGAACACATTCTTAGTCACTTCTATGTAAGATCAACTGTGCTGATTCAAATGCTGAAATCTAGGGACTATACCTGAAACAGAGTAAGAAAAAATGAAAAAGAAGATATGAATGAATAAACAGAGTGCTGGAAAAAACAGAAGGAAGAGAGAATGCCTCACTTACATTTACAGTAGGAGATTTAGGCTGTTGGCCAATGTGATTGGAGACTAAACTTAAACATAGACTATCTTAAAATAATAAAACATTTTATTAATTTCTAAATGAAATATAAGAATCACTGTTTTTCAATTGTTATACAACCTATGGAGAAAGACCTTTCTGGAGTCACATGAATGTGCTGCTCCTTGTTTGATGTGGGATAGCACAGACAGGGATAGGGATGCAGATGTGGAGTAACACAGTGAGGATGGAGATGAAGATTTGTGGTAGCACAGAAAGGGATGGAGATGACTAGAAAGAGGTCACAGCTTGAATATCATTGGGTGCTTTGAGCACCAGTTTTCAGACAATAGATCTGCTACCAGACATCAAACACATTTAAATGCAAACATTCAAATAGGCCAACATATGTATTAGCAGATGTATTTAAAAATGATCTAGTGCCCTCAACATGTGTACTATTACAGCACAACCTCTCATTTGTCATCTCTGGACACCTACATACTTCAAGGTCATTAACATTGTCAGAGAAAGTAAGCAAAGGGCAAACAGAAGACCATTATTCATACTGCCACATCCCAGACATGATTATAAAACATACCAGGCTTCAATGTCTAGAGAAAGAAACCAGTTTTACAAACCATGCTTTGCTTTTAACCCACTGAGATTCAGATTCTCTGCTAGAACACAGATGATGTACTTGGGCTAGGCGGAGAAATAAGAGACACAACTGGAAGATGTCCATCTTAATTCCTACTTCCTGGGTTTGTCACAGAGGACGAGGAGGTTTAGAAAAGAGCTGGGAATAGGTTTAAGAGCAAGAATAAAGACTCCTGATAAGTACAGGACTAAGTTTATAGAAGTAGAATTGTCATCCAGGCCAATATTAAGATGGCTGACCCCATTCATAGAGGTCAGACTGGTGGTCAAGGCTGTTCAGAAAAAAATGAATGACTTCAGTTAAGAGAACATATAATGGGGCTTCTCAGTGATTTTAATTGTATCCAGTGTTTTTATTAGTTGCCTTGAATTCACAAAGCTAACAAACAATCTAGTTTACATGTGTTTTATAATTACAAGTAGCTAATAACGATAGTATAGAAATTCCTAGAAATTAAAGATTTGGGGAGTTTTCAAAGCTGAAGACAATATTAGCTTTTATTTTCTTTTAAGAGTGTTTGCTAAAATAAGAGGAGTAAATGTGATAATATTGGATAAAACAATTTGTAGGTTCTATGGTAGAAAAATCACGTATTTAGTCCAGAATACTATTTCCCAGTATTAGGTACTTACTTTTTAATTCATTCAAAAATTAAAAACATATGATTTTAAATCAAGGACGATAGAGGGAAATATTGTTTCTAATCTAATGTGTACTCTCTTTTAAGTATAAAATCAAGTGTGAGAATGTTTAGAATCGGAAACAGAGTCTCAAGTGTGGCTTTGTCTATGTCAGCAAACAGTTTAACACTTCTGGTCCAAGGTTTTCAAAACAGTCATTTATGTTCTTACTAACCTTAGCAAGCTTGTCAACTATATTGTTATAAAGTTGTTCCAAATATTAACTTTCGACAACTCTAAAGGATTTGAAATCCTAGAAACCTAGACAACTTGAGATGAAGTTTTGAACAGAGATATTAAATGTGTAAGGTAAAGGATTATAGCAGATTTTCTTTCAATTTTCTTTAGTTAACATGTGGCAGAAAGGATGGGTTAGGAGAGTCAATAAAAATGCAATTAAATACTCTCAGAAAAATAAGAGAAACCGAGTGAATAATAATGCCCCCTTTCTCCTCATTGGAGTTCTGTACAGCCATAGCCCATCAGTTCAGCTCCTTTGGATGTAGAGAGGAGATGACCATGAGAAAGAACATGTGGCCCAGCCTGGTATGCTATGTGTTGTGCTATGACAGGCTACTGCTCAATGACTAAGTGGAAAACAACCTCAAATTACCTCTCATGTACATAGTAGCTCATGCACACACTTTGTTTTTCCAATTTTTCAAATTCTTCTGAAATAACTGGAGCCAATTTGGCTAAAAATTAGGGATCACTCCATGAGCCAAAATCATTAAGATGGTAAAGGACTCTCTAGTAAGTCAGTCAAGCTACATTTGTTTGTGTTCACCTTGTTAGTATTCAATTAATGGAGACAAAAATAACTTGGTTTGTGGAAAAGTTCTCCCATGAGTTTTTGAAGAATTCACTGGCTGTTAGCCTGGCCACATCCTGGAGAAGATGAGACCAGAGAAAATGGCAGCAACAATGGGGGACACATAAAACAATGAGTGATTTCTAATAAAAACAATCAAACTAGGGGAATAAAGAAAGAAAGAAAATGAAATATACCTTATATAAGTAGAATACAGACAAATAAAATGAATTTTGAGTCTTACCAACTCTAGTATTCGGGGAGAGTCTTACAGAACCTGTGGTTAACTTCAAGGCTCAGCCAAGTCCATTGGTCTTGGATTTCTTCTGTTTCTTGGCTCTGCTTTCTTAATTGTTGGAATGGGCCTCTGTCATCATTTCTGCAAGAGAGATTAATTAAATGTGCCCACAGTTGACCCAACCACAATGAGACTGGTGAATTACACCCAGTTTAGTGGTGGGAAGTGATAGAGAGGTCTTAGTCCCGTTGAAATGTCTAGAATTATCATGAAGGGAAAATTAATACTGAATGATTGAGCAAGAGAGAGAGAGACAAAGAGAGGAAGGCAAAGAGAAGTGGCTGAGAGGTACACACTCCCCATCTAAGAAGCAGAATGGCTAAGAGGTAAAGCTACATTTCAAACTGAGATTAGATTCCCTAATCATGCTAGGACAAAGAAGTAGCTCCATAACATGAGCTGAACAATAAAAATAGTAATGGTAGCCTAAAGAAGAGAACATTTTTGAGATAATCCCTGATAAAATCTGGAACAAATATGATATAACTATGCATGCAGTTCACCTGCGTGAGTTTTAACCAGTGTTCCTCTCCTAACACTCTCCTTCTTGGCAACATGAATCCTGCTCTGTTCCCTTGCGTTCCATGATTCAACCACTGAGTTCACTTCCTTCACCACTTTGTTATGCATTGACACTGTCACCCCCTCTTATAGTCCTCATTCTCTGTGCATCCCTGTCTCTTTCAGCTTCCCAAGTGATGGGTGCATAGATTCTGAAATTTGGAGGGCTTTTTAATTTGTCTGTACTCATGTGACCTGATTCCTTGACCAACAAATTTTCAGTCAGAGAAGTTGCTAGAGTTTCATCCTCAAAAATCAAAAGTGAAAGTGAGGAATACTTTCTAAACCTCCTCTCAGAAATGGCAAGAGGCCTCTGTGCCCATCCCTAGCTAAGGAAACCCTGTGCTTAAGGCTGGTACCAGAAGAATGGAAACACCACCTTCCTCTGGAGATGGCAGAATTTTGACAAGCAAACAGTGAAACTTAATTAACATTCATCTTTTGAGGGGGAAAGCAAGCTTTCTTCTTTTATCTTTTGAAGATGTTAACTCAACCTATGACAATTTTATACACAGGTTTCAATCCATATTTTTCTCACCAATCTTATCTTTGTTGGAAAGTTCTATATAATCCCATTTTTTCCATTTATAAACTATTTTATTTATTCCTTGAGAATTTCATGCCTATACAGTGTATTTTGATCACATTCAACCCACTTCTTGGATTTCCTCCTCCACACTACTGCCCAACTTCAAATCTTTTCAACTTGTCCTTTTGCTAAGTCTGATTAGTGTTCCCAAGTGCATGTGGCCTCTCCACTGGTGCATAGGAAATCTCCCAGTGGAAACACTCCCAAAGAAAATGATGCTTTGTCCACCAGCAGCCATCAACTGTCCATAGTTTCTCAGCAGGATTAGGGAAAGCTCCTGAGCCTCCCAGACTCCATGCTGGAGTGTTGATTGGCTTGTTCTTCTTTAGGTCTTGTGCAGACAACTAAAGCTGCTGTGAGTTGCTATATGCAAATCCCTGCCATATCCAAATGACACTATTTTGCCCCAGTCATCTGCACCTTTGGCTCCTGCAGTCCTTCACCCCCTCTTCCCAGATATCCCCTGAGCCTTGAGAGAAGGTATGTGGTGTCATATCTTCTTTACTAAAAACTGAGTCACTCTTCTGTAAATAATTACTATGAAAATGGCAATTAATCTCTTTGAATTTGTGTATTGATTATTAACTATGGAACTCACTGTCTAGTCACATTATATATATGTCCTCTCTCTGTTAGTGTTTTTGAAAGTATAAATCAGAAGTGTTTGGTGTTTTTCAAAACTTTCATGAGGCACAAACAGATCAAAACCTGTTTAGACCAATCCTGAGACATGATTCATGGTCCCTTCAATAACATCTGCATCACAGACATAGATGCAATAGTGGGTGAAACTCTGGCCAAGGTATAGGGCTGGGATTGGCTATAGTCTCAGCCTATGTGTCTTCCTCAGTCTGGCTTCTTTCTTTTAGATCTGGTTTCATTTTGCTATACCCATAAGGAAGCAGCAAATATTAAACTTTTGTCACACTCCAACTGGACTACACATCTGCTTCATATTCTTTGTTCTGAGGTAGGGAATTGAACAGACACTCTGCATACCAGCATAGCAGCTTTCCTGAGCCTCAGAAATAGCACAGTCAAGCTGTGATATGGACTATTCCCCCCTTAGGAGAACCATTAAAGAATGTCTGCAAAAACACAACTCTATAGAAGCAAGGAACATTATTGTTATATTGTTGTGAGGAGACATCACAACAAAGGCAACTCTCATAAAAGAATATATTTAAAGTATTTGTTAGGGGCTTGATTATAGTTTTTGAGAGTTAGTTCATGATCATCATGGTAGAGAGGAGACAGACATGGCACTAGAGCAATAGCTATGAGCTTTAAATTCTGATTCATTGGCAGCAGGCAGAAAAAGAGAGACTAGACATGTTATGGGCTTTTGGAACCTCAAATCCCCACCCCCAAGTGGTTTACCTCTTCCAACAAGGCCACACCTCTTAAACCTTCCCAAACAGTTCCTTTAACTAGAGACCAAGCACTCAAACATGTGAGCCTATTGGAACCATTTTCATTCAAACTACCTCAGTCTGCTTACCATCAACAAAAAATTTTAAAGGAAACATCAGACTCTGGAAAGAGTCTATTTGTCACCTAGGCCCTGTCCCTGTCAAGCTAGCAGGAACCTGTCATCTGTGCATGAATGATAGACTCGTATTTAGAGCATGCTAGACTGAGGGGGGGTATTATAAGAGTGCTAGAAAGTAAATGTCCTTAGAATACCATCTTCTCTATATATATAAACTTTATGTCAAAAATGCTGAGTTTTACCTACTATCTAGGGACAATATCCATGATTGTCAAAACTGTTAATTTATTTCTTTTACAACTATGTATTCACCTCCCCCCAGTCTCTGTCTGTCTGTCTCTGTATCTTTCTCTCTCCTTCCCTCCTTACATCTTCCTCCACGTTTATCCCCCACGACTCTTTCTCTTCATCTCTGCCTCTCCAGTAGCCAAGATTTCAATGCTTGGCTACACGGGTGGACTGAGAATGGAAAAGAAATGTTTGAAAGTATTTTCACAGCATGGTTTCCATGTTGAACTTTGATATCAGTTTTGGAAACAAGCTGTGCACTCACAGCGAGTGCCAATTACTTGTTTTCATTGTGGTACTCTTTGTTCAAGGTTCATTCTTTTCTTTTGTGTGTTATTAGCTCAGGTTTAAGATTACAAGTAACAGAAAATAAAATATAAAAGATGTTAAGACAAGAAATACATGTGCCTCAGAAGCTTGGAGGGAGGCCTTTAGCATTAAGCAGTCCCAGAAAAGCCTGAATCCGGCCTTGATCAACTACGATCCAGTCTCAGCAGCCATTTGCCAATACTCTAATCTGGCCCTAGGTATTTGAATGTCAATTTTAGATTATTAATAGAAAAACTGATTGGCCAGCTTGGGGTCATTGGCTTACAAGAGCAGCAATGTTGGAAGTAACATTTCACAAACGACCACAAGTTGCCATGGAAGCTGTAAGTTGTTAGATCAACAGCAGGAGCATTTTAGTGAGGCAATTTCAGTTCAACTCCTGTACTTCTTCATTAGTTCACTTAATACAGAGTATCATGTAGCTAAGCCTGGCTTCAAACTAGCTATGTAGCTGAATAGGACCATTAACTTCTGGCCCTCCCATCTCTACCTTCTATGTTGGGATTACAGATGTGTACCACCAAACCTATGGATGGAACTTGGGGCTTTATTCATGCTAGGCAAGTTCCTACTACCTGAACTACATCCCCCACACCATTTATTAACTTTTAGACCTTTAAGAATCAAGAACTTCCCTGTGTTTTTACAAAAGACAAATACTGTAAGGTAATTTTGAATTAAACTTGTTAAAATGTGAAGGGAAGTTATAGAATAAACTTGTCGGGGATGGAGAGAGGGCTCAGTGGTTAAGACTGCTTACTGCTGTCACAGAGGACTCAAGTTCCAGTCCCAGCATCACGTCAGGAGCTCAAAGCTGCCTGTACATCCAGTTTGAGGGGATCCAAGCCATGCTCTGTCATCCATGGCTCTGCACCCCTGTTCAGAAACCCACACACAGATAAAAGTATATACACACAGTTAAAAACTAAAAATTACATCTTTTAAATAGAGATACACATAAATGCACATAACAACTAAGGAAAAGATGAATGAGTTTGAAAGAGAGCAAGGAGGGGTGTGTGGGAAGGCCCTAAGGGAGGAACAGAAAAAGAGAATAATACATTCATGGTAAAATGTCAAAAAACAAAACAAAACAAAACTTTCAAAAAGGAGATACAAATGTTAAAAAGAATGAGAAAGGACTTGTTTGCCTGGTAAATAATTTGAAGAGTCAAAGACTATTTGAGGCTTATCAAATAGGTGATGTATCATTGGGTTTTACCCTGAAGAAATTCAACAACTACAGTTGTAAGAATCAAATACAAGAAGAGACTTTGGAGACACTCAGTTTGTACCTTCACGTCATGACTGAGAAGATTGACTTGGACGGACTGGATTACCAGTGTGTAGCCCCACAACTGGTACTGGATGCAGGGCTACAGGTGATGTACTGACATCCAGTGATGGTCCATGAGGATGGAACACTGATGCTTCCATTTGGCTCTGTGCCCTCCCAGAGAGATTCTCCCTACACTTTCCTGTCATGTCCAAGCACACAAATACCTGGCATTCAGATCCTGACACCTCAGCACAGAATTCTGTCTGCCAGACACTGGCTTAGTTTCCATTGTCCAGCTTTCTACTATTTGGCATCTTTGGATGGGAGCATATGTTAAATCCACCTCTGAATGCACCACTAGGTGGACAGGCAAGAGCACACCTCCAGTCACAGGCGTTTTGAATGCTAACCTAGGAGTCTGACTTACACTCAGAATTTGGAACAAGATCAGGTCAAATGTTACGAGTTCCTGAAGCCATTCTTGCTAATAGTCAATTAGAGATGAAGACAAGCAGCCTTTCTGCTTTTCATTAGTCATGTATTCCATACATTTTTAGGAAGTTCTTCTTCAAGAGACTTGACCAAAAGCTCATGGAGTAGACTGGTCTGGATTGAACTGCAATGGAATGGAATGGAATGAGAAATAATGGGGAAGAGAGGAAGAGGATGGCAAGAGCTGCCCTCATCCGAAATCTTGGTTACTCAGAAACTGAATTATCACTGGGAAGCAGCAAGCACCACTTCTCCACCCGCATCCCTTTTTAACACGGAAATCTGAGCCAGAATTATAATTGACATTCAAGAAGAAATATCACTAGAAATATCAAGAATATCACTAGAAAATCCTAGTTAGGTTAGAATATGATGAGTCCTTTATTTTTAATAAAATTCCATCTGCACTGAGGCATGTCTGCAGGGAGAGAAAGCTCCTGGGAAACCCATGAAAATGTCCCTGCTACCCAGGGAAGATGGCCGCTTCTCCTTTTATACTATTCTTTGGGGATGGGAAAAACCAGTCTTGGCTTAAATTCCTTATAAACATAGAAACAAACAGAGTCCTGCTTGCTTATTAATCTCTCCATGACATATACAGTGCAGATGGTGGTAATGAAAGATCCAGTTGAATGTTACTCTATTTTGGAAGCCTTTTAAACTATAATTGCGGCCCTATTTCATCTCGTCCCATCCTGCCATTCCTACGATCTATCTAAGACAAACAAAGAGATGCCTATAATAAATTACTGTAAGGGTACAGTTAGTTTTCCCAAGCATAAATCTGATGAAAATGGAAGTTTAACGATTCAGGCCATATGCAGTCTTACAGGGAACCACTGCATCAACAAAGCCAGCTGTTTTCAAGTTCTATTAGGAGCCAGTATTAAAAGGAAAGTAAATATTAAGTCTGAACTCAATTCTATTTTATAAATAATGCCATTCATTTTTTAAAATACATCACTTGCTTCTCTCTCTCTCTCTCTCTTTTTTTAATTGTAACATCTTCAACTTGATTAGAAAATATTTTTTTCTTTTCATTTTGTAGGTCAAATAATGTTTTTCCCTGGAAATAAGTCTTTATTTTGTTTTGTTTTAAGCATTGTTCCCTATACCTCCCGTCTCCTTGATTCCAAAGTATCTCAAAGAAGTGCTCTGGTGGCTGCAGAAAAGTCTTCTGCAGAATTATTCTACTGGGTGAGAAATGTTCTATGTGGAGAGTCACTATTTCATATGCAGAATTCAGATTATGATATGCACTGAGAGATTTCCATATAAGGGGACATACTGTTATACCCAGTAATGTTTCAGAAACAAACTCTGTACAGATTTTTCACAAACTTAAGCTATACCACTGGTATCATTTTACCTCAGAATGCATTTTTATGTCTTTAGATTTTTTTTTTTATGTGCACAAGAGTTTTATCAAGATCTATGTATTTCCACCACTGTATGAGCACCCAAGGAGGCGAGGAAGAGGAGGAGGAAGAGGAGGTGGAAAAGGAGAAAGAGGAGGAGGAAGAAGAGCAGGAAGAGGAAGAAGAGGAGGAGGAAGAGGCAGAGGAAGAGGAGAAAAAGATGTCAGATCTCCTGGAACTGGAGTTATAGATAGTTGTGAGCTGCTATGTGGGTCCTGGGAAATGAATCCAGGTCCTCAGCAAGAACAAGAAGTCCTTTTAACCTCTGAGCTATATCTCTAGCCCCTTAGTTTATTTTATAATGAAATGATGTCACTTTGAGTTAATATAAATGGTACACATTGATTCATGAAGTGTTTTGATAGCTAGATATTCAAGAACAATGAGCAGAGTATGGACGCTGTGGATACTCTCTTTCATATTATTGTGTGTTTTGAGACAGGATGAAGTGTTTGTGTGTGTGGGTGTGTGCTTAAATACATATAATATACTCAGTATACTTAATAATTCATGTTCAAGTATGGTTTAGATGCTATGCTATTAATTGATACATTGTCATATTATGGTTAATGAATATGCACCATCTGTTTATACTCCTCACAGGATATCCAGCAAAGGCCAAGCCATATGTCACACACTCTGATAGGAATAGTTTGGCATTCACTGTCTTCCCTGGCCATTAGGGGGTGTCTGTCTACACCCAGTGAGACATTTCCTCACTTTCTCAGGAGTCTGTGGAGTCCATGTGCTTCATTAGGGCCGGTTTCCTCAGAGGGACTGACTCTATGCCGCCATTCCATCGCTGCTAACCAGTGTCAATTTTCTCTCAGTGCATTTTCAAATCAGCACTTATTGAAAAGGAAACCTCCATTGTTCCAGCCGCTATTGTTTTCTAGAACAGCAGAGACTTTACTGAAAGCAAAGTTGCATAAAGACATTACCCCGAGTTTTTATTTTTCATCATTAAAAAGAACAAAGTGCCAGACAAAACTATTGTCCCATCCATCTGGAGTAGGGCTTCCTCCCCACAAGTCTTGTGCACCACACACACAATATTTAATGTTGTTTAGCTTTTAAAACAATTGCCTATCAAAGCATCCAGGTCCCCTTGATAACGAAGCAAGGCCTTTCCTGCAATTGTGAACCAGGAAATGCTGGCCCCTTGGCAAGATTTACTGTGTCCCGCTGCTTGGAGCCTCCCCTTTGTGCTTGCTGGAATGTTTTACTTTTAAGCATCTAGACTAACAGGAAGAGAAAGTTGTTACTTCTTTCCATGTGAAAGAGGCAGGGATGGGAAAGCCAGCAGGCAATGGACTGTCTGAGGACCTGGAAGTTCAATACTAATCTTTGATTCATTTGCTGGAATCAAGCTCTGGTCACTGGAAGTCACCCTAAACTTACTCAGCTTTCAATCTTGTCAAAGCTTTCTGTTCCCAACCTCTTACATCACACAGGCTGCCCCTGAATGAACAATGAAGGCAGGATCCTGAGGAAGGGCCGTGGCCCTCTTTTGTTCTGTCCTTACATGGAGTGAAGAATCTGTCTTATTTTGCAGACCAGTGCTGAGAACACATTGCTCAGAAACAGAGCCACCAAAATAGCAACACAATTTCTTCACTTTGGCTGCGTGTTGAATCAACAGAGTTCAGTGTGACAATCTACTGACCACCATCATCAGGCTGCATGATATGCAAGAGAAATACACTCATAGTAGGAGACAGACTCCTGCTACAGATGTGATCTATGGTGTGCCCGTATAAGTGAAACTATCTCCCTCATTGTTGTCTGGTAAGAGCTTTCTTTAAAGAAATTAATTTGCAGTGAGAAAATCACATATAAGATGTGAAGGACTCTCCTTTGTAAATAACAAAGTGCACCATCACCCCAGTTTCTGCTCTTGGTAGCCTTCCTTGGGCTTTGGTGGTTCTTTTTATCCTGCAGTCAGAATCTTGATCAAATGTCACCTCTGGCCACCCATAAGCATGGTGTAATCCACCCTATCTCCATTGTCTTCCCTGCTGTGTTGTATAACCCTTAGCATCAGTGTGTACTTAAATGTATATACTACTATACATGTTTGAATGTTTGCTTTTTTACTTACTTGTCTGAAGGCTCTCCTCATAAGAATGTTGGGCCTGCATGAGAGGAGGCTTCTGCCTCTACTATAGTGCCTAGAGTATCCAGGGAGAGCATGCCATGGCAGGTGACATATACCGGGTAAGCAAGTGGGGAGTAGTGCAGCAAGTTAATTTCTAGAAATTTCTTTGTTAACTAGTCATGTGAAAATAACTGTAATCAAGCAGACAGAGAGCTATAATAAGTTCAGATACAGTGGTGAAACATTCTTACTTTATACAAGTTTTCATTTCATTATCACAACGCCCACCCAGAGTCACAGAAGGAATTGTTTACATTTGCATCTACTACAAAGCCAGGCCTGGATATGAAAAGGAGCTAAGGTAAAACTGACTGATCCCACTGATCTCCCTGCCACCCACTCTTCTTTCTCTAGCATCTTTGCAGAGCTACCTGGGTCTGCATACTGAGGAGATAACATCCTTCCAAACACACACATATGCACACTCGCATGCACACACATACATACATGTATACATGCACACACACAACTTTTGAAATATTACTCAGGTGGCACTCACGAAGATGAGAAGCTTCCAGAACTTTTCTGAGGTGCTTCTGTCCATTTGCATTACTGATTTCCATTCATTTGTAGAGCAGTTAGTGGAAAACACAAGAAGCCTAGCTGTGTGGTATTTCTAACATGTCAGCTTCTCTCTCTTCTCCTAATCCTCCATGTTTTCAGTGTCTCTTAGGAAGCTAAAAAGAGAAACAAAGAAATGTGTGACTTTCTTATATTGTATCAAATTTATTACAATTATTTCTGATGATTTTGCTGCAGAGTTAGAGTTTTTGGACATATTTTTAAATGTTTGTAAACATAGGTGTCACAGAGAGCCATTTCAGGAAAGGTGAGGCATATCTAACAAGGGTGCAAGCTTCTCAGGAAAGACTCTGGTCTGTCAAAATTGTAGCTCTACAATTTTAATCCAGCACCTTGATTGCTCTGGTAAAGAGTCACATCCAAATACTTCCTGGGTCCGTGTGATGAAGCTAGAATGACACATCTTTAATCACTCTAGCTAGAATACAGACATGCCCTTAGTATGTACCTTCCTTAACAATGAAGGTAAAGTTAGTTTGTGGATGGAAGCAGCAGCCATGTTTGAAAGTAATGTCTAATTGAGGTACAGAAAAAGTAAAGAATCAGAGTAAGATTTAACAGAATGAGACAGAGCTCTTTCAGGAGAACAACATAGAACAGAGAGATAACTTAAGAAAGTATGAGAGAGAGAGAGAGAGAGAGAGAGACAGAGAGACAGAGAGAAAGACATACACAAAGAGACAGAGACAGAGAGGGGGGCAGTTTTACTGGGACAGTTTTACAAATACAGATTGCAGGAGAAGACAGTACACACCAGAAGGACTAAGAATATTAGAACAGATTGGCAGAGTTAGTTTGAGCCCAAGCAGAGCAATTCAGTGAGAAGCCAAGAGAAACCAGATTGAATCAGTCAGCTTGAAGGGAAGCTTGAGCCAGAACAGCTGAGTTGAACCAGTCAAACAGAGTTCAAAAAGAGGTAAAAAGGGTGAGTTTATTCAGTTGTAAGACAAACACATCTGGTGAATAAGTTTAACACAAAATTTGAACTCTGTTTGTATTTTCAAGACAAGAATGGGACACTGGTAATTTAATTTGGGCTCTTCACTTATTTGACCCAAGGTTGCCAGGCATGGCATTGAGTCCCTCTGTCCTATTCTGTGACACAATGGGTGTGAGAGTGGGCAGTGCAGTAGGATTTGTAGAGAAATCTGAATGAACAGTTCTAGTCTACTTTCCTCCCAGGGAAATGTCATTTATGTCTCTTTTTTTCCTGCATTACAGATTGAGACCACTCAGGGATGATTTATTCAGCCTAGACAAGAGCATAATCTACAACTGTTTTGCTGTGAAAGGAACCAAAAGGACCTGAGTCTGATCCTCTGATCCTCAGCATTCACTTAAATTGATTTAAATGGTGGCAAGTGTTTGCAATTGCAGGGCTGGGGAGGTGGAGGGAGATGAACCTCAGGGTTAACTGGCCAGACAGCTTAGGCTGCTTGGTGTTCTAGTGTCATTTGCTGCTGTGTCATACACTATGATCAAAGATAACTTTAGGGGAAAGAAACCTACTTGGCTTATAATTCCAAATCACAGTCTGTGGACAGAGATGTCACGGCAGTAGGTTCTTGAAACACTTGCCCACACACATGCATATTCAAGTAAAAGAGAATTAGTGGATCCATATATGTCTTCATGCTGCTGCTTTCAGACCCCCTCCTCCACTTTTATAAAGTCTGAAACTACCTTCTTAAGGAATTGTGACACCTATAGTTGGCTAGATCAATCATCATTGAAGACAATTCCTTACAGACACACCTGTAGTCAATGTAATCTAAGAAATTCCTTGTTGAAGTTATGTCCTGGTTCTGTCTCATTTATTTTAATCTACATTTTGCCACATGGCTGGCTACCTGTGCTCAGATACCATGTATCCACGTGTCTGTCTCCTCAACTCTTTTCGGGCTCCTCTTCTGCTACCTTCTCTCCTAGAATAATTTCTCCCCCAATGTTCTGCCTCTATTTCTTACCTAAGCCATAGGCCATAGGTTTTTTGATTGACATGTGAGGCATCCATACAATATACAAGATGATCTCTCTACAATCTCTCTCTCATGTATTAATTGTAGGTTGAATCAACTTGACAGTTAAAATCAAGTAGAACACTTGGCAAGTTCTAAGTTTAGTGAAAGACCCCTTTCAAAAAAGAAAGGCAGATGGCTCCTGAAGAAGGATTCAGAGGTTGTCTTCTTGTCTTTGCATGAGACTCTGCACCAAACACACATACTCAGAGAGAGACAGACAGTGGAAGACATAGAAAGGACTACACAGATGAGCCACCAACTACCAACAGGGAGGAAACTTGACCTAATAAGACAAGCTTATCTGAGTTTCCTCAAGACCCTCTCCACCTGGATGGTGTCCCAGAGGGGATTTTCATGATACAATGTGGTCATGTAGCCTTCATGGTTTCTGTCTCAGATGTTGTATTGACAGGCTCATATTTACTTCCTACTTTAAGAACCTGAGCCAAAGGGAATCTGACAAAAGATGGACATCATTTCATACCTTCCTAGACCAACTGTTCTGAATAGAAAATTCTGGGGTTCTTCCCTAGGCCCCTTCCTGGGCTCACTGTCTATAAAACCACAGGTATTTACTGTCTCTGTCGTTACACTTAAGCGGGTAGCTCTGAGATCTACTTCTAATCCCCACTTCATTTTCTCCCTCACACCTCCCACTCGGATGTCTCACACTGAGGTCATCACCAGCCTCCCCGCAGATGTGTTTCTGCCAATGCACTATGCTTCAGCATGGCTCCTCACAGGGTAGCTTCACACTCCACCCCCAGCCGTCCTAAACCTCCGCTTCCTTATCCTGCTCATAACCAGCCGTCAAGCTGAACTTTTCCTTTATTTATATTATCATAGTGAGTCTACATTTCCAGTTTTTATTACTAAAGCTATCATAGAAATCACTTCCTATAAAACTGTCCAGCTTTCTTTCTGTTGTAGTAAACACCATAATCAAAAACAGCCTGGGGAGGAAAGGGTTTATTTCGTCTTACAGCATACAGTACCTCATCAAGGAGGAGGGGAGCAGGGTTAGCACTCAAGCAGGGACCTGGAGGCAGGAACTGAAGCAAAGGCCATGAAGGAACGCTGCTTACTGGCTTGTCTAGTTGGCTTGCTCAGCCTGCTTTCTTACATAGCCCAGAACCAGCAGTCCAGGAGTGGTACTGCCCATAATGGGATGGACCCTCCCATGTCAATCATGTTTTAAAAATAATGTTTCATAGACTTTGCCACTGGCCAATCTGATGGAGAAAATTTCTAGACTGAGGTTCCCTCTTGCCAGGCATCTCTAGTATGTGCCAAGTTGAAAAAAAAATATCAACAACAAAAAACTAAACAGCACAAACAGCATTTGCTTTTATTTCTTAAATTAATTTTGTATGGTATTTTGTAAAAAGCTTTCTTCTACATGGTATGGATAGTATGCTTTGATTATATGCCGTGAATCCTCTGATGTACAGTATGACTCCTATGCCTTGATCATACACTGTGAAACGTTCAACTGTTCTCCATCTCCCGTAGAAATGCCATGCTCTGCATACCCTGACTCTTCCTACTTTTTTACATCCAGCTTGGTTTGTTTTTTTCTTTTTGGATTCTTATTTACATTTCAAATGTTTTCCCCTTTCCAGGTCACATCCAGCTTTTAATTGTAACCCTGCTGTCTCAAATGGGTGTCAATGTCAAACTATTTTCCTGCTACGCACCTTGCCTGTCAACTTGGTTGCCCGTACACATTTTTGAGGAGTCAGGATAACCACTCCATCCTTGGGGAGATCATTCTGATTTCACTTTCCTTGTTTCTCCTCCACACTCCTGGGCTTCGTAGCTCTTTAGTTTTAATCCATAATGACTGGACATATTATTTATAATGATCTCATTATTTATAATTTTGCTCCCACCTTTCTAAGTCTACTTTAAATTTCACAAAGATTCCTTAAGCATGTGAACATGGCCACTATGTGTCTCAAAATATGTGTTGCAATGCTGATAATGGGAAAGATTAATTAACTTGAAAGGTGAGTGAACAAAAATAGTTATTGTCATGGCTGCATCTGAGACCCTGAGTGGGACATCAAGAGCTCCATCCTAAGGGTTTGACTGCCCTGAGAAATTCAGAACCAGGTGCTTTTGTGAGTTTTTTTTCCAATTTCTCTCTATGTTTACAAGTGATTTGTTAATTTCAAAAAAAAATGCCTTTAATGTAAAATTTTAATACATATCAGCTAAGAATACAAGAGAATTAGAAACTGGACAAATAAATGGGGAACATAGAATATAAGTCAGAGGTACAGTGTACCCCTAACATGTATGAAGCCCTAAGTTCAAGTCCCAGCTATTTAAACAAAAGAATAAACTAAAATACAATGAATCAAAGTAGCTAAATATATTGTGGACAATTTTAAATCTATATTATAGTATAAAGAGGTTCCTTGAATAATGATTCTAAGAGAATACATTCTATTGAACTATATCTGAAGAAAACTTAGACTTTGTAACTAAGAAACAAACCATCGACTGTATTCTGAAGGGAAGAAACGGGCAAGATTAAGAGCCTCCCTATGACAATTCATGTAGTTAGAAAAAAATGAACTGCTAGACACTTTCCACATGCCAGAAGAAGGCTCCATTCTTTTGGTCCACACGGAGCCTCAAGTTCCAGTGGGGCTCTGCAGCAAGGCTGAGTGGGAGGACAGAGCTCTAGAGAAGGAAGCAGGCTGAGGGCAGGCAGCACTCAAAACTGCAGCGTGGACAGGCAGCAAACCAGAGCTGATGGACATATCCCTGCTCGCCTGCTTTGCATGCAAGACTGAAAATACCACTAACTTCACATGGTATCCAGACATGTTGATGTTGTGTATTAAACACACTTATTAGGAAAAGGGAACTATAGAAAATTTGTAATGCTCAGTGTGGAGGGAATTGAAGTGGAGAAGAAAGTGTTGCTGGGTAGAATTTCAGTTCATGTGGCTCAGTTCTCAATGCTGGAAAGCATGGTGAGGTTCGGACCTCAAATCTAGTGGGCAATGTGCTTCAGCAGAAAACTGTTCCTGGAATGGCTCTCACAGGAGAGATGACTAGCTGGGTCACCCAGTATTCATTAGTTTGGCTTTTAAAAAAAAGGAAAACCATTAAACTTTCTGGGTTTTCTTGTTCAGGCTTCCTAATTTAGAGATCACTCTGATAACTTCACACTATGTACAGTAAGTTCTACCAGCATCATCCCATGAGGGCTTTGGCTCCCTAAGATCTCTGAGACCCTTTGGCTCCTTGTGGCTGGCCTCTAGGCCACCACATTTCTAGAACACCAAACAGACTCCAGCATGTGGATACTTATTCTTATAACCTTTAACACGAGAAGGTATTAAAATGCCCTGCTCCATCAACTAGACCCAGAGACCCTGTGGTTGACTAAAACAGCTGGATATTTCTCTAAATGATGCTTTTCCACACTTAGCAATCCAGTTACATGCGAGTCCAGTCACAAGCAAGTCAGTGCTGCTGGAACACACATGCTTTTGAGTCACTGACCAAAATCGCAAAAACCAGCACTACAATTAATACTATCTGAATGTCAAAGATGACATCCTGAGGCATCTGAAAAACATCTGAGTTTGGGCACATTGTTCAGCTGGCAGATTGCTTGCTTGTCTTGTATGCACAGGAGACTAGATTCAATTCCTCAGCAAGACACACACCTAATGTGGCTATGCATGTTGTTAATGCCAGCACTGTGGTGAATCAGAGTAGGGCAAAGTCAGGCTGGGATACATGAGACCCTGTTTCACAAATCAATTAATTAATTGGCCAAAGCAAAATATAAGCATCTGAAAACTGGGTAGCAAAAGCAGAAGAAGTGTTTTGTGTGTGTAAATTTGAACAGCAAGCTTACTTAAAGGTTATTGAAAGTAATGTTTCAGATTTTCTTTCTGGTTTAAGTTCATGCACTGCTTAAATTCTAGGCAGAAACTCAGACTGGAAGACACCACTTAGGGAAGCATTCTTTGTCCAGATATTGACACGACTCAGGTTCTACCTTCTGATGGGGTTTGCCTGCACATCTCAGTAAGCCCTCTGCCTCCCCGCGCACATCACTTTATGTCCGTGTCGGTCTGTGTTAGGTATTAATCTACTCTATGTTAACTGTTTGCTTTCTCTGTCCTACTAACACTCAGATTCAGCCTGGGCAGTATATGCTTTGCTTGAAAATACAGTGATTGATTGATATTGATTGATTGATTGATTGATTTTAAGTTATATGACTTACTTCCCTCTTTCCTTTTTTACCTCAAAACCTGCATGAATGTCTGGGACCTATGTGCATGCAGTGCCCACAGAGAACAGAAGAGAAGGTCAGCTCCCGGGGAGCTGCAGATGACTGTGAGCCTCCATGTGAGTGCTACGATTGAGTGCATAAGTGCCAAGTTCTCTTAGACAGTGATCCATCTCTCAGCCTTTGTCCATTGGCACTTTCGCTGTCATTCCTGCACGTGAAGGAGTGCCTGGCAGATAGAGAGGGAGGAGGCTCCATGTGTAACCCCTCTTGCTGTGCAAGTAGGAAGAGCTGAGCTCAGATTCCAAACATCCCCAGCATTCACACACACACACACACACACACACACACACACACACACACACACACACACACACACACACACAAAACTGGCCGGGTGTGGCCATGCACAAGCCTGTGACCCCAGCACAGTACTGGGAACGGGGAAAACCTCTGAGGCTGGATCACTGCCAGTCCAGCTCTAGACTCAGTGAAAGAATTGGTCTCAAGGGAAAAGTTTATGAATGAAAGTCTAAGACATCTGATGGTCTCCTGTAACCTCTGCATGCATGGGCAAATGTACCCATATACACAAACAGTCATCTATACAACACACAAATATGCCCCTCCCCACAGAGAGAAAGAGAGACAGAGAGACAGAAACAGACAGACAGACATACGTACACCCCACCACTACCACTACCACCATCACAATCACCACCACCATCATCATCACCACCACAGTCATAATAATAAACAGAGATAGGGCAATCAAAAGGCCTCTATTGAATGCATTGGATTATTGGATCTTTCTGCACAGCTTCTCAGCTTTTAAGGCCTTGTCTCCTTTCTTTTGCTAGCCTCAAGCTTCCCCTGTTCCCACTCTGCCCTGTTTCCATCACCTAACCACTAACACAGTCAACACTGCAGCTGTGGTCACATCTTTGCTCAGTTTTCAGGAGGTTCCAGATTTACTGAGCTCATACTCTCCCCTACCAGCGTCTCATCTCTGCCAGCCTTGGTGGATCCCTGAGCACCCCGAAAGCCCCAACTCTACCTTCCTGAACAGAACACATGAGGCACATCTCCAAGTAAAGAACACTTAGGGTCCATTCTGTGTTCCTCTCACTACGTGCTGCCCAGTGGATCTCATGATTGTCTGAGTATTTTCCTCAGTGGCTGTGTTTTTACAGACTGGTGCTATCTGGATGCAAGTGACTGACACTTAGATGTGCCCAAGCAACATTTTTAAAAATACAGCGAGTGAACGGAGTGAGTGTCAGAATGTGTCCTGCACAGATTGTGCTAAATACAAGGCTTGGAGCGCAGCAGAGTGAGTTGGCCTCACTTGTGCAGTCTCTGCTTTGCACCTGTTGTCTTTGAATTAAATTCTAATGAGATGGCAGAGACCACTCATAAATATTCATGAGGAGCAGCATTTGGCCCAGATTGGCACTGGGCTGCACACCCTGAGTGATGGTATTTCATGTTCAGCCGTCTTCCAGCTTCATGGCCACCAGTGCCACCCAACAGTGCTGCCAAAATTCCATCCCCAAAGTGGGCATGCTTTCCCTCTGGCTCTCTGTTAAAACCCGAACCCAAAAGAAATAGAATATTTCATAGAGCCTAACAGTTGGTGCCATAAGCTTCTTCTTTATATCATAAAGCCACCAGTTTTAAATAAACAGAATATTATGCAGAATGGGTATATATTTAGTTTCTTTGTTTTTTAAGTGTGAAAGAAGGACAGTCCATTTGTTTGCTTTGACTCCCTTTGTTTGTCGTGACAGTTGGGATACTGATGGATTTTCCAGAGCGATGAACATACACTGCATCCTTGAAGAAAAGAGGGTGAAAGTCAATACCATTCCCAGCTACTTTGAGCCACGCCTTACCACACTCAGAAATTCTAGATGGATACACAACTTCTAAGCACATCTAATCTTTCCAGAAACTTGGCTATTTAGTCCCTCTTCTGGAGCACTTGACTGCTGTCTGTCTATTTGAGACTGATGGAGAACTTCAACATCATACTTATGTTTGTTAGTTCTCTCTCTCTCTCTCTCTCTCTCTCTCTCTCTTTCTCTCTCTCTCTCTCTCTCTCTGTGCCAGGGCTTGAAATAGTTATTGACAAACAAAGAAGGTTGTACACACTCATTAATGCAAATATCTTAAAACTCAAACTCAAACAAAAAAGCATATAACTCTCAATTTAAATTCTAGCATGGTATTTAGCAGTAGAAAAATAAAAGAATTACAAGCTTATCCTTGCAACTTGGCAGTGAAACTCAGCACTGTCTCACCATTTGGGAAATGAAGGAGGGTCAGCCCCTTGAACATGGTAAAAGGAGAGGTGTAAAAGCCATTTTGCTTTGTTTTGCTCCTTACAATTGTGAAGCTATTTTGAGGACTTTGCTTTGAAGACAAAAGCCTACTCTTCAAACAGTTATAAGCAAAAAGAATTAAATGCAGAGAAGGCAGGAATTATTTGTGGCACAGATCAACAGGATAATTCAGAATTATTTTTCAGCGGCATTGGAGTTCTAATAAAACCTGTTCTCTTAATTTTTTCTCTTTTTTTTATTATTTTTGATACTTTATTTACATTACCAATATTTCCCCTTTTCTAGGTCAACTCTTTGGAAACCCCCTATCCGCTCCCCCTCCCCCGCCTTTATGAGGGAACTCCACCTCCCACCCACCCACCCACCCATTCCCATATTCCCACCTTGACATCCCCCTTTACTGGAGCCTCTAACACCCTCAGGCCCAAGGGCCTCTCCTCTCTCCCTGATGGCCAACAAGGCCATCTTCTGCCACATATGTGGTCCAAACCATGGGTCCATAGGTGTGTATTCTTTGGTTGGTGGTCCAAACTCCAGGACGACAGGGGGGGGGTGTCAGGCCCATTGACACTGTTGCTCCGTCCATGGGGCTGCAAACTCCCTCAGCTCCTTCAGACCTTTCTCCAACTCCTCCATCTGGGACCTCACTCTCAGTCCAGTGGTTACTGTAAAGTGAAACTTGGGCATTCTGAACTTTTGGGCTAATATCCACTTATCAGTGAGTACATACCCTATTCGTTCTTTTGTGACTGAGTTACCTCGCTCAGGATGATATTTTCAAGTTCCATCCATTTGCCTGCAAATTTCACTAAGTCAGTGTTTTTAATAGTTGAGTAGTACTCCATTGTGTAGATGTACCACGTTTTCTGTATCCATTCTTCTGATGAGGGACATCTGGGTTGTTTCCAGCTTCTGGCTATTATAAATATGGCTACTATGAACATAGTGAAGCATGTGTCTTTATTACATATTGGAGCATCTTCTGGGTATATGCCCAGGAGAGGTATAGCTGAGTCCTCAGATAGTATTATGTCTATTTTTCTGAGGGTCCACCAAACTGGTTTCAAGAGTGGCTGTACCAGCTTGCAGTCCCACCAACAGTGGAGGAGTGTTCCTCTTTCTCCACATCCTCGCCAGCATCTGCTGTCACCTGAGTTTTTGATCTTGGCC
>CM052704.1:23906195-23957179 GCA_028551405.1 Uromys caudimaculatus | reverse complement strand
TATGTCATAGAATATTTTGGTTTCACCATCTATGTTAATTGAGAGTTTTGCTGGGTATAGCAGCCTGGGCTGGCAGTTGCGTTCTCTTAGGGTCTGTATGAGTTCTGCCCAGGATCTTCTAGCTTTCATAGTCTCTGGTGAGAAGTCTGATGTAATTCTGATAGGTCTGCTTTTATATTTTACTTGACCTTTTTCCCTTACTGCTTTTAATATTCTTTCCTTGTTTTGTGTATTTGGTATTTTCAGTATAATGTGACGGGATGAATTTCTTTTCTGGTCCAATCTATTTGGGGTTCTGTAAGCTTCTTGTATATTTATGTTCATCTCTTTCTTTAAGCTAGGGAAGTTTTCTTCTATGATTTTGCTGAAGATATTTACTGTTCCTTTAAGTTGGGACTCTTCACTCTCTTCTATACCTATTATCCTTAGGCTCTGTCTTCTCATTGTGTCCTGGATTTCATGGATGTTTTGGGTTAGGAGCTTTTTGCATTTTGTATGTTCTTTTACTGTTGTGTCGATATTGTCAATGGTATCTTCTGCTCCTGAGATTCTTTCTTCTATCTCTTGTATTCTGTTGGTTATGCTTGCATCTATGACTCCTGATCTCTTTCCTAGGTTTTCTAACTCCAGGGTTGTCTCCCTTTGTGATTTCTTTATTGTTTCTATTTCTATTTTTAGCTCCTAGATAGTTTTGTTGATTTCCTTTGCCTGTTTGATTGTGTTTTCCTGTGATTCTTTAATGGATTTCTGTGTTTCCTCTTTAAGGGTTTCTAGTTCTTTACCTCTGTTCTCTTTTGTTTCTTTAAGGGTGTTGATTTCTTTCTCAAAGTCTTCTATCATCATCATGAGAAATGATTTTAAATCCAAGTCTTGCTTTTCTGGCGTATTGGGGAATCCAAGGCTTGCTGTGGTGGGAGAGCTAGGTTCTGATGATGCCAAGTAGCCTTGGTTCTGTTCCTTAGGTTCTTGCCCGTGCCTTTTGCCATTTTGTTAAGTCTGATGTTAGCTGATCTTACTCTGTCTGGCTGTGGCTTGTCCCTCCTGCAGGCCTCTGTATCAATACTCCTTGAAGACCAGCTCTCTCTGAGAGGTGTTTGGGTTTGGAGTGTTGTGGCACCGGGTCAGAACTGGGGTGCAGACAGAAACCAGAAGGATCTTGTCCCCAGCTGTCTCTTGCTTCCTATGTTCTGATGGCTCTGCAAGGGTCCCTCTTGATCCAGTGAGTTTGAATGGAAGTGGTGGTTTTGCCTATGCTCGAAGGTGTGTCAGCACTCCTGGGATACCAGTTCTCTCCTGGAGCCCTGTGGCCCAGGCTGAGGTCCCCAGGTCCCAGTGAGCAGTGGTGCTTGTCTTATCCCCACTCACGGCTTTTTCACCCTCCTGGGAGGGTGACTTTCTCCTAGCACTGCTTGTCTATGTAACCCTGGTTGCCCAGGCACAAGCTCCTGGGAGGGTAGCTTTCTCCCGGTGCTAATTGGCTGTGGAGCCCTGTGGCCCAAGCTGAGGTCCCCAGCCACAAATGGGGACTGGAAGTTTTCTGTCCCTCAGTCTCTGTGGCCCGCAGTTTCCGGGCAGAATCGGTAAGCAGTGATGCTCGTTTTGTCCCCACTTGGGGCTTTTCCATGCTCCTGGGAGAGTAACTTTCTCCAGGTGCTGCTTGGCTATGGAACCCTGGTGGCCTGGGCAGAGGTCTCTTGCCGCAGATGGGAACCAGGGTGTTCCTATGAAACCTGTTCTTTTTAGTGGTGCATTCTTTAGTATGTTCAATAAAACAGGAGCCAGTTCATGGTAGAACTGCACACATCAGCGTTGAATTCCATGGACAGTAACAGATGAGGACCTACCTCATCTGTTGGAAGGGACACTGCATTTCTGTGTTTACATGCACACCTAGAACTGCTGAGGGATGCTACTGGACATGCTTTCTATAATGCATTCACTGAGGCAAACCAGGCTTCTGCTTGGTGCATGTGAGCAGACACTCATACACACCCTCCCCCCCCCAACAAAGCCTTGTTTATCAACACTATGGCAATGATTTTCACAATTTATCTATGCTGTATATTCTTATATACAAACCCTGGTGTAGTTTTTGGCAGAGAGCAAATTTTCTAAAAACATGATTTGCCTTTATTTATTACAACAAGAACAATGAAAAGCAAATGTTATTGGAGTTTTGTTGTTTTGTCATGTTTTATTTTAAGTCTGTAACTTATACTTTATATCCAAAATTATCTCATAAAAATCTTTGTGTAAAAGTTTAAAGCAGTAGTACACAGTAAGAACTAGGATGCTGCCTTCTTCTTTCCAGGGGAGTGACGAACATGTTTTCTGGTTGGTAACAATCTAGAAACACTGGAAGATGAGAACAAAGTGAAGAATCACCCCACTGAGGCAGTGCTGGGTCGTTCAAACTACGTTTTAGCTAGAGAGATTTTGATAAGAAGAAATTGCAGAGAATCCACCCACCCAACAGAAGCCCCTCACAGAAAGAACTACAAGCAAACAAATATGCTTAGCAAGCTGCAATAACAGGATAGCTCTCAGTCTGCCTCCAACATCTGCTTATGTAGATGCATTAACTGAGAAAGCATCACCAATGCTCACAAAACTATTGACTTTGAAGCACACACATTTAACTGTCTGATCTCAAAGTGACCATGGGGGGTGTCATATTATTTATGTGTTAGGTTAGCCTAAATTCTTACCTATTAAAAATAGTTTTTGAAAATACAGCAAGGAATACTGAGAACAGTAGATCTCCATTAGCCGAAGGCAGTCTTGCAAGGACTAAATAGACAAAACTGGATGTTCGTTTTGTTGTTGTTGTTGTTGTGTTGTTGTTGATGTTGTTTGCTTTAATCATTAAAACTTCATTATAAATAAATTGTAAATGAGAAGAAAATATCTCATGGTGAAATTGTAAACACTATACAAATGGAAGTGAGTTGAGCATAATATGTGTGATTTAATTAATTTCTCTCCGCTATTGGTTGCAGAAGTGAACAACTGCTTTCAAGTTCCCATAGCCTGATTCCCCAAGATTATGAACTGTAATCTATGAGCCAAAGAGACCCTTTTCCCACAAGTTCTATCATCACAAGAAGAAATGAAACCTTGGCAATTTTCATGTGCAGTTTTTTAGTAGAAGGCATTTCTAGTTTACTCCTCCAACCAAGACATACTGTGATCTCAAATCAGCTGAGTCTAAGGACCCTACATATACAAATACTACCCCTGAAACCCTACTGAGAGTTGAAGACATAAGCCAACTCAAAAAGGAACTTTCAGGTACACATAAAGACTCATCAAAGCTAAGGTTGGACAGAGAGCTGGTGATGGGTGGTAAAATACACCATCAATACATCAGGGACCCTTAGCTAAGATTGCACACATTAGGTTACTCTAGAAGAGCCTGTCTCAGAAGCACATGGAAAAAGTGACTGTAATCAGGGAAAGAAAACACTTGGGTCAGCGGATATGGAAGAATGTCTTTAAAGAAAGGAAACAAGGGCAGTGGATCACATTATGTGTGAGCCATCCATACCTCAAATGAATGAATGGCTGTACACACTTGAATCTTCAAAGAAGCACTTACTGTTGTCTTGAGCCACTTCTCTCTGAGCCTGCTGGACTGGGGACATTAGAATGATGTCACCTGCTCTCTTGTGGAGGACCTAGAGCCCCTAGAAAGCTGATCTGAGAACTGATGTGTAACTCAGTCACTCCCAGTAACGGCTTAAGCCCTGCCCTTGTCTTCCTTTATGGCTGTGCAATCTAGAAATAGTCTTTTAAAACCATAAAGGCTGTAGACATGGACACAAGTCAAAGCTGTCAGCAGCTAGTTCATCCTCATGGTGGTACAGTGCTATGAGGAGAATTACCGCTATGAACTTGACCATCCTCCCCTCACTGTTTTTCAAGACACGATTCTACCCTAGTTGTGGACTGTCATTGCTAGGAGTGGTACATGGGTGAGTTTATTTTCTTACTGGTCTTATAACTCCTGCTGCCCATATGTCTCGGCAGCAGATGGAAGGAGCCATCCAGAGCAATGTCCTCTGAGCTTTCAAATTCTGCATCAGAGGAAGCAGAAAACAGCATGGTGTTGCATATGTTACATGTGTCTGTCAAGAGAAGCCCTTCTTTTCCTGGCTACAGCTGCCTCCTTCATTTCTGTGGAGACGAGCCACTTCTGGAGCTTCTGGTAGCCCAGAGGAAGTCACTAGTCAATCTACATCATTCTTTCCATTTGGCAATTGAATCATGAATATTGCCCACTTGTGTCCATTTGCATTCAATTCTGTACTGTATCTGTCTATGTCTCTATCTCTATAGATAGATAGATAGATAGATAGATAGATAGATAGATAGATAGATAGATGATAGAGTGAGCTAGAGACAAAGACAGGGATAGGTGGATAGATTAAAAGGTACATAAATAGGTAAGTAGATATAAAATTTCTTTGCCCAATCACAAGTCAACGGCTTAAAATTAGCATGTGAAAATTCACAAATCATCAGTTTTATTGCCTGCAATATATTCAGTTATCATAATGAATGGATATAAATTAAATAATAACATTCTTATGCAAATAGATGAGACTGGAAAATAATTGTACTAAGCAAAGTCACCCAGACTCAAAAAGACACCACCTATCTATCTCTTTTACATGTGGGTCCTAGCTTTAAATCTTTGTTTTGTATGCTTCACTTTGAGTACATGGAGAATCCAGGTTAATAGAAATGGGCCACTGAAAGCAGGCATTGATGTATAGAAAATAGAAAAATGCAGGCATCATGAAAATAGAGGGCATACTGAGGTTAATAATAATCAAACATAGAGGGAGAAGGAGCTAGGAATTAAGGGGTAAGAAATTTAGCAAAAAGAAGTATGTATTAAAACTATACAGAAACCTACATTTATCAGCATGTAATCCATGTAAAATTTACAACTGTAGATGACAGTAGAGTACAGGCAACAGGAAAAAGCAGGTATAGGGGGGCATGGCAGGCCTGTTACAGTGTTAAGTTTGAAGCAGAGGAATTGGCGGGGTGGTGGATTAACCCAAGGATGTATAAAGAAGCCTTATGGAAATAATTTAATGTACAAGCTCATTAAATAAAAATAAAGCACTCCTTTGTTGGATGTTTTATTAAATGTAACCTATATATTCTATTTTATTTTAGACATGTCTTTTGTTGTTGTATTATTTCTCTAAAGGCTTCTTATTGATTATTTGGAAATTTCACATCATAGACCCCTAGATCACACACTTCCCAGTCTTCCCAGGTCTGCTCTGACCCTTGTGACTGCCCCAATCCCCCCAAAAGAGGAAGAACAAAAGGGAGAAAAACAGTAAGCCCAATTTTTGTAGCCCATATACTCACTGAAACCTGGTTAAGATCTGGTGGGCAGGCCCTTAAAGGAACCAAGTCCTTTCCCGCCTACACCCCTGCCTGACGTCATCAACTGTGGAGACCTATGCTTTGGCATCCTTATCTCAATTTTAAAGAGATTTCTTTAGTGTCTTTCTGTCTACCTGTTACTTTGGGGGGCGGTGACAGAGAAGGGGTATGGGTTGTCACAGAAGCCATCTATGTTCTTTCTCAAGTATCAATCTGCAGTCATCAGCACCACGGTGAAAGTAGCTTCCTTGCCTTTTCTAGTCAGCAGGAGCATGGATCACAGGCCTACACATGGTTTCTTGTAGCAGCACAGACTACAACATCCACATGATTGCTGGAATCAGCCCGTCCTGGGCCTCAGCATGGTCTCCTGTGGCAATACAGACTATAGACATCAACACAGTCCTCTAGGGCTACACAGGGCAAGAATACCATCATGGCCTCAGGTAGCCACACAGGTCACTGACCTCAATATGTCTCTCATGGCAGCATGACCCACAGACATCAACATGGCTTCAGACTGCAGCACAGACCATAGACAAGCACATGACCTTCTGTGGTAACATAGACTACAGACATCAACATGTCTAAACACCTCCTAAGCTAATATTTATTTATTATCTTAAAATGTTATACATCTACACAATGTATTTTAAGCCTATACATTCACCGGTCTCTCCTTGCAACTCCTCCCATCATCCCCACTCTATCTCCTTCCATCATCATGTCTGTTTTTATTGTTATTAATAACTCTTTGAGTCCTTCCAGTGAGTGAGGCTCTTACATGTCTGGGCATGGGCAACCTACTCACACACACACATCCCCAAAGGATACTAACTCCCCCTCCCTGGGTCTGTGGACAGTGTCACCCTGCTGATTCCAGGAGGTCCACACTGGGAGATGCTATAGTGTCTGCTACAGACATTCCTAAGTCTGGTTCCACTACTAAGTAGCAGTTCACACACTACCCTGAGGTAGGGGAAATGTCCACTCCTGGGAAAGATTACACATTTTAGAGACCGCATGTGAATGCTTTTTACTTACTATTTAGTGTGTTATTTATGCTCAGACAAGGTATGGTGGGTTCATATGTAACCAGATCAATCCTGTTTTGATGGAGTGAGTGTCCACTTTTCCTCACGACCTCATACACTGTGCTTGTACTTAAGACACACTTTCTTTTTCTACAAAAGAAAAACAAGTAAATTAAATATATCAGGCAACCAAAAATCCCCTCTTGGAAATGAAATAGGTGGCCTGTGTTTTGATCAGCTTTACCCAGCGACACAACTCACCAGGCAAAGGCTTTTTCCACCAGTATCATGTGTGTCTGTCTGGTTGTGAAACCCAAGGGGAGCTATTATATTACTGGAGAAAGCTGTGAGCTGTAACACACCCAAACACTCCAGCATGTAGATCTGCTTATTTTCATTAAGTGGTATTAAGTGCTCCAGTGTGCACTGGAGTCTTCTTCCCTGGGAAGCGAGGGCTTGTGGGATTCTTGGTGGTGTCCTGGGGAATCCCTTCCTCATGAGTCCCCTAAGTTCCACCCTTGCCAGGCTCGCCCCCTCCACCTCCTGGTAATTTATTAGGAAGAGTGAGTCTCCCCTTTCATCCTCTGGTGTTTCTCGTGTTCCCAAGCTACTGGTTTTGAACTGAAAACAAAGGCAAAGGGGACTGTATTTCAAGACGGGATTTGACACTGCCAGAAATCACGGCATGTCTGTTTTCCCACTTAAAGAAATCAAAGATTTCTTCTCTCATTTCCCCTCTTAGTGCTGTGCTTTAGTCCAGTCCAAGGCCTAGAAAAGCAGAACAAAGGAGCTGGTGTTTTCTAGGCTGGTGGGACTTCATCTCATGTACCTTCCTCACTGAAAGTCTGTGGATGTGAGCTGTTCCCTTTGTAGATACTTTCAGCCTGCTGCCTACAGTGGTCTTAAAAGACAGCTGATCCTACATAGATACTTTCAGCCTGCTGCCTACAGTGGTCTTAAAAGACAGCTGATCGTACAACGGATTTCCCACACACTCTGTGTTTCTCCAAGAAACAGTAAATGAAGATGAACCTCACATCTAACTAATACTTTGTAGGTTACTCCTGGTGAAGCAGGAGATAACATTCAGTAGAACCTTCCTTTCCGTATGTCCCCCTCCGTCTGTCTGTCTGTGTCTTTCTCTCTCTGTGTCTCTATCTTTCTCTCTGTCCTCTTTCTTTGTCTCTCTGTCTCTCCCTCCCTCCCTCCCTCCCCACTCCCTTTTCTTTCTGTCTATGTGGAGGTCAGAAGTGGCCAACAGCTGCTTTTCTCAGTCACTCCTTACCACGGTTTTTGAGGTAGTCTCTTGCTGAGCCTAGAATTTACCTATGCTGTAAAGTTGACAAGTTGGTAAGTTCAAGGGACTCAACTGTCCCCACTATCCCAGAGCTAGAACTTTAGGTGTGTCTGCTGCTGGACCTGGCATTTAGACAGGCTCTGGGGATTGTTCTCATGAACTCAAGCTTGTGTGACAATAACTTCACCGACTAAGTCTTACCCATTGCCACAAGATCCAAATGGACACTTTTCTGTTCCTTGTGGGTTGGCTATTCATCTTTGTCACAACCTCCAGCCCTGTGACAATCACAGAGAAGATGCCAAGATTTCTTTTCAATCAAACCAAACTTCAGGTCTCTAAATCCATCCTATTCCAGAATTTCTACAATGGCCAACAGTCTTCCTTCAAAAGGCATTCCAAAGGGCAAATCGCTGGGTTTATTTTGAAGCACAAGAAATTCAAAGATACAGCGTTTACTTATTTAATTCTAGGTTAAGTCAGATCTTTACTGTCAATTTCACATAGATGTCTGGGCCGAGATTGTCTCCCTAGTATGAAAGAGACTTATGGAGAGCAAATGAGTGACTTAGCTGGGAGTCAGGGAAGCATAGAACTTCACAGAGCCACTCATCTCTGCTGTGTTGTTACAGCAATATTCCTCACACATGCTCTACCAGTGCTTTTATGTCCACCCCTGGACTGCAGCACTCATTGCCTACACCAAAGAGGGACTCTTGGAAAGGTTGGAGTAGTAGTAGTCAACAGCGACCCTTAACTGCCCAGGATCCCTGTTTCTTTAGGTGTGTGAGTTCCCAGGCAGAGCCAGGAAGGGAAACAATCTCCTTCCTTGCCAAGGGTTTTACAGCTGTTTCAAAGCAAATAAGCAATATACACAAAGTCTAACAGGAGGAAGTTAATTATGCATTAAAATAATATTTGCTTGACAGGCAGGTTGATTCCTCCTAAAGTGTTTCATCTGTGTAGAAATGATTAATTAGAATTGATTTATGTCAGTGGCTAGGACAATGGTAATAAACGGTATAACATTAAGACATGGCAGATGTAACTGTAGGATCTTTGCAAATAATAAACTTCTCTGATTTTCAACACTTGAGTCTGCAACAAGGGAAGACTGATATATTCATTCAAGGTCACATAGAGATAAAGCCGTCTTTCTGCACATCCCAAGCATCTTCTTATCTCCTCCTCACATCATGCCGGGGGTCCCCAACTACTTTCTTGCATCAGGACTGGGATCCTAGGAACTCAGCTCCTGGCAGCAGTCTCAATGTCTCATGCCCCTCACATACCCCCTTTCCATATCTGAAAATGCCTATCCTGCTAAGGATATCAATACCACATGGAAAGCTCACAGGAAACCAGTATGACTTCACCTTAGTTTGTATCTGTATTGACCTCCACAACATTGAGTTCCTTGGTAATTCAGAGCCCAACATTTACGAGATAGTCTAATTATTGATTACACATGCCTACTGTTTCTCATGTACATGTACTATTTTAAACACTTAATTTAAATTGATTAATTTAATCATCTCTGATTTTATGAGGACTGTTCTGTCATTGTCCATACATCATAGAATAGGAAACTAAGGCACAGAAAGATGATATATCACTTTCTGACGTTCAGGGTAGAATGTGCCTAGAAAGCTTAATCTGCAGACTCACAGATGAAATAGAGCTCATCCAGTGACGCCTGCCTCCTCTTCCTCCCCCTTCTTTCCTGCAGCTACACCTTCTAACCTCCTCCTAGCTTTCATTCCTCTCTTCATCCCCCTCTGCTTCTGCAATCTCTCTTGCAGTAGAATGTACACTTAATGTCATGCTAAATAGAGATCATAGTGATTGAATGTAAGTCCTGCATACGACACTGATCTCAGCCAGAGGTGAGGAAGATGCAGGGGATTGGGAGATGTTTTTCCTTCAGAAGTATCAAGGCATCACAGAAACATGGGAAATGGACGCTAGTTTCCAAACTGCAAAAATTAGCTACCTATTGTTTTATAAAACCACCGTGGGTGTGCAGTTGTAACCTCAGGGAACTCAACAGTTCTTCTGGATAGTGAACATCAGTAAAAACACATGTTTCAGCTCAGCTCTAGAATCTCTGGGAGGAAGGCATCTGAGCCACACCCAGGGTGTTTTAGAATCAGAAGCCAAATAGACATAAAGCTTTCAAGGGCCTAGGTAGCCATTTTGTGTTCATTTGTTCAAATGCATCTACTGGAGGGATTAGGATCTAGGCAGACCTCTTCCTCACACATCCTACAGTCGCCAGAGCTGTGCTTTGCTCACAACTGTGAACAGCAGTAAGAGGCTCTCTATACCCCCCACACATACTCTTTTCATTTGTAATTGGGCTTCAGTTTCAGTGAGAGACCCTGTCTCAAAAAAACAACACGGGGGGGTGTCAATCAGTGAAGACATTCAACATCAGCCTCCAGTCCATATGCACATATGTGCACCTACACATAAATGCAAGACATCCACACGAACATGTACACACAAACATACATGCATACACCTATACACAAAAGTTTTTACCACATTAAAGAAGTCTGTTTACTCCAAACCTACCAGACTAAATATTAATCGCGTGAGGAAATACCATCACGGAAACAAGCAGGTTGGCCTAGCAAGGCTGGTGCATACTGGTAATCACAGCCACTGCTACAGAACTGTCTGACTCACACAACTCCACTATAGCGGCAGCTTTAGCACCCAGGAGTCAGCATATATTCATGTGTATGAGATGCCAGTCAACAGAAGTCTGATTTAAATGGAACCACACAAAAACAATGGAAGTGTGGAGTAAGACAACTGAAGTAGCCTCTGGAAGTCCCTTCGTTGTATACCTAAGAAGTTCAGGGTGAAAAACTTTAAAAAGGAATTTAAAAAAATAGTGTAAAATAATGTCACTGAATTTTTTCAACAAAGTTACAGTCAGAAAACTGAAAACACATGGACCTAAGGAGCATAGTATTTTTACATTGGCAAATAGCCTGCATGAAAACATAGACAACCTCATACACCAAATTAACCAGACCTGAAATGTAGTTCTCACTAAATAATATGACTTTAAAATGAAACTCTGGTTGCAATGTATTGATTCAATCCACAAACTGTTGGAAGCCACCTTCATCATGTCACATTAGACGATGATTGGAGACATTCATATTTTAATATCTTCTCTTTTTCTGCTGATCCTGCTCTGGAGTCGGAGTACAAGGTGTCATATGAAAGTGAAGACTAGGAATTTGAAGCTCCTTGGAGCAGATGGGTGCTTACGGTCCTGATGTAAGTATTTCTATCCATCTCCACTTATGGCTTGTCACAATGAAAGCACCTTAACTAGTCTATCAGGAATGAAGCACAAAGCTCTGACAGGTAATATCAGTCTGTGGTCTGGAAATCCATATTATTTTCTCTGCTAAATTACTTAAAAGATTTAGTCTTCCATTCACATGTCAAAACTGTGTTTCACACAGAGCATGCCCAGAACCACAAGGACAAACAGTCTTGATATACCTCATGGCAGATTGGTCATTGGGGTTTAAGGCAGTCTGTCAGGCATTGTACACCTAAGAATGAGCTTCTGTCATTTTTTAGTATCATAACAAAAGATAAGTATTGCCAAACTCTGTCAAAGAAGTTGCTGGACAAGACAATTGCATGATGTTGGAGAGAGAATTTGTTTTGGGGGTGCATTTATTATACCACCTAGGCCACCATTAAGGGAGAAAAACAAGAAGGACGGGGAGACACCTCAGATGCTGATGTGTAGGAGCCTAAGTTAGAGTCTTCAGATCCCATGTGTGAAGCAAAGCCCAGTAGTATATTCCTGTGGTCCTAGCGTGGTGAGATGGGTAGTGGATGACAGCTGGGTCCCTGGAGGCTTCCAGGCCACGTGGTGGACCTTCTCAGAAAAGTCCCAGTCCACTGAAAGTCTCTGACTCAAACTAAAGGTGGAAAACGCCTTGAAAAATGACATGTGACTTTGCCCTCTCAGCCCCAAATGCACGTTGCACATGCCTGTGTGTACTCACATACACATGAACACGTGCAGGCCACACACATGCACACTCAATATGCATGGGAACCCTGTCTGTCATTCTTAGAAGCAAAATGCCTGAAAGGTCAGCAGCATACAAGGAAAGAGTGGGGACCAATTTTCTGGCTTTCTTATGAGTTCAGTTCCTCCTAATTGAGCCTCAGTGTGACAATGCCAGTATATTACACCTTTGCTTCTTTAGAGTGGAGAGTGGTCATCTGCAGGCCTGTGTGTGGTACATTCTCAAGCTGTGCTCAACTCAAGAAATCCTGAATCTGGATGCAAAGCAGTGTTCTTTTTTTCTTTTGAAGTTATCATTCTTGATTTTTTTCTCAAATATTAATTTGGATTTTCCAAAATTAGAAAATAGGTCAGGCAGATTAAAAATTTAGAAATTACAGTTAAGGATCTGGAGAGATGGCTCCACAGTTAGGAGTTCTTGCTGCTCTTGCACAGAACCAAAATTCTGACCTCAGCACCAATATAAGGCATCCCACAATCATCTGTATGTATCCCTAGTTCCAGGGCATCTCAGATCTTCTGGGGGCCTCTGTGGGCACCTACACAAATGACAGAGAGAGAGAGAGAGAGAGAGAGAGAGAGAGAGAGAGAGAGAGAGAGAGAGAGAGAGAGAGAGATTTAAAGAAAAAACAGATATAACAAAAAGCATAGAAATATATATTTACAGAGAAAACAATTTCACTATACTTTTTTGTTTAAGGTACATAAATATTTCAGATATGATTTTAAGAGGAGGAGTTAGGAAAATAGATCTGTCTTAACAAGATGTGTGTGTGTGTGGTGTTTGTTTTGGTTTTTTTTTTTTTTACACAAACAACAGATTTCTCACCCAATTCTCTTCTTCTTTTTCATTCCCTCAGAATGAACTGAGTAAGTACTGCTCAGCTCAGTTGTGTGTTTCTACGAAAAGGATATTAACACCTGCTTCCCCCACGTATTAGGAGGGGACGTGCCTTCTGTCATCAGGTTTTAAGGCAGCAGAGAGGATCTGTCTAACTGAGCAGGCGTGGCTTCCCTGAGTGGGTAGGCTTTCATCAGGCAGCCTTCCCCGCCCTCTTGCCTTTCATCACTGTCTGCTCTATGGACTTCAGAAACCTGAGAAACAAGATTGGACACAGGCCCCAAGTCACAAAAGACATGTAGATGCTGTGATCAACAGTACCACCAACCAATGCTACCAAATCCTAGATTCTGTGGCTGTTCAGAGAAGAGTGGGTGAAGACTGCCTTCCTTTCAGGCATTTGGTATGTGGATCATTGTTGAAAACTGTAAGTCAGTTCATGTTTGAGATCTCCTGCAGCTTACAAGGACCTGAAGGTCTATAGTTGAGATGCAGACTCATAAGAGAGAGCTAAGCAAATACATGTCCTCTGCTCACTGGTCAGTATTTCTTAGCTTTGGGAAAAGGGATGGGTGTAGGGTGTCTCACCGAATTTGCCATCAAATGTTCATTCTCCAACTTGGGGCCAAGTCAGGACCCATGCTCCTTGCTAAGTTGTTAGCATTGAAAGTACCTAAGTGGTTTCTCTCCCAGTACCCTGGCTTTTTCCCACCACAATAAGTAAACGGATTAAGCAACAGAAATGGATTTTCTCAGGACTCTGGAAGCTAGAGTTTCAAGCCAAGAGTGCTGGTAATTTGGTTTTCCCTGACTTACAGATGGTGGTTTTCCTCTGTAATGTCCATGTGGTCTTCCTTTTATAAAGATATCACAGTGGATTAAGACACCCTAATGACCTCACTTTGTCGCCCAGGGAAAGGCCCTGTCTCACAAAGTTGTTCCAGGCTGGGTAGTGCAGCTTAAGGTTTAACTAACATGTCTTAAAGACTGCCATTCAGCCCCAATGTAGAATTTGAATATTTAAAACTTAGCAGAAAGTCAATTTTAACAGCAAAGGTTTGGAAGTGTTCGTCTCGATCAAACAAGTAAAAGTAAATAAAACCTTCTAAAACGCACAGCTTAACCAAATTTCAACATTTCTAATTAGCTAGTTCAGCTAGATTATTTTTACTAAAACTCTTTTGATGCTATAAGAAAAATCTACTGTAGATTTAAACAAACTTCTCACACTATTTCTAAATGAAAGTAAGAGGTGTTCCAAGCTTACCAAACTGGCAGCACTTCATTGCATGAATACGAATTTTTAAATGTCCTGTAATACTCTTTTACTAATTTCCCTATGTTGAGATACATTTGCTTTTTCATATGTCCTGTAGCTAGCTACAAATACCTCCTCTAGTTCTGTGGTGAGTATGCTGTTCAATATAATCGGAACAGAATTTCACTATGAAAGAATTTAAATAACTAATGAGGCTTTGTTTCAAAAAGTAAACAGTTTTCTAAGTAGGGGGATGTGGCCTTGATTACAAAGCTAAAGAATTCCAATGAGATAAGGGCTAGACGGACATAGACAGTGTTGGCCCTGATTCCTGCTTCTTACACTATGCAAATAAGGGATTCCTGTATGCAAATCAGACATGCACACATGCTCAGTGGTGATCGCTGACTAATGCTCGGAGCTCATTGACCATACCCATCGATGAGGTGGGACATTCTAGTTTCTATTTATCCTGTCATCTAGAACAGGTAGACAGACTGGCTATGACCTCAGAGTTCATCTGTTGGTTCCTCCAAGAATACAGTGTGTGTAAGCTCTACACATTAAATTAAGCTTCAGTGAGTCACTGGGTCTCCTGGACATGAAATGTTTATTAATGTCCTAAATAGGAAATTAAAAACTTTTCTAAATGTCGAAATCTACTGTAGCTGCTGGTATTACACATTTTAATTATGTTCCCCAAAAAACTGTTTGTAAGAGAGTGTCTTGTCTGCACCTAGCTTCTGGGAACCTGCCCCCAGTTGTCTCTGGTATATAAAGATGCCATCAGCTAATAGCTGGGCAGGACAGACAGAAGCAGGATTTTAGGATTCCTAGGCTTGGGACCCAGAGGAGAAGGAGGAAGAGAGAGATCTGCCATGCTGTGAGAATGTAGAGGAGAGGAGAGATGCCATGCCTGAGAATGGTGCAGTACAGTCAGGCGTAGCTGCCGTGTGAAGGAGCCCAGAGGACTGCCCAACTGGGTCCAGGACAGCAAAGATAAAACATAGAGTTTAGTAAGTAATAACATGGGATTATTGGCAGGAGGTGGATTAACCACATAGAGATTAGGCAGTGGCACAACTACTGTGCTGATTAAGGCATATTAAATATAAAGGCTGTGTGTGTGTCTTTCATTCAGGAACACAAAGCACTGAGGCGGGCAGTGAACCCACCACTGGGACATTTTAAGTAAATAATTCAAAAATCTACTACCAGAAAATCAGGAGCATGCTTAAAGGTGAAAAACAGCAAAGATTAGCATTGTGTCTATGGGGAATGACTTTTGACTCCCAAATGTCTTCACAGGAGAATGTGGCAGTGAAATGACAGGGACGAAGATATTAATTATTGCTTTGACCCATATTAAATGTGGGAGGCTCCCAAGAGTAAGGATTTCATTTTCTTTCTATCTTGTCGTTTCCTTTTTACAAGAAGAACTGGTGTTTTAAAACTAAATATTCAGTTAATAGTTTTATGTCAGACCAACTTCTTGTTCATATTAGCACAGACCAAGGAAGTGCTAACATGAGCCTCTTCTGTTTCAAGAAGGCTTGGGATCTGCGCAGCAGCCATGGTCAGAACATGAGTCGCTGTACTTTAAAGCAGTTCGCCTGGAACTCTCCAGGTTAGGTCTTTTAAAGGTCACTCTGTGATACTGAATGAAGAATGGTTTTTAGATATCCCTTCCCTTTATAAAAAGTCACACATCAGCACAGCCAAACCGCCATTTTCTGTCAAATCTCTAAAGGCCTTTGTAGCATGGGAAGTCCTTTACAAATGCATTAGCAAAATTAAAACCTTTTACTCTGATGTCCTCAAAAGTTTTGTCAACTTAGGCACATGTAGGCCTACAAAATAGAATTTTATTTAATGGATTTTCCCCTAAATATGGAGTCTAGGTTCTCGCTCTTTTTCATTATTGTTTTTATGGGTAACAATAACAGACATAAGAGTGGATATTTACTGTAGTAATTTACACACTTTACAGTAAGATAGAGGTGGTGCAAGAAAAACCTGCTTCTAGGGTTGCTGTGTGGATTTTAATCAAGGCAACCTCTGCTTTTGAGGGGACTCTTGGGAAATTGAGGCTGTGTGCCCCAGTGTTTTAACATAATGCAACTGCACAGCACTAGAGCAAAAACATTACCTTGCTTTTCTGGTTTCATATAGGTAACTTATTTTACATCTATTTCCATAGGTGGATTTAACAAAATACAAAGCACCACAAGTTCCCTTCTGTTCCTCTTGAGTGAGAAGAATTGGGTATGTCATGACTGAGAGTCAAATGTTCATCAGATGCCCTTTGAATGATGACAGCCCTTGGGAAGATGAGTCCCACAAGACCTGGGGTGCTTACTTTTCCTATTGTTCTGATCTAGTCCTTGACAAGAAGTAACATTAGGAAGAGAAGATTTAGTTTGGCCCATGGTTTAAGAATATGCCTTTTTGTGGCAGTAAAGACACGGTAACTACATCAGTAAGAGCCTAGGACTATAGTTCACATCTTAAGTAGTCAGGAAGCAGAGACAGCACAGGAGACAGGCCAGGCTCCCAAATCTCAGAAGCTGTAAATGAGACATGCACATCCTCTAGTTAGGCTCCTTCTCCAAAACAGTCCATATCCCCCCCAAATAGTGCCACCAACTGGGGACCAAGACCTCAAATGCATGAGCCTGTGGGAAACCATTCATGACCCAACTATAGAACTCCAGTCAAGACATACAAATAATGTCTTTATGTCATTGCCTAATGTGAGCTAATCCTTATAAGAAGAGGCAGGAGGGGAAGATGGGAAAACAGCCCCTTTTGAGAAGAGTTTCATTCTATGGGCAAGGTGAAGTATTAGCAAGTCAAAGGGAAACACTCCATGTTGGTGTCAGAAGGCTGCACTACCTTCGCAAGTGTGCATGCCTTCAAGAATAGCCAAGACTCACCAGATGCTCTTGGTTTAATGACAGTAATCAGTGCTACCGTGGCTAATACTTGCTTCCTACTTTCTAAAACTTCAGTGTTTACTCTGAAAACGATTACAACTCTGCAAAAGCAGTAGAAGGACACTAGATGCTGTAGTAAAAAAGAAACATAAATTCTTTGTTTCTATCTTTCTTTCTGTTTTGAAACAGGGTCTCACTATGTTGTTCTAGTTAGCCGCGAGGTCTCTGTGTAAAGAAGGCTGGCCTCAGACTCACAAAGATTCACCTACCTCTGCCTCCTGAGTGTTGAATCAAAGCTGTGAGATACCACATTCAGCCAACTTTGTTGTTTTCGAGTTGATTTTAATTCTTTTTAAAAGAATTAAGTAAACTTAAAGGTGACTTCTGCCATCTTTAAATTTTTGACTCCAATGTTATATTTTATAGGACTGAGTGAGAGAATATAATAAGCATTTATACTGATAAATAAATCAAAGGTGATTTTAGGTGGTCTGTTTAGACAGGGCTAATGTCTTCAAGTCTTACCTTTCAGTAGAAAAAAAAGCCACTTCAATATCTGGTAGATGCTAACTACAGTGGGCTTGGAAGCCAAAGCCCTAAAGGGGTTTTGCTGGGCATGTAGAATCCCAGCCTCATTAGTCTAATAATGTGCTTATATAAACATTTTAGAGGAGAATCTGACACTTCTCACTGAGTCTTCAACTGACAGCCCAAATTAAGGAGTATCGTGTATTTAAATGGGCTCACAGTTTGCAAACCTTTGGTCCCCTCAAGTACCTCATGCCATCTTCTAATAAAATCCACATGTCCATGATCTTTATTTCTGGAATTTACTATTCTTAACCAAAAAAAAATCCTTAAAGTAGTATTTTCCATAATGATTGCTGACTTCCCAGAAAATCAAATCATTTTTCACGTCAACACCATGTTCCAAATTCATTTCCAAGTAACTTTTAGTGCATAGTGCTCTGCCTGCGATCGCTAAACCATTTAAACAATAATGCTGATTCCAAAGATGCAGTGACAACCCATTATTTATTACCCAAGAGAAGACAGCAGGAGGAAAATGTTTGGATGTACTGATATATTTCATTATTTTAAAATTATATAATGCACTTAAAAGTTTATAGGGGCAAAAAGAATGCAGGGATCAGAGGACAGAGAGAAGGACCTTGAGATGCTGTCTTCAAGATATGGCTTGGCTGCTGCACACATGAATGCACAATGACTGTGGTTATCAGCACAGGAACTCTACAAGATCAAGCCAATTAAAATCCCACCTTAGATTGGAGAGTCTTCTGAGACTCCACCACCAGCTAAGGAGCTATTGTCAGCTGATGGTGGATGGATGATGGGCAGTCACTTTTCTTCAGAGCCATGGCCACCCATAGGTTTCTGTGCCCCAGGGGATGATTCCACACCCTTGCTGATATAGGACGCATTAATTAGACTCTGTGTATGAAAACTAAGTCATAGTAAGACAACATGAAATTTGGGAGGAAGATGTGATGGGAGTTCTGGGGGGAGATGAAGAAAGAGTAATGGTAGACACAATGAAGGCGTATTGCGTATATATAAGAAACCATTCAAAAAGTAGTATAAAACCCTCAGCTGGAAGACAATGCATTCGTCCTTGACGTAGACTTCATAAGCTAATCTTCCACACAAGCCATTTTTCTTAGCTCTGGAGATTTTATATTGAAGACATAAAATATACTGTTTCAAATTTTGACTTTGCTTCATTCCATTCTAAATTATTAAGGATGGGACAGTTTTAAGGTCTCTATATATTGGAATTGCAAATGTTAGCCTATACTTCAAAGGAGTTGCTCCCAGGTGTCACCTTCACCAGTTCTTTGTAAAAGCATATTCCAAAATGATTGATGTAAGCGTTACATCCAGCATCCAACCCCCAAGGGTTGGATTAGATTTACACATCTATATCAGGATTATTTGGCTTTTTTGTTTATAATCCCTTTGTGTATGTGTGTGTGTGTGTGTGTGTGTGTGTTCTATGCAAAGGCCTCCACATACCATAAAACTATAAATGTACTTAGCAAGTAGACTTTATTGTATAGATTGACGTACCTACCAATGTTTGTGTGAATATGAATATATAAAAACTGGCAACAGACACTTGCCTCAGGTGGAGTGCCTTTCCTAGAAGGTACTTCATTACTTTTTTAAAAATTAGTACTCTCCAGGCGTGGTGGCATATTCCTTTAATCAAAGCACTCAGGAGGCAGAGGCAGGTAGATCTCTGAGTCCTAGGCCAGCTTAGTCTACAAAGAGAGTTCCAGTACAGCCAGGACAACAAAGAAAATCCTTGTCTGGAAAAACAACAATAAAAATGTGTGTGTATGCCTCTGTGTGTGTGTGTGTGTGTGTGTGTGTGTGTGTGTGTGTGTGTGTTTCCAGATAGAAATTTCCAAAAAATAATTGCAAAAAGGTAGACTATGGATTCTGATATAAAAGCTATAACAATAAGAAAATGCACAGTTCTTTATCTAAAGTAAGACTCTGCCATAAAATATACTTTGCTAAATAACAGCATATAATTTAAAATTACAGATTCATAGAGGCTAACCTACCAATAGTTGCTTGACCATTCAAATTCTTGGCCCAACCACACTACACCAAAGAGTCTTGTGACAGACTTGAGTAAAGGCAGTTAGGCCATCCCTGAAACTGCTCTTCTTCCATGTGTGCTTAGCCTATCTTCATTTTATGAAAGAGAAATTCATACTTCATAGTCTGTATAAATATATTCTTGGCTTCCTTTGTTTCACATGTTAAACCTTAGGAAACCTTGGAATCAGTTCTCTTTTACTTTTATAATGATCACCAAAATAGTTTATGATATTCTCTTTTGGTAATATCATTTAATAGAAATGGTGACTGAAGATGTTAATACAGGTATTTTGAGTGTCTTTCACATAAGAGATGAAGTGATAAGACTTTCCTTGGTCATGAAGTGAATAAGCATAACCAATAATTCCTTATTTTTAAGAATTGTAAATTACTATGCTCTTTAACACATCTTTTAACCTTTACCGAATGCTCTTCCTCATAATGCAATAAAGAGTACAGAAATAATATATAACAATTATAATTAAGAGTGAAGCCACGAAAAGCCATAGTAAACAATGTGTTTGATAATGGTGGTGAACACAGTCTTTTCATCTTCTTGCTTTACATTTTCTCCTAGTTTCGTAAGTTCAAAATGCAGGAAATCTCCATGTGTCCAGTTTCCCTTTGGGTCAGCATTTTTATCACCAGAATTCAAAACCATGAATGAGTCAGAGACAAGAGGAAATGAGGACTGCTGGAACAGAGTTTATGTCGGGACTGTGCTGCCAGTGGCTTGATACGCCTCCTCCATGTGTTCTGGTGTTCTGTTAAGGCAGCTACTGCCTCTCCAGGGTCTGCAGTATCCTTTTCTTTCCTCTCCCAAGTGGCCTGTAAATGATGGAGAGGAGAACACCGGCTTTAAAAGAAATGGCCGGAGGTTTCTGGTCATTTTTTCCAGTTTGGTCATTCGAAACAAATTCCTCTCCTTTCCCTTGGCTCTGCTTACTTTAGCAAAACAGTTTAGATTTACAGAGACCCACAGGCTAAGCAAATACCTCTAAAAGTCACACTTTTCTAGTGGTGCTGACAGTGGTTTTAAGGGACTTGCAGGTGTAGATCTGTCATTTCTGCCTTGGGCACATTATGACGAAGTAGAACATAAGTCCCTTCCACTCTTAGGGACGAAATGCCATGAAGAATGGGCTAGAGTCCAGTTAGGAATTGCTTGATTAACCTACTTGCATTCAATCCTCCATTTTATCTACTCATAGATTTTTAATTCCACAATTTACAATACATAAAACTGTGGCTTTTTGCTATGTGGGTGAAAATTGTGTAGCATAGTCACAGGGAACTGTGGCCATCAAACACACTGAGCATTGGGCTCATCCTCCTTGAAGAAGGAACCTTCCTGTTTGACGCAGACATCTACTCTGGACAACCGTTTTCTATCTCACTTTCCACTCTGTGTTTGATTGCACTTTAGGCCAAAAGTAAATGGAATGCAAACAGAACCGATAGGCACTAGGAAAGGAAAACATTGTGACAAGTTAAATGTAACAGTTTTTCTCAGCCAAAAGCGACTCATGAATGGACATCATTTAGAAAAGTAGTTCAGAGAAGGCAGAGCAGCAAGATCTGCCGAACCAGAAAAATCCAGTGGAGAGAACCCAACTGCAACTCACAGTAGGTACCACGGAGCACGGCAGGTGAGGGATTACCAGAAATGATCACATGGGCCCCCTTTGATCACATAACCAATCCATTTACAGTCTATTTCCGATTGACTGGGGCTCATATTTTTAAAGGAGAAAAGTTACGTTCTGAAGTCAAAATCTCGATTCTTTAAGAACAAACCACTTTATGAGAAAACATCAGGGGTCGTGGCAGCTGGGCTTGAGTGGCACTGTGAGACCTGTCACTTAAGAGAGTTAAAGACCTTGCACTATTTTCTTTAAGAATGATCCATTGTGATCTTGAAAATCCTGGCTTTGCATTTTGCCTAGTTCTACTGAGACTCCCCAGTTGAATTCATGACACTCAATGAAGCACAGGCCTTGCTTAGAGTTAGCAAACATTTAATTTTAGTAATCCAGGTTGAGGGGTCATTATTCTATGCTACATGTCAGCTCTGATTGCTGTCCATGGATATCCTTCTGTTCCAAGTACACTATGACCTTAGGACTGTAGAGCAAGCTCTGCTATGGAATAATGCAGACAACTACTAAAATTCTCCATATACACTAGCTATTTCTCTGCAAGAAATCACAAATACAGTTGCCTGAAAAGCTACTTGTGTTAGACCTCAGTCTAGTCCATGCATTCAACGGGCTACTGAACCTGTGTGATGAAGGAGCCTTCATCACATGTAGCAATGACCTTGGTGGCTATTCTTGGGCTTTGCTGGGTGTTGGTGAGAGTGTCTTGGTTGTAAGTTAGATGTGTTCACCTGCTAGCTAACCTGGATTCAATTGGAATCTTTTGAAACTGCAACATACTTTAAACATTCTCTTGACTTGTTATGAATCAAATTCAAGCCAGTTCTAAAGCCCAAATCAACAGTTACTGGAAGCTGTACGTGACTCTTCCCCACTGCTGTGGTGGCCTTTCTGGTGGTTGGAAAACAAGAGCCTCAAGTTTCTGAAGAGCTCAGTCATTAGGTAAAAGTGAACCCCACAAATTTACACCTGAGTGGATCTAATCTTCACAACAGTACATCCTGAGACTCTTGATGACTAGAAAGACACATGATAATTTTGCATGCCTGGAAGACTTTCTCTCTGAAAACTAACCATTCTCTTTAATTCAGATTTGGGCAAACTATGGATTGTGAGATAAATTCAGGCAACCACGTATTTTCAAGCAGGCTGTAAGCTGGGTTACTTCTAATGCTTATAAAAAATCAGAAGATAAATATTACACTCTCAGACATGTAAAGTGAGCTGTATGTAAATTTCATTGTCCATAAATACAAGTCTAGCCACACTGCCTGGCTTACACCTTGGCTGTGACCATAGTAGAGATAGTAGAAGAGACACAGACCCTGGTTGTCACAAGATGAAACACATTGTCCCTTTATAGATAGGGCTGGCTAACTCTTTCCTTAGGACATTTTGGCCTGTTGCTACTTTATATGAAGCAAAAGGGAAATGGCTGACATATTTAGCTTCTTGGCTAGAGTCCATTTTGGCAGTTTCCAAACCGTATTAAGAGCACACTTATGGCACACTCCAGCTTTTATTTTCTAATGTAAAAATATCTTTGCAGCCCTAGGCACATTCTCTGGCAAAATGCTTGTCTACCAACACTGCTGTGAACTGTTCAGTGCTTGTCTTCCAACCCAGAATCTCATCTTTTAGGTCCATACTCTTGTACCTTTGCATACCATTTCTGTATCTGTTCTACACAATACAAGAAATAACTGGATATAATAACCATTTATTCTTGTTTCAGAATCTCTGAGTCAATGAGAGATGGTGGCCTACAGTGATCTCTGACAGTTATTCTTTTTTAAATGGGGGGCTACTGAATGGTAGGTTTGTGGAATCTTTAATCCTCAAGAAGGTAACCTGAGTCTGTCTGTGTAATCATGGTAAGATCTCAAATGAGTATACCGAGCACATACAGTCACTTGAGGCACAGACTTTCTCTTCAGTTAATGAAAATAACAGAGCCTGATCGGGGAAATGAATCAGTCTCTTAGAAACTCTGTGATCAATATGCAGATTACACAGCTACACAGTGCACACAGTTTCCTTTCTGCTAGCCACTTTCAATCCTGAATATATTGTGTTCAAAGAAATCCTTCTGTGTTTTCTTGTAGTCATTGTGATAAAGTCTCAAAAATAATGAAGTATTCCCTGTTTTTAAAGATGTAAATACTTTATTTATGTGTTTGTGTGCCTGGACTTTAATGAGTTTATGTGTACCACTTGTATGGAGGTGCCCAAGGAGACCAGAAAAGGGCATCAGATCTCCTGGGACTTGAGTTACAGTTGTTTGGAAGCCACCATGTGGGTGCTGGGAACTGAACTCAGTTCCTCATGAAGGACGTCCAATGTTCTTTGCCACTGGATCACCGCTCCAGATGCAATGAAATATTCTTAACACAGTTTTTGTTGGTGGTAGTAGTAGTGCTTTTCTTTTAAATATTTAATTTTATTTTTATATTTGCTTTGGGGGAGGTAAGATCTTGCCATTTAGCCCAGGCTGGCCTCAAATACATAACCTTCCAGTCTCAGCCTGTACTGGAATTATAACTATGGGCTATCACACTCAGATTCCCCACAAAGTTTTAACACTAGTAAAGATTATATTTTATAGAAAGAACGAGGCAAATATCATGTAGAGAACTAGAGAGATGTAACCAAACTGCTGTTCCTTAGTGTGCATTTGGGAGAAGAGGCTGTTTTTGTTTTTGTTTTTATTTTTGTTTTTGTTTTCCCCAAGAGGTGGTTCTGGAAGTAAGGTCCTACTTTGAGCGATTTTGATATATTTTGACACTTTGTGATATTTCTCTTTTTATTTAGTCCTCTGTATCTCACCTCTTCCACTATTGCTAGTGAATCTGAGCATCTTGAGAGAATCTCATTTAATTTCACATTTCCTTCTGTTACGTGTTAGGTGTTTAATTGCTCACGCTTTGTTTTAATCTCAGCCACTTGTCCATCACAATTCCATATGCAAGTGCTGGTGGAAGTGAACAGATCTCCCCTGACTGGCAACAAGCCGCCATTCCAAACACTGCCTGAGAGTCAATGCAAAAGAATCAGCCGGGTGAGTGCAGGCTATGACTCAGAAACCACAGATACTTCAGCTGCTTGTTTCTACACTTGTTCTGTGCCTCTAAAATAGAAGGAAGTGTCATTTCGCTGTAATCCCTCAAAGTTATACATAAGACAAAGCAAAACTATGCTTTGGGTCACACTTGCAAACCAAAGGCCAAACTCCTGTTGAGGCTGATGGGTCACCTGTAATTTAAAGATATATATCATATACAAAGACTTGGGGTTAAAAAGGTAGAAGGGGTCTATGGCCATCTCAAACTGTTTTTGTTTTTTGTATGTTTTTTTTTTTAGTTGGTTTTGTTTTTTGTTTTTTTGCTGGTGATGGTGGTTTTGGTGTTTGTTTGTTTGTTTGTTTGTTTGTTTGTTTGTTTTGAAGACTATGGAGTTTTGTCTCTAAGCCTCTGGTGTATTATTTTCTTCAGGTGTGAACTAATGACCAAGCCAGAGATTTTTAGCTTCCTCCCATGGAAACTTATAGGAAACTTGGGCTCAGACCTTTCAGGGTGGCTCCAAAAACATCTGAAATTAGGAGATGATCTTACCTTCTAAATTAAATAAAGAGAAAAATAAAATAAGCTCTCAACACTTCTCTTGTTTGCATTAGAGAAGTGGACCAAAGTACTTGAGATATAAGCATAAGGACCTCAGTTCAAATCCCAGGTGTCTATTTCCAAAGGTAGGCTCTGCCCAAACAGATGACGGTGGTCACTGATTGGTGAGCTGCTCAGAAAACTGATTCTGCGAGCACTTTTCTTAGAGAACAAACAACCTCGATCAGTGTCTCTTGCTTCCTTCTCCAATTTGTGATATAAACACAGTGGAAAAAATTGAAGCAGGGCCTTGCTGAGATGGGGCAATGCTAGGAAGTCACTGTGGCCTGGGCTCCATCCGGGTCCCTTCTTGCATGTGAGAAGCCGTTTCCCTATGTAAGTCTCACTACAGGCAGACAGATCCACACACTCTGCCAAGACTGCCTTACTGGCTTTTTGTGAACCACAGAGACAAAGTCAGAAAGTGCACCACTGATATGTGTGCAGGGAGAAAGAGAGGAGGATAAAGCTTCATTCTTCTACATATAGACTTTCAGTTGACCCGCCACCATTTGTTAAAGATGCCCTCTTTATTTTCCAGTGTATTTTTTAATGGGATATTTTCTTTATTTACATTTCAAATGTTATCTCCTTTTCTGGTTTCCCTCCCTCCCAGAAACCCCCTATCGATCCCCTCTCCCTGCTTCTATGAGGGTGTTCCCCCACCCACCCACCCACTCCTGCCCTTGATTCCCCTACACTGGGCATCTACTGAGCCTTCACAGGACTAAGGACCTCTCTTCCCATTGATGCCTGACAAGGCCATCCTCTGCTACATATGCAGCTGGGGCTATGTGTATTCCTTGGTTGGTGGCTTCGTCCCTGGGAGCTCTCGGAGATCTGGTTGTTTGCTATTGTTGATCTTCCTATGGGGTTGCAAACCCCCCAGTGTATGTTTTTTTACATCTCTATCAAAAAGTAGGTGGCTGTAGGTATGTGGACTTACATCTGGGTCTTTGATTCTATTCTGTTGATCAATCAATGTATCTGTTTTTGACCAGTACCATGCTGTTTCTGCTACCATGGCTCCATACATAGTAAGACTTGAAATCAGAGAAGTTCTTTGTGCAGTGAATAGTGGCTAATTCAGAAACTCATAGTTAGTGTAGACAGTAAGAGTGAATAGAGTGGTCAGCCACAAAGGCTACATCTCTTTCACCACTTTCCAAGATTCAGAGATTGTCTAGGTAGAGGGGATGAAAAGCTTGTAAGAGAGACTGTGGAGATGGCCATAATGAAAAGTGTCTTTTGAACTAGACAGGGTTTATATACCCATGAGCTCACAGCACCTGTAATTTCCTGCACAGGACCTCCATAAAATCAAGTCAGTCCACATTCTAGCATTGCATAGAAATGGCCTTATTGGTCCCCACCCACAAATGAGAGCGAAGGACAGCTAATGACTTCTGGGGGAAGAACTAGTTTTCTTCAAAGACTTGGCTCTTAGTAAGTAGATGATGTCCCAGGGGATTGCCCCACATCAGGAATACATGGGCCACACAGACTGGAGTGGATAGGTTATTAAAATAAAAATGGGACATGAGTTACACGGAGGGATCAGGAGTAAGTGTGATCAAACGACATTGTATGGAATACTCAAAGGATTAATGAAAATATTTTCAAAATTTCTGACTAACAGGTAAATGTCTCTAAATAAAATTGTATACAGGACATGCTGTTTCGTGTGTGTGTGTGAGGGTGTGCGTGTGTGTGTGTGTGTGTGTGTGTGTGTGTGTGTGTGTGTGTGTTTGTCTGTGTGTGTGTACATATATACTGGAGAGATATGTTATGCATAATTACAAACTAGAATCCCCTAGAAATTGTAGCCCTGAATTTGAAGTCCTCAGGCTTGACCTGAGTTGTGCAACTCCAGATCCATGAACAGTTTAGGTCAGATTGGCTTTGCTCAAGATATTGGTTCCATGCCAGTTATTCAGCCATACCCTGCCCTCAATATCATGATAAATATATTATATCCAGACACTAGCAATGTCTCCAAGAGGGGACAAAGTCACCACCCTAGATAACCAGTAGGTTAATCTAAAACAAATGGGACATGGATTCTTGTAAGCAAGCCAGCATGGCTAACCGAAGCCCCTGGAGTCTGTAATGCCCTTTGCCTTGTGTTCTCTCTGTGAACAGTTATTGGATCTGACTCAGTTCCCTGAGATAAGCAGCAGCAGATATGTTCATGTCTAAACAGAGACCATGAAGCAATACGGGTGTGGTAGGAACAACTTTAAGAGAAACTTCTGTGACACCAGACATCATTGTCCGAGTTTCAGAAATGCTCAGTATAAGAATATGAACAATGAAAACAGAGTAACTCTTAACAATAGCAAAGTCTGAACTCATGCCTCAACCCGCAGCTAAAGCAGAAAGAAAACGTTGAAATATTTTGCAGCAGAGACGCTAATTTCGCAACGGAATCTTACACCCTCATAGGCCCATGGCGTCGTTTTCACTGGCTGCTTTGAAAAGACCAATGGGACACATTGACAGGTTTTGATGTCTAAAGCCAAATGACATCTTTGAGTTGGGTGTTTCTACATTTTTTTTTAACAAAGGAAGTGGAGCCAGTGAGAACATTTATAGTTCTCCATTGTAAGACACCCCAGGCAAGGAAGTGAGTATGTAGATTGTCTGTCCATCACACCCTTATGTTCTTTCCTTCTGGGTGAATTCGGAAGCATGTGTATTTGGTTAACGACACCCACCACCCCTCCCCCCTTACAAGCTGTCATCTTCAAGGTCATCTAACTCTTGAAAATACTTCTTTGAATAATTCATCTGTCACCTCTAGGTATAATTTTCCCAGGGCAAAGGAACTCTAAGAATGTTAACTTGATTTATAAACTCTGTTTATCTATGTTTTATCAGATTCCTCAAATATATAATAACTTACTTGGGGTACAACACCACATTCAATTCTATCCTTTGCTATGGACTTTTAAATAACCAAGAACCTGTTATTTGGTAGCACTTCCAAGCAGTCATTTTAAAGCTTACTTTGAAGGAAAGAGATATCAAATTAGGATCAGACTTGTTTAGAGAATTTGAGAAACCAACACCAACCAAAACTTTAGTCTTTTTCCGAACCCTAGTGAAACATATACTAACGTTTTGCAAAGTTCAGTTAGCAGACAGGAGAGTCCATTTCTTTAGTCCAGTGTTCATTTGGTGTTCACATCTGGACACACCTATATATGCAACACTCAGCTCAGCAGAATCCACCAGATGCACCCTGCCCCCAGACCCTGCTTTCTCCCAGAGTGTGAAGTAGTAGAGTGGGTAAAATAGTCAAGATGGGAAGAGATAAAAATTACATGGCTCCCAAGGGAGTATTATTTTCCTCCTCTATGAGTGAATGGAACAACAATTGTACTAAAATGTTTCACCACTGAGTGTGATGAGCTATGGAGATGAAGATGTGTTTTCGATGACATTAGGCTGTGATTGGCAGCTTTGGTTAGTTTTCTTTCCATACAGAGTGTCTATTTCACAGCTCGCCTTGGAAAAAATGATCAGCCTTGGCTACAGTGAAAAGGAATGAGCTCTGTTAGGAATTTCCATCAAGACACCATCGAAAATATCTCTTAGAGCCTCAGGACCTTGGGAGACTTGCTTGTTAGCAAGTCTGAGCCCGCTCATTCTGACATCGTGCTGGTCAACCATATCTAAGGGGCTCAGTGTATTAAATAAGCTAAAGAGACTGATTCTAAAATCTAAGCCTGATTTATTAAAGTACAGTGACTGGAACAGGCACTTGAAGCTCTTAGCCAGAACATCTCTGCTGATACCTACTGGGGGAAATCACAGTACATTGATTAATTTGCTCAATGTAAGAAAAATTAAGTTTCAGGAAACCCCCACAGGAGGGAGAGCCTGGTTTCCATCTCTTTGGAACTGACAGAGCGCCAGACCTTACCAATTCCTTTCAGATCCCCTCAGCTGTTTATTCAAATGGTCATTACTCTACAGACTTCAGTGCCCAAGAAATGGGTCTTCCTGAACTCTTCCCCTTCAGGAAAATCCTGTGTAGCTATCACTGTCATGGTGGTTCCTTGGGCTTACAAGACTTCTGGATGAGATTACTTGGACTCACTGGTCACCACTTCACTGACCAAGAGCCACCACCCTCACCCAGCAGAAGGTATGTCTGGTACCCAAAGCTCTTGATGCCCCTTTGTTTGTTCTTTTCTTTCTAATGGTTCAGAGTCACAATCCTTAGATGGAAGATGAAACTCCTAAATGTCCAGCTGACTGACCTTCAGCTCACGGTTCAGCTCAATGCTTAATTCGCAGCTCCAGTGCTCTGACCTCCTCCAGATGCTTAGAGGCTCTGAGTGAAGCCGTCACTTGCTTACGAACTCTGATCTAATCCTTTGTGCTTTTTTGGTTAATCACCCTTCTTCCTACCTTTAACTGTTAACCCATGGAACTCTTACTTACTTTAAATCATAAATATTTTCAAGAATGAAATTCTTGCATACTCTAAGACTTATTCTTGCCATTTTTAAAATGATTATTAAGAGGTCATGCTGGTCCTTCTGTGCTGAACATGAGTTATCGAGAATGTAGTTGCTGAGAGAACATGACCATATAAAGCTTATGGGTTGTTCTGGTTGAATTTCACCCTCCCACACCTTCACTGATAGCGTTTGTGAAATGCAGCAGCTTGAGGATCTGTTGACATATCAAATGTACAGTGCCGAGAACACCAGCTAGTGCTGGTCACCAAGCTTCCAAACTGCATCGTCTATTTTGCTTCCATAGTACTTACATTTTTAAAGAAACTGCTCATCACAACCACCACTAAATAAGATTCTTTTTTACATAAAGATGTTATATGATTTTTATTTGAAATGACACCTTAAATTTCAATATATAAAATACACATTAAAAATTTCAACTTCTTGTGCCCCCAAACGTTTCAATATTTAAAAACTGCATTTCTAATTATCATTAACTCAAATAATAGGATACAATAACAATCAAATGCATAGTATTTAAAGATGGTGAATATCCTAAACATGGATGATGAGCTCAGATGTTGATGCAGGGAATTGGCTAATTATGGCTGACAGAGCCACCAGGAGAGACAGAGTCAGAGACAGATATATGCCTCTTTCCCTACGCGTTCCCCTCCCCTTTCCTCCCCTCCCCTCCCCTTCCCCCCTCTCCTTCCCCTCCCCTCCTCTCCCCTTCCCTTTGTCCTTCCCTTCCCTTCCCTTCTCTTCCCTTCCCTCAGTCCTTCCCTTCCCTTCCCTCCCCTCTCCTCCCCTCCCCTCCCCTTCCCTTCTCTCCCCTTCCCTCAGTCCTTCCCCCCTCAGTTGTTCTCTTCCTCTCCCCCTCCAGCTCTCCTTCCTTGTCCACCTTGCCTCATCAATTTGATCTACAGAACCTGAATCTTCAAACCTCCACCTAAGCTCCATTCAGTAGCATGCTTTAACCATGCTTCTTAGTCTCTGCACTTCTATGATCTAACTTTACAGTAATAGCTAAAAAGACAATTGAGAAACATACATGGCAAAAAAAAAAAAAAACTTTGTTGAATTCAATATTCAAAAGAACCATTATTTTTCAAATCTCAGAGAAAAGACGGTATAAATAACAATTTTTACCCAAAAGTCAGAGCTATTTATAGTTTGGCCATTCAAAGCAACTGAGATGTCTCAGAAACATCTTTGCAGGTAGGTTATCAGTAAGAAAGCTTAGCTGACACATTTCAGATGTTTAAATGTGAGAGAACTGTACAAACCAACTCCGTGTTTAATCATATAAATATTTTCCTTCACTCTTGACTCTTTTATTTGGAAGTAGAATTTTAGTCTGGATAATTTGATAAGTTGTGTGTCAGCACTTTTTAAAAAGAGTCCTCTGTTGTTACAAAAGCTGGCAGCTTCCAAACAGGCAGAGTTTCAGAAGAATTGATGTGGACCAAGCAGAAAGAATTCAGACTCCCACTGGCAGGCCACCTGCACAAACACACATCCAGCTTCGATTTGGGCCACTGGCTTCGGAACCCTCAGTTCCTGAGGGTGCTCAGAGGGTCTTGCTGATACAGGGTCTCACTACAGGAATGAGGAAAGCATGTTATCAGCAGAGCTGACATTTTCATCATTAGTACAAGTTTCACTATTTTTTGACAATGCTTGCTTTCTGTCAGCATGGTCACTCTACCATGTCAACATATCTTAAGTGTGATTTTGTTGTTTTAGTATAATTTTGTCTTGAAATTTTCAGTTAGGCATGTTCTAACCCAGAATATAAAAAGACAGAAAACACCAAACAGACATTGTCCCATTCCAAAGCTGTCATGGCCTCCACCATCCAGCTCAGTCTATTCCAGTCGCTTTTGGAACCATTTGGGGTTGAAAAGATTACCCCATATAAAGTGTTCTATGTAGTCCTAATCTATAACATGTATGTTATTATCATGAGAGCTGACTTAGGATCCCCAATTCATATTTTAAAGGCCGGTGATAGCTGGGCAGTGGTGGCGCACACCTTTAATCCTAGCACTTGGGAGGCAGAGGCAGGTGGATTTCTGAGTTCGAGGCCAGCCTGGTCTACAAAGTGAGTTCCAGGACAGACAGGGCTACACAGAGAAACCCTGTCTCGAAAAATCAAAAAAAAAAAAAAAGGGCGGTGATAGTTCGATTGCTTTCTTTGAAGGATAGAGATTTAAATTATTTTTAATTATACTTCATTATTTTAGGACCATTCATGTTTTTTTTTAATATTTATTTATTTTTATTTATATGAGTACACTGTAGCTGTCTTCAGATACACACCAGAAGAGTGCATCAGATCCCTTTACAGGTAATTGTGAGCTATCATGTGGTTGCTGGGAATTGAACTCAGGACCTCTGGGAGAGCAGTCAGTGCTCTTAACCTCAGAGCCATCTCTCCAGCCAGGACCATTCATGTTTTAAATTTGCAAAGGCAGTACCAAGACTTTCCACTTCATGGTACACTCTGAACAAATGGTAAAATAGTACTGACTCTCTTAGATAACCTACTGTTAAGATATTCTGATTCAATGGTTGGCAGCTGATGATCTTGTTAAGTGCCAAGGTCATCACCTTTGATACTGTCATCCATAGACCTTTGACTCCTCAAAGCTATGGGAGCTTCTCAGACTTTCTGGGTTTTTTCAGACAGTCACAGTTTTGAGGAACTGAGTAGATATTCTGAGGAGAACCCTCACTTCTAGACTTTTCTGCTCATGACTAGGCTGTGCTTATGGGTTATACACACTGGTGTGTTAGCTGCTTTTCTTTCTGTCACTAGAAGGTGTCCCAGACTTAATGACATGTTTTCTACACTAGTCCTCAAATCTGTTTCTCTACAGACCTCCGTTTCTTCTGAAGGCCAGAGGTCAATATAGATAACCTTCCTTCACTTTTCTCTGCCTTATACTCCATGATTGTGTGTATACACACATGTGTGCTTGTGTTCGTGAGTCTGCACACATACGTGTGCATATGTGTCTTATATGCATGTGAGTGTGTATGCAAACAATGGCCATGCAGGGCATCAAGTATCTTCTTCTATCAAGTGCTATCTTGTTGCTTTCAAGCAGAGTCTCTCGATGAGTGAAAAGTTCTCCATTTCAGATAAGCTGGTTGGCCAGTGACCTTACAAGATCCACCTACCTCTGCCTCTGGCCACCAATGCTGAAGTTACATGCACACTCAACTTCTATATTCATGTTGAGCATTTGAATTCAGGTCTTCTTGCTTGTATTGCAAATATTCTTACTCAAAAGCTATCTTGCCACTCTTCTCCATTCAGAGTTTGAACGACACCTTGCTTGACTTCAGTTTGGATGACCACAAATGGAGGTACAGGTTCCTGTGTGAACAAAATTTTCAGACCAGTCATGCAAAACAGTCAGAAACAAAATTCCTAGATTTTCTATAACAATATGTCTAGCTGTGTAAATCCTTCCAAAATGTCTTTGGATGTAGACATTTTTATTTTATATTCTCACCAGCTGTGAATTAAAGTTGTACTGTGTTTCTTTGTCAGCAACTGATGCTGTCAACTGTTTAACTGTTAGATATTCTTACACACACAGCATCTCTTTCCATGGTCAATTCTCAGAGGGCAAATGATACAGACATAGTTTGATATGTTTGTTTGCCCACAGCAGTATGTCTATTCTTTGGTTTTTCATTGGGAATATTCTTTTGTGAGCAAATGATCATCTATATGCTTATTTACCACTGTTAGTGTGAAAATTCTTTCAGAAGTTATCATTAAAATGTTCATAGCTTATTCATCCTGAAATCAAATGTCATCAAATGGAAAGAAGGTAGCACTACCCCAATCAGAATGTTTACCTTTAGGATGATAGAACGTCCATTCAAAAGCAAACATGTTCTTAGAAAGGATTCCTTTTGTGTGGATGTAAAAACAATGTTTATCACAGTCTTCCCTCTCTTTTGCAGTTCAATGTGAGACTATAGAAGACACAGACTGCTGGATGTGGCCCTGTGTACTTGAGACCCCAGTGCTATCAGGGACACACAGAGACAGGAGGGTCATCCAGCTAGTCTCACCCAGTGCTCAGTGAGAGACCTTAGAGCCATGGAATAATGCACCTGACATCCTCTATTGGCCTCTAACTTGTTCGCAGGCACACAAACCACCCCCACACATGTGCATCAGCCATGCATGTGAGCAAATATCTACCACCCATCAAGTATAACTCATTCACAAAGTGAGCTGCCACACTGAAGAAAACAATAACCTAGAGAATTTACATTTCTACTAGTTTATGAAAAAAAATAATTTTGATGTACAATTAGAGTCTGGCACATGATAGTGGAGCCTTGGTAAAAGCTCTCAGCACATGGCCTTTGATGGCCCCTTGTGCAGGGCTCAGGTGGAAATGTATAATCTAATTGGATCTGAGAGAGATTTATGATTTTAATTTGATGAGTTTGATGAAAACATCTCCCTTCTGAATCGTATGATGGGAGATGGAGCCCTCGTGGCTTCTGTAGTCATCTCACTTCTGTGAAAGATGAAGCTCATGACAGAGCATGAAAACACTTAGGATCATGGGAAAACAATCATGAGATTTGTTTAACTGGCATCTTGGGGGCTCTATCTGGATTGTGATGTCTATGAACAGCACCTTTTATGAACATTTTCCAAAATGCTCAAGCACTCTTTTCTATGCTTTCTACCCTACTTAGTCTCATGTCAGCAGATAATTTTCAATTAATCTTCAAAGTAATCTCCAAAATAAAATAGCCACCAGTGAGTTCTCTCTTCCTAAGGTAGAGCAACACTGTTGACCATCACAGATAATTTAACAGCACATCCCAGAAGCCCCTTCATCCACCTTTGTTCCTTCACTGTTGATCCCATCCATGACAAAAGGCCTCCCTAACTATAACTCCAACATCGTCATACCCGATGGCGGGTTAGAATCAAGAGCATAGGTCCTGTTTCCATGACCCTCCATGTCTGATGCCTGCTGCTCTTATGATACAATTGCTCACTGAAACCCCAGTGTTTTCTATGGCACTTCCTCTTTACTTTCTCTTCTGCTTCTCACACACATGCCCATTCTGGAGCCATTTCATTGACTGAACTCAGCTTCACCCACCATTATCTCTTGGTGCTTCATTTTCATTCATTCTCTCAATGGGAACAAGTTTAGTTTTCTACCAAACAGCTCACCTGTCTACCCATGTACCAGTTAAGATCCTTTATTGCCCAATATTTCTATTCACAGCCTTTGTACCACTTTAGGCACTCTTTCTGATTTTCCACCCAAACTCTAAATAGAATTATTTTCACCAGAATTGGAGCAGGTCATTTCCTGTACCAAAATCTATAAATGTGTCTAAAACTTGGGGCAGAGCTAAGAATCACAAGGAGATGTTCAATGGTGCTGTTAAATCGAATGGGACTATCTGTCCCACAAGTTGGAGTCATTCTTGCTTCTGTTGTTTTTGTTTTGCAACTAAAAGCACTTTAATTAGATAAATGCTAATCTAATTAGTCTTCACAAAAATTAAGTAAAGAGTGTATAACATGTTCCAGATGGAAAGAACCCTTTGCAAATTATGTAGTTGTGCCTTAAGGTGAACCGTGTTTAATGTTCCCCAGTAAAGGGGTAGATCTTATACAACTGAGAAAAATTGACACAGCAGACCATGGAAACCATTTTTACCGGGAAAAGGAAACCAGCCAGGAGTGAAATACATCTCCATTTAGAAATTTGAAGAGTTTTCTAAATAAAGAAATTCCACCACTGTGCTCTGACTAGGAGCATATTCTACGGTGTAATAAGAACCACTGGTGGAATTTAAGAATGATGATGTTTTCATGGATGACAGAATCTGGGGAATCGCTGGGCCATGAAACTCATTTTAAGTGCTAAACTCCTTGCTAGATTATTTACACTCACTACATAATTTTATTTTCAATTTTTTCCTTGATGTATATTAGAGACCCTGTTTTTCTACAGAACAAAATGAGGATCTGAAACACAGGAGAATATACTAGTCAGGCCCCAAATTGGTAAGTATCAGCATGCAAAACTATAAAAAAAAAATCAGTTTTAATAAATACTTTAGATGTTGGTGTCTATACAAAAGTTAATTGCCTGTATGACACTTGCTTGGGAAAACTTGGTTTAAACATAGAACATCCTAATTGCAGGCATGGATCTATCAGGTCAGACGCCTTAGCTAGCTTGAGTGGTGCCTTCATACTAGGCCATGTCAGGTCTAGGGCCAAATCAAGCCTGGATTCAGCAGGCTTGATTTTGAAAACTGCTGTAGCCCCAACTATTGCCAGAAAGACCTTAGTAGTATATAATTTCAACACCTCAAAGTATAAAATAAGAACTTGAAAAGTGCCTTTGGAAGACACTTTTAAAAAACACAAAACACAAAATCCCCTAGTTATCTTTGTGAGGTTGTGAGAAATTTTAAGAAAAATTTAAAGAATGGCATAGAACCTGTGCAAATCCAAGGCAGACCAAATATTAACTTGGAGAGGGGAGGTGGGCATGCAATCCCACCCCTTACTATGAAGCCATTGGCAATTGTTAACTGTCAGCATAGAAAGAATCAGTTTTCTTTAACAGTATCTCCCTGTATGTTGATTACTTTCCAATAGAAGATCATCACACATCCAATAATATTTTGAATAGCACAACTTGGCCTTGAAAGGTTTTTTTAAAAGGACACAAAAATGGGTGGATACAGTCATGACAGAGAGAACCTTGAAGGCTGCAGAATGAATGTGATCACAGCATATTGTCAAGAAACTCAAAACTCAACAAACTAATACAATGAAAGAAAAAAAAGATAAGGAAATAAAACTTTGATATTGTCACTAGTATGTACTTTAAGCTAATATCTTTAAGGTCAAAAATAAGGTTGGCTGTAAGTATCTGCATCTGTCTCAGTCAGCTGCTGGTAGAGTCTCTCAGAGGACAGCCATGCTAGACTCCTGTGTGCAAGCACAGCATAGCATCAGTAATAATTCATATTAGGGTTTGGTGCCTACCCATGGGATGGATCTCAAGTTGGGCCAGTCACTGGACAGCCTTTCCTTGATGTCAGAGTCTCCTTTGGAAGAGTCATGGAAAAGACTGAAGAAGCTGAGGGCAATAGCAACCCCATAGGAAGACCAACAATGTCACTTAATCTGGATTCCTGGGAGCTCCCAGAGACTAAGGCACCAACCAAAGAGCATACATGGGCTGGTCTGTGGTCCCTGGCACATATGTAGCAGAGGATTGCCTTGTCTGGCCTCAGTGGGAGAGGATGTACCTAATCTTGTAAAGACTTGATGTCCCAGGGAAAGGAGATGTCCCAGGGTGGGGGGAGCACCCTCTCAGAAGGAAAGAAGGGGGGGATGGGATGAAGAACTCTGCAAGGATGATATTTTCAAGTTTCATCCATTTGCCTGCAAATTTCATTAAGTCATTGTTTTTAATAGCTGAGTAGTACTCCATTGTGTAAATGGACCACATTTTCTGTATCCATTCCTCTGATGAGGAACATCTGGGTTGTTTCCAGCTTCTGGTTATTATAAATATGGCTGCTATGAACATAGTGGAGCATGTGTCTTTATTACATGTTGGAGCATCTTCTGGGTATATGCCCAGGACTGGCATAGCTGGGTCCTCAGGTAGTATTATGTCCATTTTTCTGAGGGCCCGCCAAACTGATTTCCAGAGCTGTTGTAGCAACTTGCAGTCCCACCAACAGTGGAGGAGTGTTCCTCTTTCTCCACATCCTTGCCAGCATCTGCTATCACCTGAGCTTTTTATCTTAACCATTCTGACTGGTGTGAGGTGGAATCTTAGACTTGTTTTGATTTACATTTCCCTGATGACTAAGGATGTTGAGCATTTCTTTAAGTGCTTCTCAGCCCTGCGAATTTCCTCAGTTGAGAATTCTCTGTTTAGCTCTGTTCCCCATATTTTGATAGGGTTATTTAGTTTTCTGGAGTCTAACTTCTTGAGTTCTTTGTATATGTTGGATATTAGCCCTCTATTAGACGTAGGTTTGGTAAAGATCTTTTCCCAGTCTGTTGGTTGCCACTTTGTCCTGTTGAGCGTGTTCTTTGCCTTACAGAAGCTTTGCAATTTCATGAGGTCCCATTTGTCTATTCTTGATCTTAGAGCATAAGCCATTGGTGTTCTGTTCAGGAACTGTTCCCCTGTACCCATGTGTTCAAGGCTTTTCCCCACCTTCTCCTATTAGATTCAGTGTATCTGGTTTTATGTGGAGGTCCTTGATCCACTTGGACTTGAGCTTTGTACAGGGAGATAGGGATGGATCAATTTGCATTCTTCTACATGTAGACCGCCAGTTGAACCAGCACCATTTGTTGAAAATGCTGTCTTTTTTCCACTGGGTGGTTTTAGCTCCTTTATCAAAGATCAAGTGACCATAGGTATGCGGGTTCATTTCTGGGTCTTCAATTCTATTCCATTGATCTACCTGCCTGTCGCTGTACCAATACCATGTAGTTTTTATCACTACTGCTCTGTAGTACAGCTTGAGGTCAGGAATGGTGATTCCCCCAGAAGTTCTTTTGTTGTTGAGAATAGCTTTTGCTATCCTGGGTTTTTTTTTGTTCCAAATGAATTTGAGAATTGCTCTTTCTAAGTCACACCAAGATACTTTATATTGTTTGTGAGTGAGGTAACTCAGTCACAAAAGAATAAACATGGTATGTACTCACTGATAAGTGGAAATTAGCCCAAAATTTCGGAATACCCAAGTTTCACTTTACAGTAACCGCTGTACTGAGAGTGAGGTCGCAGATGGAGGAGTTGGAGAAGGGACTGAAGGGGCTGAGGGAGTTTGCAGCCACATGGAGGGAGCAACAGTGTCAACTGGCCTGACCCCTCCCAGTCCTCCTGGAGGCTGGACCACCAACCAAAGAATACACATCAAGGGACCCATGGTTCAAACCACATATGTGGCAGAGGAGGGCCTTGTTGGCCATCAGGGGGAGGAGAGGCCCTTGGGCCTGAGGGTGTTAGAGGCCCCAGTAAAGGGGAATGTCAAGGTGGGAATACGGGAGTGGGTGGGTGGGTGGGTGGGAGGTGGAATTCCCTCATAGAGGTGGGGGAGGGGGAGGTGATAGGTGGCTTCCAAAGAGGAGTCCTAGAGAGGGGGAAACATTGGAAATGTAAATAAAGTATCAAAAATAATTTTTAAAAAAAAGAAGAAGAAGAAGAAGAACTCTGCGAAGGGGACCAGGAGGGAGGGCAACATTTGTAATGTAAATAAATGAAATAATTAAAAACTAATTAAGCCGGGCAGTGGTGGGACAAGCCTTTAATCCCAGCATTTGGGAGGCAAAGGCAGGTGGATTTCTGAGTTCGAGGCCAGCCTGGTCTACAGAGTGAGTTCCAGAACAGCCAGGGCTACACAGAGAAACCATGTCTTGAAAAACCAAAAAAAAAAAAAAAAAAAAAACCAAAAAACTAATTAAAAGAAAAAAGAAAAAGAAAAAAAGACGAAAATGGTATTAAAACTTTAATATAAAATAAACATATGTGTAAAAAAGGTATTCTCTAATTATACAAAAATACCAAGTGGCTGTCAGTGGAAGAGAGAAAAATACTTTAAATCAATGACTTGAAGACAGAAATTAAACAAAGCAGGTATACCCAAAAGTTACTGCCAAGTACTTCAAAGTGTGAACTTTGTATTTCTGCAAGCTAGTTCATTGTCAAGGCCGAGTAAAGTCACTTAGAGTTCCCAGAGCACAGCACAGACTGGTGGGAATGTGACCTGGTTGGCAGAGTGCTTGCTTGCAGTATAGGAGGCCCTGGGTTAAACCCAGCACCACATACACAGGAGTGCTTGGTACACAGTTGTGATCCCAGCACTCCAGAGGGAGAGGCAAGAGGACCCAGAATTCAACATTATCTCTGAAAACATAGTGATTTTGAGGCCAATCTAAGCTACACGAGAACCTGTCTTGAAAGAAGAGAATTCTATGAAATTGGAAGGGCTGGAAACAAAAACATCTCATCTGTCAGGCAGAGTTCACATAACCACTCCACTGCTCCAGCAATAAAGGGACAACATCACAGAACCTCAGTTGCTAGCACAGAGATAAGGTTCTGGAGATGGGTTCCTTCTAGACAGAAACTGTGTTTGGAAAATGCTTCAGACCTGGTCACAGCCTTGTCAGAAGTCAGTCGAGGATAGCCTCGAGGAAGGGGGACAGACTCACTCCCTCAGCAGCCTGTAGCCCTGCAGGTGAGATGTCTACTGCATCCACTTCAGCGCCCAGCATCCACAGGCCTTGGAATTCCTGAGGCTCAGTTGGATGCGTGCACAGTCAGCAGAGGCCTCTGCACTGGGCAGTCCAAGGCCTTGGGATTTTCCCACTGCAGGATTTGGAAGACACTCTTGTCAGAACAGTCCCTCCAAAGCTGCCCTGGGGGAAGTAAACAAATCTCTGGGAGTCTTCAAGCAGCTTTGTCACCTTCCACTGCATTTGCAGTCCAGGCATAGGCAGCCCATGGAGGGACTCTAGTCCTCTCTCTGCGAGCCTTGGGACAACCCCAAACTGGACGCAAAGCAGGACAACTGGTAAATGTACAAGTCAGGTGTTAGGAGGACCTCTTCTGTCTGTGAGTCCAGGTTTCTGAAATCGATGCAGAGACTTACAAACGTCCCGTGATTTGCTTTACTGTAGAATTTGAGTTCTGTCTGTACTTGCCATGGGAACAGCTCTTTTTCTTGTGGATACGAAAGCCACTTGTGTGCTTTCCATTATTTGGAGAAATATATTCTAATTGTATCTATGACTTGCAAATGCTGACTTTCATATCAACAAGAGTGTGTTTGTCGATGACTGACATTGTTCCTTCTACACTTGAGGTCACCTCCAGTGTCTCTAGATGTCTGAGTTTGTTCTTTGATGAAGAAGGTCTTTTAAACAACACGGAAGTGCATAGTTTGTGCAGAGTAGTATGCATAATTGTGAAGGTGTGTGAAAGATATGTTAATGAAAAAACACTCCCATCAAATTGTTTAATTTAATTATTTATTTATTTATTTATTTAAGAGTATATGCACGTGTGCCTATGACTGGGAATGTGCATGTGCCCATAGGTGCCAAAGAGGGCATTGAAGCCCTTGGAGTTGAAATTAAAGGTGGCTGTGAGCTACCCAGCATAGATTCCACAAACCAAACACAGGCCATTGGTAAGAACATTGTGTGCTCTTAATAAATAGCCTCTTCCTACAGTCTCTAGACTTAGATGTATTTCTTCATTCAGTTTGAACTTCAGGTCATCAGTGAAGGTGTAGTGATGCGTTAGACATGCAAGGTCTTAAGCCAGTTGCCTGACAGCATGTGGAAAGGGTTACTGGTCTCAGTGTCTGGCTGACTCTGCCGGATCGCCCCTGGTCTTTTCCATCTGTGTTTCTATTTCAGCTTTTGGCAGCCCTTCTAAAAGACAAATACTGAGTCTTGTCAAACAAATTTTTATTATGCTGTATTGATCACGTTTAGGACATTTTCACAAAGCTTTCATGGCTGGTTTTCCTTCTTTCTTAACATTGAAGAAAACCTCAAAAACATATTTGAACTCCAGACAAGTTTCTTGATAGGTGCAGACTGAACACAGCTTTACTGATTGAGTAAAGTTCTCTGTTATTCTTTAGTGTTTATGTGAGTGTGTGTGTGTGCGCACATGCACATATGTGTCTTTGTAAGTGACTGTATCTGTGAGTGTGCATGTGTCTGTGTGTGTCTCTGTGAGTGAGTGTGCATGTCTGTGAATATGTGATAGTGTGCGTGTCTTTGTAAATGAGTGTGTCTGTGAGTGTGCATGAGTATGTGTGGATGTGTGTGTGTCTATGTGAGTATGTCTGTGAGTATGTGTGTGTATCCGCATGAGTTTGTATGTATGTGTGTGTGCCTGTGTGAGTGGGGGTGTGTCTATGTGAGTGAGTGTGTGTCTGTACAAGTGTGTGTGTGTATGTATGACTGTGTATATGTGTATGTCTGTGTATGTGTGTGCGTGTCTGTGTGGGCATGTGTATTTGTGAGTATTTATATGAGTGTGGCTGTATGTGTGTATGTGAGTGTGTGTGAGTCTCTGTGTGAGTGAATGTCTTTGAGAGTGTATATGTATGTGTCTCTGAGTGTGTCTGCGTGAGTGTTTGTATGTGTATGTATGTGTTTATGTGCACATGAGGGTTGATATTTGCTCTGCCTCAACTGCTCTCTGCCTTTATTCTTGAGACAGAGTCCCTCGCTGGCCTTCCTTGTTACTGCTCTGTGCTCACTGACTCAGCCTGCCCGCCTTCTGTCTCTGCCTTCCCAGCACACAGCTTGCAAGCACACACCTCTGCTCGTGGACTTTTTTATGTGGGTGCTAGGGATCCGAACTCAGATCCACAGACTTGTGCATCAATCACCTTGCCACGGAGCCATCTCCCTAGTCCCTGCTTCCAGTCAACTGATTTCTTATGGGTTTATTGGTCAAGATGCCAACGGAAAGAGCATGTCTTCCTCATTCTATCTTAAGTATATAATATAGAGTAGAGAAACCATACAATTAGAACACATTCTTTGTACTTGCGATAAAACAGTTTTCAACCTCACCATTCCAGCCTGCCAGGCTGTACCTGTGGGGGTGTGCACACAAGCATTTAGAGAGGAGAGGGGCAAAAGTACCACATCACTAGCATCAACTGCAGAGAGCACCAACCAGGCTGGCATATGGACTTTCAGAATCAGTTTCTAGACAAAATTTAGTTGAAGGTTACAGAAAATGACTCAAGATTTGTGCAGGTGTGGTGTGTTATATATTTGGTGCCTAGAGAGTAATTTTAAGTTAACTTTCATCAAACCACTAGTGATTTTTCCCCCTCAAAGTGATATCCTTCCTATTTACAGATTTTTAATAAATGTTAGCTGGTTTGGGTCACAAAAGCTTTGTAAGATGGTTTTAGTTGACTGGTCATAGTAATGACTACCTTCTCTTACTGAAATGTTTGAACTTCATGTATTCAAACTAGGATAGTTATTTTTTTCTGAACATTTGTTTCTTTAAAAATACATTGTTATTACTGTAGCTCTTAAGTTGTTATTGTAAAACAGGACTCAGTGAAATTTATTCAAAATTCCTGTCATAATTAAGTATATTATTATGTCCATATTTTTGAAAAAGCACTACATTTGACTGCAAAACTCAGAATTGTCTCTTACTTTCTTTTGCCTAAGATAAATCTGCATGTCAAATCACTGGAAATTTGGTGACAGGAATATGAGATGCTTACTGAGCTATCCCTCCCTTTACTTTTACCCAGAGCATAGTACTGTGAGTACAATAAGATTCACTGTGTAATACAATTTAAAAATAAAAATGGGGGCTGGAGGTATGGCTAGATCAGAGAAGCATTTTCTTTGCAAGCATAGTAACCTGGGTTTAGTCTCCAGAACCTAAGTAAAAAATGCCAGCTATAGAGCACACTCATAATTCCAGTGCTGAGGAGGTAGAGACAGGAGGATCCCTGGGGCTTCGTGGATAGCCAGCCTGACCAACCCGGAAAGCTTTAAGACAGTGGGAAACCCTCTCACAAATGAGTTGGGTGATCTTCCTAAGGAAGATTTCTCTAGCCAGCACACATATACATACATCAGCACATGCATGAATTTACACACAAGTATAAAAATGAAGTTGGTATATTCAAAGAAGATACACACCATAGAAAAGTCATATGGCTATACCTCATACTTCACCCACTGACCTAAGGGCCGTAGCATTATCTAACAGAGAAACCCTTTCCTTTGCAAATCCCACAGCCCTTGGGGTCTCTTGGCATTTAGTGGCATTCATTATGATATCTGTTCCAAGGGTGTTCATTCCATTTTCCCTTGTGTCAAAAACTATGTCACTCCTATATTTGCACTCAATAATTATAAAAGCTGTGACAATGTGAGTGCGGTTAGTCACAGAGTCATGGTTGCTGGCCTCTCTTCCCTCTTTGGCATAAACCCTCAGCAAGACAGGAAACAGTAATGCTGATAAGGTCTGACTAATCCAGGGAGAAGCTACCTAAAGGGCCTCACCTTCGGGTCTCTCCCTCTATAATAGCCCCTCCATTCCATGTGACGTCACTCTCCATAGACACATAGATTTACTTCCAGTTAGGACTGACCTAGGACTAGGAGCAAGGCTGTACCTCACCCTCATGAAACCTGCCATGGGGTGCTGAAATAATGGTTCCATGAGGCCTCAGGTTCGCCGGCAGGGTGTGGTCAGAAGAGGAGAGCCCTTGCAGTCTGTGTGGAGCAGAGGTGCAGCAGGACCTGAGAGTGTCTACAGTAGGCTGGGTACACAGAAGTCTGGATCACAGCTCCCCTACTTGAGTTTCTCCTTCATTTTCTGTGCACACAGTCTTCTTTGTGGTTTATTCCTTTGTTCATTCACAGATAGTCCTTTTTATTGAGGTTTTAGTTACATGGACAAAGTACATACATATTTATGACTCTTGCCCCATCCTCTTACAATCCTAGGTAACCACACACACAGACGCATAGACACAGACACACACAGACACAAACACACACACACACAAATCTCTCTCATGACCAAGTCTATTCTTTCTCACCCACTGAGTTTATTGGAACTACCAATTGGAGCTCCATAGGCTCAGCAGTGAGTTTGCAACGAATGGCAGTAGTCACCCCTCTGAGAATGTATCAACAGCCAATAGTTACTCAGTAAAATTGGGCTCTGCGGTAGTATTTGCATTGCCCTTTCCAAATGTGTTTGTTTTCTTCTGACTTTGAATGTGGTGGCCACCACATTTAGTCATCACTCAGCTCTTCTTTACCTTCAATGCATGCTCAAATGACCTGAGGCTTTACTGAGATACTGACCTCTCTTGGGAGGCTTCAGGGCTTTGGTGGAAACCAACATCCTGTCTCTATTGAGTCCACAAGTGCTGTTGCCCACATCTGAGATACTGACCTCTCTTGGGAGGCTTCAGGGCTTTGGTGGAAACCAACATCCTGTCTCTATTGAGTCCACAAGTGCTGTTGCCCACATCTGCAAACCTCAAGTTAAGGAGCAAGAGCCTAAATCATCTACCCAGCCCACTCTGTAACTTTTGAAGACACTGCCTCTATAATCCACAGCTCAGAAGATCTTTAAGACGTATCTGACAAACTCAAGAGATATTTAAGATGTGTCTGACAAGCTCTATCCTGTCAGTTCCCCAACTGCTATTCAATTTCTCAAGGCTTCTTTTTCTGTCCTCTTAACCTGGCCTTTTCCTGTCCTGTTAACCTCTTCAAACTCTAATGATCACCTTTACATACTAATATTTAATGATAAGTGACAATGTCAGGTACTGATTCCACATTAGATGCTAGCTGACTGCCCCAAATTTCAGTCTTAACTCTGTCTGCTCTCCTCCTCAATTTCTTTCTTTGGTTAATTTTCCTCTGTTGTTATCATTTTCCTTGGCTTTCTCTCAAACAGCTTCCCAGTGTTCCCCTATTATATGATCCCAAGCATAGAAATATCATCAGAGATGCAGACATCTCATTTAGTGTGGCTCTTAGATACCCCACAGCCACATGACAAAAGCTTTCTTCTCAATTACAGAGCTGTTGGGAGGAGTGGGAAACTCGAAGAAGTAGGGACCACTGTGGGAGGAGGTCTTCTGGTCCTTAGGTATGTGCCTGTAGAGGGGAGAGTAGGACCAAGACTTTCCTCTCCCTCTCAGTTTTGCACTTTTTCCAGGAGGTAGGGGGATTCTTTTTCTCCAGCACGTATTCCCTCTCTCTTACACAGGCTTAACAACAACAGCCAAGAAACCTTGGATAAATAAACCTGCAAAGTTATGAGGCAAATAAACCTTTGCTCTTTATAAGTTGATTAAACCAGGAATTTGTTATAGTCATGGAAAAGTGACTATCAAAGCTATTTTTCGTAATTAAGAGTATATTTTGGCTGGTGGTTGACATGGTTGAGAGTGAAGCTATTTGTTCTGCCTCTGCCAATTTAATAAATTTGAAGAATTTAGGTTATTGGGTGGATTCTTACTGTAGGAGCACAAAATACTAGAGCTACAAGACCCAAGAACATGCCGACACATAGAGCATATTAGACCAGTGCGACCTTGAATATGAAGGCAAAATGGGGCCACCATTCATCAGGAAACTGTATCAGCAAAATTTAATGGGGTAGTTAAGATGCAGCCAGGAATTATGAACATTGTCACACCTGTATGTCAGCCCGGGTTTTGGGAGGTAGAGGTAGGAAGAAGGTAGCAAGCAAGGAAAGAATGTAAAGAAGAACAAAAAAGGAAAGAATGAAGAAAGACAAGGTGTGTGGGGAAGAAAAACAGACTCTTAAACAAGACATTTCTGTGGTCCACCAAAAGCAAACCTCCAAAAGAGAATTTTGAATGTCTCTTGATGAGATAAAGGAAGTCATCTTATACATAACCTTCCAGATTACATTTTGCTTGTGATAAAAATTTTGAAGCTTTCTCTAGAAGAAAATAGTGAAGAAGTCCAATGTATTCCAAAACTTCCCAGTCATGCATTGTGGTGCACACTGTATCACAACAGCAGGAGAACAGAGGCATCGAGTTCAAGGCCATCCTGAGCTGCAGTCACTCCTATTCAGTCCCCAGGTCTCTGTAAGCCCCAAATACATTAAGTCTGGAACATATCTATGGGTTTTAAAGATGAAAAGGAGACTTGGATATTCCAAACTTTTGGGCTAATATCCACTTATCAGTGAGTACATACCATGTTCATTCTTTTGTGACTGAGCTACCTCACTCAGGATGATATTTTCAAGTTCCACCCATTTGCCTGCAAATTTCATTAAGTCATTGTTTTTAATAGCTGAGTAGTACTCCATTGTGTAAATGCACCACATTTTCTGTATCCATTCCTCTGATAAGGGACATCTGGGTTGTTTCCTACTTCTGGCTATTACAAATATGGCTGCTATGAACATAGTGGAGCATGTGTCTTTATTACCTGTTGGAGCATCTTCTGGGTATATGTCCAAGAGTGGTATAGCTGGGTCCTCAGGTAGTATTATGTCCATTTTTCTGAGGGTCTGCCAAACTGACTTCCAGAGTGGTTATACCATGTTGCAATCCAACAATGGAGGAGTGTTCCTCTTTACAGTAAGCGCTGGACTGAGTGTGAGGTCCCAGATGGAGGAGTTGGAGAAGGGACTGAAGGAGCTCGGCCCACATATGTGGCAGAGGCGGACCTTGTTGGCCATCAGGGGGAGGAGAGGCCTTGGACCTGAGAGTGTTAGAAGCTCCAGTAAAGGGGAATGTCAAGGTGGGAATATGGGAGTGGGTGGGTGGGAGGTGGAATTCCCTCATAGAGGCAGGGGAGGGAGAGGGGATAGGGGGTTTCCAAAGAGGAGACCTGGAAAGGGGGAAACATTGGAAATGTAAATAAAGTATCAAAAATTTAAAAAAATAAATTAAAAAAAAAGATGAAAAGGAGAAGGAAAGAGAACTAACTCACTAAGACTGTGTTGGCTTGGCAAAGAGTTAGGAAAAAAACACACTCCATTTCCTCCAAACCAGTAAAGGGGTGAATGTGCCAAAGAAGCCCGATCAGTCTCTTCCTCCCTTTCTTCTTTCTAGAGATAATCATGGTCCCTGCTCTAGAGTCATGAGTACCCGTGCTCAGGAAGCCAAGGAAGGACATGAGGTACATGTATATGCAATGGGCGTGCTTTCATGGTTGAACTGTTCTGTGGGATGGTTTGCCTTGGCCTAGATTTCTACAAGAGCCCCTGCGTTGTCTTGTCACTCCTGAACTTTCTATGTTCCTATAAACTTGGAATGGGAAATCAGTGTGATTCATCTGTCTAAAATTTTGCAGTTGTTTTCATACCTTTTCAAGACATTCTCCTTTTTACATTATGGCCAGGACTCTGTGGGAAAGAGCCCACTGTCTCCGTGGATAACCTGTTTCTCCAGCCCTCTCCTTTGTATGCTGGTCCATGTCTTCAGTAGGGCATTAATGGTATCCTGTGTTATGTACTACCTTGGCTCTTATAATTCTTTCATTATTTTTTTATTTTGTTTACCTGCTTTCTTCTTAATACTTAAACCATCAAATAGTGTCTTCTCAGAAGGACATTTGCTTGAAAGCCAGATACTGACATGTTATCTACAATTTACGCATCTTACTAACTTGTTCAGTTATTTCTTCTTACTAGCTTGTTCAGTTATTTCTATTTCCTTCAAAGCACTTAAAAAGCTTACACTGTTGATTCTTGAATCTACTGTATTATTCTCTGCCTTCATCTACGAATTTAAAGTCATTAATCACGGGCTCTGCTTGAGTATCTTACCACCAAACACCAAATATCACAGCCCTGCCTAGAACACATCAGGCATTTAAGAAATGTACATAAAGAATGAACAATCACAGCAGGTATCACAGAGTAAAATATCTTGGTCCTTCTGGGTGGAAACAAGTATTAAGTATTTCTGAAGGAGGGAAGATTGGCTCGTTTAGCAATCCCAATTAAAACAGTTGCATTCAAAGCAACTTTGTTATTAATTAGTGTTATAGTCAGCTCCAGTTGTCAACTTGACACACCCAGGAAACCAATAGAGGAGACCAATAGAGGAATTCCCTCCACCAGCTTGGCCTGTGGACATTTCAGTGGGGAATATTTTGATTAATGATTGATATAGGAAGGCCAAGCCCACTGTGGGTGGTGACAACTGTGAGCAGGTGGTCCTGGGCTGTATAAAAAAACCAGCTGAGAAAGTCATGTCGAGCAAGCCTATAGGCAGCATTTCTCCATGATCTCTGCTTCAGTTCCTGCCCTTATTCTCCTCAAGGCTGAACCTGTGACCTGTAAACACCCCCTCCCCCAGGTTTTTATTACAGCTACAGAAAATAAACAAACATTTTTCTGGGGACCTCGAGTAACAATATAAACTACTCAAACGCCAATCACTTCATCAATGAAAAAGAAATGCTAAGCCTGTGTAGCAAGGGAGAGATTATAAGAAAAATCACTGGAAACACTAGTTATTTGATTGGCATTCCTGTAACAGCCCATGATATCTTAGCATGAAACAGAAAGCAGTGAGTCCAAGGAGGCACCAATAGGATGCAGCAGAATGAGCCATCTCAGAATAAAGGGAGAGAGCAGTTCTGGGTAGAACTCACCCCCCCCCCCACAGGCTTGTATAGGGGATGCTGTGAACAGAACCAGCTATGCTCTGGTGAAAGCAGGCCTTGCTTGCATGCTTTATTCCTGAGCTGTGGGTGGGGTGTGCAGACACAAAGGGACACTTAGTAAAACTGTCTGATCAGGAACTGCCAAGCAATCTCCTCCTGTGCACACAGGGCAATTCTTCTGGAAGAAGAAAATAGAGCTTTACTTGAGGGAAAATCCTCAAGCTCACAGATGTAAAAGACTATTGGAATTAGAGTCTACAGTGCATGTCTCACAGACCAGTGCCTGAATCTATCAGACTGAGTCTGTCCTTGTCACAGTCTGCTGGTCTTGGTTAGGAGCGTGACCTTCCTGTGACAATCTCTCTCACCTTCCCAGCTTGAAATATCAGGGAACTGACGACTCTCCAGCCAATACCTCCCTCTCTGTAAATCGAGCTAAACTCTTAGGTGCAGTGAAATCATTGTAGCAACTAGCTGACACAATGTAATAGAATATTTAACTTAAGAAATACTAGCATGGAAACTATTGTTCCCATTTACCACATGCTGTGCTTCTACATGAAACATCTGACTTAATCCCCAAACAACCTCCACGTGTTGAATTTTATTACAATACTACCCTTCATTCTCTCAAAAGCAATGACTTAAAAAGTTATTCTCACTTACTCAAGTAGGTCAACATCTGGATTTGAGGCAGGTGTGATATGCCCACCTGTACCCACTGCCCTAGGAATGCGAGAAAAGAGGATCAAAGCAAGTTCTGGGACAGGCTGGTTTACATAAAGAGACTTTGTCTCAAACAAGAAGAAGTCAGAAATAATCGACAGGAGTTTTAAACTGAGGGTTTAACAGGTTTACATTTTAATTTTTATTAATTTTAGCCTGAATTTTGCTACTTTCATTAAAGATTTTGCTATTGTTGTTGTTTTGTTTAAGTATTTATTTTCAATTACGTTCATTTTAATTATGTAGGTGCATGTGAATCAGCGTACATACAGAGGCCAGAAGATGACGCCAGACCCTCTAGAGCTGGAGTTACCGGTAGTTGTGAACTGCCATGTTGGTGCTGTGAACAAATGAATGGATAAAGAAAATACAGTACATATACAGAGTGGAATATTCTGCAACGATAAAAAATGAAATTATGAGATTTGTTGGAAAATGGATAAACTCAGAAACTGGCTTTTAGAATTAGGTCACAATCTTTCACATGAAACACAAAAATCTAGCATACACTGGCAGCCACTAGACCTTGTAGGTATATAGCATACTTGCCTTTTCCCAGACATGCACAGTTCCTCTTCCAGCCATGCCATCCAGGACTCCCCACCTTCAGCCTGATAGACTCCTTCTTTACACCATAATTAATTGATATTTCCTCCGGGAGACCCTTCAAGATCACCTTTTCCTTCACAGCACAAACTTCCCCTGCCTGCAGACCTAGACTAGGGGTGAGATAGTGGACTTCTTCATCCTTTCTCACATAGTACTTAAACATATTCAGTGTCAGAGCAGTTTCTCACGAGGATGCATTGTAAGCATAAAGGAATAACCAGGCTGAGTGTAGTAAGCCCTGCTGGCTGCTTCCACGGCAACTTGAGCCTCTCGAACTTTGCTAATCAGTGACATTTTATGGCCATGTTTTTCAAATGAGTTTTGAAAAATGTCAATAATTCTGAGTTAGTGCTCCATGAGAATATCATGTAACTAAGACAGGTTTTGGCTGTGGGCCAAGGAAAAGCAGAATTTTTCCAATGTGTTCCACTTTCTGGTAATCTATGTCTCATTTCACTTCTAAATGGTGAACAGATTCATGAGCTTTAAAAAAAAAATCCAGATATGCATACATGCACATAACCGAATACCACGAAAGATTGATGGCACGACGACTTGAATGTAATATATCTTAAAATCAAGTTCATCCTCTGTTAGTCAGTATCCTCTCATTTGTTATCTCAATAGGTTAATATGGGTGGGCTTGGACGCTCTGTGCAAGTGGTTAGTAAAGAACATGAAGGGAGCAATGAAATCACATGGTTCAGATTAGCTTTGTAAGGTTGGCTCATCTGTCTAAAATACCTTGGATGTGTGATAATCAGAGAAGAGAAAAAACGATGATGAGCAAATAAAGGGATGGGTTCCAACTGCCACACCAGTGTTAGAGAAGGACCACACCAGCGATGGTGCAGAAGGACCACACAGTGATGATGCAGAAGGACCACACAGTGATGGTGCAGAAGGTCCACACCAGCGATGGTGCAGAAGGACCACACAGTGATGATGCAGAAGGACCACACAGTGATGGTGCAGAAGGACCACACAGTGATGATGCAGAAGGTCCACACAGTGATGATGCAGAAGGTCCACACAGTGATGGTGCAGAAGGACCACACCAGCGATTGTGCAGAAGGTCCACACAGTGATGATGCAGAAGGACCACACAGTGATGGTACAGAAGGACCACA
>CM052704.1:23887967-23905695 GCA_028551405.1 Uromys caudimaculatus | reverse complement strand
AGTGATGGTGCAGAAGGTCCACACCAGCGATGGTGCAGAAGGTCCACACCAGTGATGGTGCAGAAGGACCACACCAGCGATGGTGCAGAAGGTCCACACAGTGATGATGCAGAAGGTCCACACAGTGATGATGCAGAAGGACCACACCAGCGATGGTGCAGAAGGTCCACACCAGTGATGGTGCAGAAGGACCACACCAGCGATGGTGCAGAAGGTCCACACCAGCAGTGATGGAGAAGGTTTACACCAGCGATGGTGCAGAAGGTCCACACAGTGATGATGCAGAAGATCCACACCAGTGATGGTGCAGAAGGACCACACCAGCGATGGTGCAGAAGGACCACACCAGCAGTGATGGAGAAGGTTTACACCAGCGATGATGCAGAAGGTCCACACAGTGATGATGCAGAAGGTCCACACAGTGATGGTGCAGAAGGACCACACCAGCAGTGATGGAGAAGGTTTACACCAGCGATGATGCAGAAGGTCCACACAGTGATGATGCAGAAGGTCCACACCAATCATGAGTAATGACAGTCAGATCTAATGATGGAGCCCTATCTCATGCTCTCTCTAATGGAGAAAAATGGCCTTTCTCAAATACTTCAAACAACAGCTCCTCTCCATGTGGAACAGAGAAGAGAACGCCAGTAATCATGTTAGATAATTCTCACAGCTACTCTCAGCTCTACAGACAGCTTAATTCCATCTGCCCAGTGACCATTTGAACCATTTCATTCCAGATTCTTATTTTGCCTTTTAATCAGTATTCAAATACTGCACCTTATTATTTTTTTTTAACTTATCATTGTATTTACCTTGTCAAACTAGGAACAAAACTCAGAGTCTCTGTACATGCTAGTAAAGCAATCTGCCAATGTGCTTATATCCACAGGGTATTGGCTCACTCATTCTTCCTCCAGCTTCTGCACTGAACAGTGTGCCTGAATCCAAATCCAACTTTCAGATCATCCACACATACTACCTCCCCCCAATATGTGCACACAAACTGTTTTGTTCCCCCCTCAAGAGACTACCAATTTATTTATTTATTTATTTATTTATTTATTTATTTATTTATTTATTTATTTGGTTTTTCGAGACAGGGTTCCTCTGTGTAGCCTCAATTTATTTATTTATTTATTTATTTATTTGGTTTTTCGAGACAGGGTTCCTCTGTGTAGCCTCAATTTATTTATTTATTTATTTATTTATTTATTTATTTATTTAGTTAGTTAGTTAGTTAGTTAGTTAGTTAGTTAGTTAGTTAGTTAGTTAGTTTTTCGAGACAGGGTTCCTCTGTGTAGCCCTAGCTGGCCTAGAACTCACTCTGTAGACCAGGCTGGCCTCGAACTCAGAAATCCCCCTGCCTCTGCCTCCCAAGTGCTGGGATTAAAGGCGTGCGCCACCACTGCCCGGCAAAACTACCAATTTTTTTATGAAGCCATGCTTTCTATGACAAAGGCAAGCAAGACACTCATCTGTCTAATCTACAGGGGAGATTCTCTTGTTGCTGTGGCCCTGAGAACGACCAGAACTTCTTTAACGAATCACTGAATCATTTGCTGAATGAAGACCTCTTTTCCCTAGAAAATTAATTCCCTAGACAGTTTTATGCAGGGGTTCTGAATTCACAAATTCATATTTTAAATGTTTCGTTTTATTCTGACGATTGCTGCTTCGATCTAGGATAATCAGAAAGAGTAACAGGCGCCGAGTCATCTTAGCAACTGGACTTTCCTGCGCCATGTCTAACTTGCAGCAGTGACTTAAGGCTTGCTATGCACCCCGAGAATAAGCTGCTATTACTCCAGCATGCTATGTGAGATGTCCTATTATTCTGACTCAGGAGTAAGTGTATGGCTCACAGTTTAATTACTACATTAGTCATCAGAGGAAGATAATGCTGAGCGTAAATAGCAGGTTTGTTCTTAGTGAGGTGGCATTCTTTTTCCTATAAATCTCTGACCTCCTGTGGATGCTTCAAACAAAAATCACCATTATTTAAATTTCTGTATGTGATTAACAGTCAAATACACAGGATAGTTTAAATTACACCGATGCACAATCATCAGCCTAGAAATGAGCATTCCAAAAAATAATTATTGCTATTATAGTATTACTGCACTTTAATAATACAAACAAAATTCTTTCATTTATAGTTGAATGCTCTTAGAAAGATCCATTCTGGGTTTGTGGTATAGCTCAGCTGCACACCACTTGACCAGAGCATAGACACTCCTAGCAATCCCTCCTCAAAAACCCAACCTAATTCCAGATGAATTTTCATGTAGTCATGTAAATTGACACAAAATGATAGAGCAATTGGTGCTTAAGAGATGGCTCAGTCCCTGACCATCAGGGGGAGGAGAGGCCCTTGGGCCTGAGGGTGTCAGAGGCCCCAGTATAGGGGAATGCCAAGGTGGGAAGATGGGAGTGGGTGGGCGGGTGGGTGGGTATGGGAATACCCTCATAGAGGCAGGAGGAGGGGGGAGGGGAGGTGGATTTCCAAAGTGGAAACCTGGAAAGAGGGGATTATTTGAAATGTAAATAATCAAAACATAAAAATTAAAAAAAAAATTGAAAACAACTGTTGCTGGGAGCCAGTAGAAATAAAGAATTTTTCTTGGCGTAGCTAATGCCATTTTGTAGTAGCTATGGGTCTGAAGTAGCTATGGGCCTAAGTTCTGTTTCCCGAGAGATGAGAAGTTCTTTCCCAGAAATCAGGTGACCATTCAGCGGTTAGGCAGTTAGCAGAAGAATAGATAGTTGCTGTGGTAACATATTCTGTTGGCAGAGTGTTCTGTTGCTTCATGTCTCTGTTACTGTGTTACTATGTATAAGCTTCCTCCATTTTTTACTATATAACACAGGTGAGAAATAAAATTTTTTGGAGCTTGAAAAAAAAAAAAGGGGGTGGCTCAGGAGTTGAGAGCCCATGTTTCTCTTCTATAGGACCCCAGTTCAGTTCCTAGGGCCAGTGTGTAGCCATTCACAATGGCTTGTAACTTTAGAGACTTTGATATCCTCCAGTGATCTCCTAGGATACCTGTACATGAGAAACACACACACACACACACACACACACACACACATAAACACACACGGGGGGGGATGAATTTTTAAAATTTTTAAATTAAGTATTGATAAATGTACAGATGCCTCCCACTGAGTTACAAAGGCATAATAATCCACAAACAGATTTTATGGGTGTCAGTCCGGTTGGTCTTGGTACCTACAGGTGTTACCTCTGTTCGTTCATGCCTTGTGAGGTAGATGCCAGCTGATACCATCCACATAACCCTACTGGAGTCAAGGGCTTGACTCCGAAGGCCAGGAATCATGATAACACAAATGTTCTCAGCTGTCATCCTCGCAGTGATCATACAACTGCAGATAACTGCCTCTCCCAGTGTGCATGCCTCCCTGTAAGGACAGACTGTGCAGCATGACAGGCCATGATAGGGAGATACGAGCTCCATGAAGTTCAGCTCTTCCTGTGAACAGTACCAGTGACCCAGAATCCCATCTTTCAGACATGTGCCAGGCTTTACCGGGTGCCCCATGACTCCCGGTGTCTTCTACAGAGCCTGCTTCTTTCCCAGCCCTCCCAGGTATTGATCTTAAACACACTTCTTAATCAATTCCAGATTCACAGACTTCCATGGCAAAGGTCTGGGCATTTCAGTCTTTGATAGTGTTAATTTCCCTCAGTGGGAAACAAGATTATGATTCTGAGAAGAAAAAAAACGAAAGGCTGAAAATATTTATGAAGGGGGGAAATGCCATTTAGAGTTTAAAATGTGGTCAGTTTTATTACTCGTTTTATGAAGGTATTTCTGTCAAACAAGAGGTCTCATCAGCCCAAACTCACCTAATGGAATTCCAATAGTTATGCTAATGAAAATATATAAAACTACTTTCCTCCCTTGTCTGGGAATGACACTTCTCTTCCAGGTTTTCTGGCCTGTGTGAAGCTCTAATGTCCTCCGGGTGTGTATGGTCCAATGTTTCTTCTGCTAATGAGTTTGTTCTCCAAACACAGGAGTGTTTGTTTTGTATCATTTTACAGCGTGCAGTACAACTCTTGCCTTAGGCTGTTTGACAGAGTTTCAGTACTGTGGAGTTTGAACACAGCAGTAAGGCCCAAGGGCATGTGATCTTTGAAAGGCTGTTAGCCGTTGCTTTTTTAAATACGTTGTCTGAAATACAGCCCCAGTGTCCTAGCTGGGTGTGGTCATCCACCCTGAGGTCAGCCCTTTCAGCTCTGTTTCAGTCTTTCCTGATGCCCTCTGGCCTCTGGAGGACACATATCTGAATGCATTCTCTCTCTCTCTCTCTCTCTCTCTCTCTCTCTCTCTCTCTCTCTCTCTCTCTCTCTCTGAGTCCTCCCGGCTAAAAACATGCAACTTTAAAAATACATGGCACTGATTTTCTATTGATACTTTAAGAGTTCGTTCCAGCTCCTCTTCTGTGAACGACTGTGTGTACATTCACTGAAAGAAATCTGCTCTGAATCCATAGCCATTTGCTCCTGCTAATGAGGAAATGGAAGTGAGTAAGTAAGTGGGAAGGGATATCTCTGAAAACTCAATTAATATAAAGCGAGTCGCTTAAAGCTTGGGTATTTTTCCTGAAAATAAACCCTGGCACTAAAAAGAATCTTTTAAAATGTTTTCTATAGAAAGTAGGCAAAACATTTCCAGACTGTAGCCTTTTAGTCAGCTGCTCCCAGCAGGTCCATGCTAGCTCGCTCTCTCTCTCTCTCTCTCTCTCTCTCTCTCTCTCACACACACACACACACACACACACACACACACACAAATAGCGAGATAGACAGAGACAAAGAGAGACAGAGAACCTGTGTCAAGCTGGTGTAAATCAATAAGCTGTTCTCTGTTATCTATTTTCAGGAGAGTAAAGTACTATAAAGTTTGTATAAAAGGAAAACGGGGGAAAAAAGGCCCAAATACAGTTACAATATGTTCCTTGCTCAATACTAGGGTATTATATGATAGTTACAGTATTCAGGACAACGTAACATTCAACACACACATATGATGACTTGGAAATGAACAATTAATAATAAAAAAAATTCAAGAAATAGAGGCCAAAGGATGAATTGTATGTTAAGTACCGTGTTAAATTCTACAAGTAAAGGGAAGATGCTTTCTGTTTACTACTACCAACAACTAAGGAGACACATTAGGGATTTGCACAGCAAACACAAACACTTCAGACATCCACCTGGCAATGCGGGAGACCAGTTGCTAAATTATCACAACAGGAAAAGGTTTCTAACAAAGAGTATACTCTTCATAATGATTAATTTGACTACATTGAGGTTAATTGTGGTCACATGATGGTGCCTGCCTTTAATCCCAGCATTTGGGAGGCAGAGACAGAGGCAGATGTATTTCCGAGTTTGAGGCCAGCCTGGTCTACAGAGTGAGTTCCAGGACAGTCAGGACTACACAGATAAGCCATGTCTTGATAAACAATAACAACAACAACAACAGAAAGAGAGAGAGAGAGAGAGAGAGAGAGAGAGAGAGAGAGAGAGAGAACAAAAAGAGAAAAAGAAATTGTGTCTGTGCAACATAAGACATGAATGAGAGGGTAAAGATGAACCCTTGTACCATGAAGAATCAACTAAGAGTTAACATTCAGAATTATTGTCCATCAGGAACATGGAATTTAAATAAATGGGCAAATGAATTAACCAAGCATCTTCCAAAATCAGAAATCACAGTCTCTGAGTTATTGGCGGGATATGTATAAATTGCTACAGTCATACCACAAAGGAGTTTGACATAACCTACTAAAGCACATCAAGAGTTTATAGTATGTTCCTCAGTTTCCAGTTCTAGAGATACATGAGGAAAATTATCATGCATCTTTTACCACTCCAGCTGGTGACATAAACCTAGGATATCAGGGCTTAAAAATGAGGACACTAGTCTCATGTGATAGCCAACTTTAATCAGAGCATCAGACAATTCAATTTATACTCTGAGGGTTAAAAAAGGTCACCCAAGTAAAGTGTCCAATCACAAGGCAAGCCACAGATGGCAAAACCAGTGTTCTCCGTAGGGGCACTTGAATAACAACAGCTAAAGGAAACTCACTCCTATCCACTACACCTGGGAGAAGCACAGAAACACACCCCAAGAACAATTCTGTATTTTTTCATAAAACTGAGGTCACAAGACTCTTGTCTTGTTTTCTTGCAGCTTTCTCCCAAGCACTCAGAACCCTCTTCACAAGACTCCACTCTTGGACTCTGTTCTGACATATATGCATGATTAGAAGATGTTAATGAAAATGTATGTAATTTTCAGTGTTCTAGGAAAATGACTGATTGTCCCGACAACTGTCAAGAAGACAATGGATCAATAAAGGATTCTGCACTCACTCTTGCAACAAAACCCTAAATAATTCAAACTCATGCACTGGAAATAATCTTTGAAAACTCAAACTACATGAAGCAACATAATCACAAAACAGAGACCAAATATTTTTCTCGTGTACAGTTCAAAGTTGAGTAAAGTAAGTCATTAGATTTTCAGGAAATACATTCATGGACTAAAATGGAAGTGGAGGTAAGGTTTCTTCAACATAAGACACTCAATTTATAGGAAGGAAAAAGTGATACAGGATCTCAAAGTCATGATAAGTATTTTCCACTGTGGAGCCTCTGGGCACCTTTGTAATACTATATTTGAAATTTTATGTGCACCCCAAATTTGTATAAAATATATTTCATCAACAGTCAGACAAAACCTTAGCATTCACTTGACATCTAAAGTGATTGGTTTTGCTGACTGTGGACCAAACGGTAGCACTGAAAACTCTGAAGTAATTGTATAGGGACTTTTTCATAAAGGGCTGCTTTGCAGACATATCTAAAGAAGCTAAATTGTGTTTTCAGAGGTTCTGAACTGGAAGAAAGTGATTTTCACAAAAGTCTACTTGTTCTTTCCGTTTGGTTCTAACGTGGCTGCGCAGAGAGACAATAAACTCTGATTTCACACTGCAGAACCTTCCTCTTCCTGTCATTTCGTCTCTCCTCCCTTTTCCTCTTTCTTCTTTGGGCATTAATTTTGAGATAAAAAAAATTATCTCTGTTCTGGGTGAAAATCCTCCTAGAGGCTGAAGTTAGAGTGCTTTGAGTTTTCATGTGTGGCAAAGATGGTTCTCCAAATTTAGTGGAAGGAGGGAAAGGCCTTAGCTACCAAACGGTGCCTTAGTGGTTTACAGACGACATGTTATCATGAGTTTCGTGAAATGTGGACAGTAGAGGAAAGTATGTGAACACGCGTAGCGTGAGGCCTGCGAAGATGCTCAGTGGGTTAGTGGGTGCAGAGGACCTCGGTCAGACGCCCCAGAACCCAAGCAAAAAGTTCAGCATAGTGGTCTGCATTTGTAACTCTCACTGGGAGGTGGAAACAGGAGCTCACTGCCCCCCAAGCTAGTTTAGTGGGTGAGCTGCAGGCCAGAGAGAGACTCTCAATAGACAAGGTGGATGTCTCCTCAAGAACCACACTCAAAGTTGTACTCTGGCCTCCACATGCACTTGCACACTCACTCATGCACCTGCACAGACAAGCAGATGCACACACATAGTGCATACAAGTATGCACACACATAAAGGGACACAAGCATGACAAGAGGATCTTCCCAACAAAAGAGCAGGATTACTATATCATTTTAGCCTTGAAATAATTCAAATCCTCTAAATTTCAGTTTACTACATTTTTGTTTTTTTGTTTTTGTTTTTTGTTATTTCTTCTTCTTCTTCTTCTTCTTCTTCTTCTTCTTCTTCTTCTTCTTCTTCTTCTTCTTCTTCTCCTCCTCCTCCTCCTCCTCCTCCTCCTCCTCCTCCTCCTTCTCTCTCTCTCTCTCTCTCTCTCTCTCTCTCTCTCTCTCTCTCTCTCACTGCGTGAGCATGCATGTGTGCATGTGTGTGTGTACATGTGGAACCTAGAGCACACAACTTTGGGCAGTCACTTTTCTTCTTCCCTGTGGGTCTGGGAAGGGAAGTCAAGCTGTTGTTTTGGAGTAAGTGGCAATCTTATCAGCTCTACATCTTGGTATTTGGGGGGTGAACATTTAATATTTTCATATCTTGCCTAAATAAATAAGATATTAAGAAGTAGATAAAAGCAACCCTATTGGTCTCAGTCATCTGCTGCACTGGCCTGAGGCATAAACTAACCCAGTGCTTGCTTTTCCTCCTCATTTTCTTCTCTGTATCTACAGCATGACCCACATGTAGATCTATTTCTTGGACAAGTACTTAGACAAAAACTGGCAAGCTTTGTAACCCAGAGAACTTTCTAGACAAGCACCCAAAAGTCTTCTGATATCTGAAGGGGAATGGTGGAGACTTACTGTCCAAAGAGTCTAAGATGGGGTTCATTACATGATTTATAAGCCAGAACCACACATTCCTCTCTTCAGATGACTTCTTCCAAAATCACAACAAAAGTACAGTCCAACTCAACCCGTCATAATGCCTAAGAGAAGCAAATGGAAAATGACGATATGGAGGCATGGAGAGGGGAGCACCAATTCATTGCTGATGGGAGTGCAAACAACTGTGGAAATCTGTGTGGGGGACCCCCCAAACATGATAAACACATCTACCATGGAACCCAGCCAGAGCACACCTGGGCATGCACTCAAAGGACTCCATATCCTGCCACAGATATATTTGTCCAACAACCACATCTACTGCTGCCCTAGTCACGATAATCAGGAAATGAAACCGCCTAGATCTCCATCAGTTGACAAATGGATTATGAAATGTGGCTCATGGACACAATAGAAAATGATTCAACTGTTCAGAAAGTCAAAATTATGAATTTTCAAGCAAACATATGAAGCTGGAAACAATCATTCTGAGTGAAGTCACCAAGATCCAGAACGGCACTCATCATGTTTGCCTCATCTGTGGATGCTAGATTTGGATGATATGTTTCCGTGGGTATACTTATAAATGTCAGAAAATTTGTAAGGGATCATGTGGGAAGGGGTTCCCAAAGGAGTAGAGAGATGTTGGAGTTTAGTCTTTTGCTATGTATTATAATGTTAAATACTGGCCCTCAAGATCTGGTCCCCTCCCCCAGGAGGAGATCCTCAGAAAAGAGGAGATCCTCACGTACACAAGTGATGCTATGTAAACTTGCCCCCCCAAGTTATCCCTGATTGGTCAATAAAGATGCCTACAGCCTGTAGCTGGGCAAAAGAGAGGTAAGCAGGGCTTTGGTTCCAGGCTTGGAGTATGAAGAGAGAGCAAACAGGAGATAGGAGAGGACCAGGAAGAAAACACAATGGGGAGGGGTTATCATTAGAGCATTGCCATGAGGACCAGCCATGGGAGTAGGAGCAGCTCAGGCAGAACATAGCAAATTATATGTTGGGGTTATTGACAAGAAAGTAGACAAAATAGGATAGAGGGCTGGTATCTCATCAGCTCTAGTGTTTTAAGGCTTATATAAAGGTTTTGTGTCTTTCATTTGGAAGTTATATGATATAAGGCTGGGGAGAAACCCCCAGTTAATGTTTACTATTACACAGAGAGAACACAACAATATAAAGGGATAAGGGGAATAATGGAGCAGGAAGGATTAAATCGATGGTAGAATGGTCGAGAAGAGAAGGGATTATGGGAAGGAAAACTAACACTAAAGATCTTCTGAAAAAGTCATATGGAGATTAACTTGTAGAAACTTTCTAAAATGTATACATACACATATATAAAAAGAATTAAAGTGGAGTTACTCTATGGCAGAATAGCAATATCCCTACAGTAGCCAACAAATTTAAAAAGCCCAGTGCCCTGTATTGGTTACATCTTTTGGAGTTTTTGGCCAGTGAGGTCCCATAAACACCAAATGTTACAATCTATTTACGACACTCTTGGTTACCCTCCAGAACTTGGTTGTAAGAGCCTCTGCTGAGGACACCACAGACTTCACTCATAGAACACAGAGAAGACAAGCTGGTATTGACCCACCTCATCGCTGCTGCTAGCTTTCCTAGTGTTAGAAAGTTCTAGGTACGCTACTTGAGAAGGAAAACAATCATCAGTCTTATCAGCTGTGAGCCTCGAGAGCTACTCTCACTAATGACTGGTCTGGCACACGTGCACACACACAACACCCCACACACATACACACCCAAAGGCATGCACATGAACACGTGTGTGCTCAGGGGCAAAGCATACACACATGCGCGGCACACATACACATATGCATACATTAGCATATACACATGTAATAGCAATTAATTTTTTAAAAGACTATGAGTTTGAAAGAGAACAAAAAGGGTTATATGGGAAGGTTTGGAAGAAAAAAAAAGAAAGGGAGAAATGGTGTAATTATAACCTCAAAAAAAAAAAAAAGGTAAAAAAATAAAATCATTCCCACACCTGGTACAAAGGGACAAAGAGTTGAGGTTAGAATCATTATAGGCCTTAGTGGGCAAACTATTATTACTACTCTGGTAAATGGAAATAGTATTAAACTGACTCCTAATGACTTGTCATTTAAATACATAAATTAGTGCAGCTGTCAAGAGAAGCTTCTTGGTAGCAGATGACAATTAACACAAAGACCTGTAACTGGTGCAGAGAATAAAAGACAGTGAAATGCTCAGCTCTAAATGGGACATCAAGCATCTTACCCCTGCTCTCAAGACTTAGAGATCATTGCAGAAGAGAGGTCGGAACGAGAAGAAGCCATTGAGAGTAGATGCTGTAAGGAAAGAGTGTTTCTCAGACACAGCAGGGCAGACACACACATAGACTCATAGTGGTTACACCAGCATACAATGATCTACACAAGCTCGCCAAACAAAATCTCTGTATGAAGGGGGAAGGGTGTGGATGAAGTCCCACCACTAGCAGAGAAGCTATTGATAATTGATAGCTACTGAGTGAGAAAGTCAGTTCTCCTTAAAGCTGTGTACCTTGGTGGGCTGAACATCTTCCATCAGACCCCACCCATCTTAGAAAGTATGGGAGACACAGATGGGACAACATTTGCAACCCCATAGGAAGAACAACAATATCAACCAACCAGACCCCCCCGGAGCTCCCAGGAACTAAACCACCAACCAAAGAGTACACATGGAGCGACCCATGGCTCCAGCTGCATATGTAGCAGAGGACGTCTTGTCAGGCATCAATGGGAGGAGAGGCCCTTGGTCCTGTGAAGGCTCGGTGCCCCAGTGTAGGGGAATGCCAGGCCGGGAAGGCGGGAGTGGGTGGGTGAGCACCCTCATAGAAGCAGGGGGAGGGGGAATGGGATAGGGGATTTCCAAAGAGGAAACCAGGAAAAGAGATAACATTTAAAATGTAAATGAAGAAAACATCCAATAAAAAAAAACAAAAAAGAAACTAAAAGAGAAGACACAAAGTTGGAAGGATATGGAAGGAGGAGTAGATTGAGTGAATTCCAGGCTGGATTATTTTGGGTTTTTTGTTTGTTTGTTTGTTTTGCTTTGCTTTGTTTTATTTAAACTTAAAGGCTATGTGCATGTATAGCAGCACCCATTGATTCCCTAAACGATGTAGAGACTGCTCATCCATGCCTCAGCATGAGCTGTGTGCATCAAAACAGGGCCTAGTTAAACATGCCTGGGGGGTGATTTAAAGGTTGAACATGTATTTCTTTTAGGAATATTATTCTCCATATATGCATCCCCTTTTACTTTATCTCTTACAATTGTTAAAGTCTGTGCGTGCAGTGCCTTTAAAGAAAGGCTGCAGTCAAAATAATTAAAGCTCTGCATCTTTAGCTAATTTGGTGACTCCATTTCCTTCTGTCTCTGAAACTAGATAGCAGGTCAAAATATGAGGGTTATTCCACATAAGATGAGCACAGTTCAGCAAAAGCACGGAGAGGGAGCCATCACCTCACTTCTTCATAAGCTGTAGGCTGATCAGCAAAGACCTGGAGAAACGCAAATCCAAGAAGGTTATTTCTTTCCATCACATGCTAGACCTGCCTTTTCTCTCTTGTCTATATCCTTATGCAAGAAAAAAGAAAAGAAGAAAGGAAGGAAGGAAGGGAGGGAGGGAGGGAGGAAGGAAGGAAGAAAGGAAGGGAGGACATTAAGAAAAAAAAAAGAAATACAATCAGACCAAAGATGTAAAAAAAAAAAAAAAAAGGGAACTGAGTCATCAGCTCACCATGCCTTGTGATGCTATAGTCCTTCAGAGGCTATCTCTAAACTGCTCTAGAAAGTCAGAAAAGTTTCCATTGCCAATTTCCCAGCTGCTTGCATTCCATTGAAAATTATCAGCTAGAGATAGTTAATAAGAGTCTAGTGTCTAGGACACTATCAGATAAGGTCCCCTGCCTGGAGTGTACACTCTGGTTCATGTACTTCCCATTCCTCACGTATTTTGGTCCTTTGTTTGGATTCTACCCAACAGCTTGCATACATCTCAAGAATTTTGTCTACAACTTTGCTGATCTCTATAAATACCCATAAATCACTGTGGGGAGATTCGAACCATCGTGTGTTTTGCCATATGAACTTTTGTGTGATGATTCTATGGGACAGAATATGAGACTCATGCAAAGCTTTAACAAAAAACATTTACAGTTAGAAACGGTGCCTGCCAAGCATATCACTGGACTTGTACACATTTGAGTGGGACCTAAACAGAGTCTGCTGATCCATCTCTGTACTCAAAGCCTAAGACCCTCATAACAGGCAAATACAAACAATGGCAGGTGGCTCTAAGCCTGTGCCAAACTACTTTAATCTGTTATCAGTTTCCTTAGAAGACATTCTAATTTAGGTGAGTGTCAATCACTTTTCATAAAACACACAGTCAGAGATGGGTATTGAATAGTGAAATGCTTGAGACAATAACCCACACAGCCTGCCTGGGTCATTAGTACCCAGGGAACTGTCTCCATGTCTGCAGGAATAATCTATAAGAGAGAAAGTAACAAATAGGATGTGTGTGCCTAGGGCACTGGTACCAGTGTGGAAGGATATATGGAATTTTACTTAAACTTCATAGAGTGAGGATTGGCCCTCTAGGTGTGAGACTTGGATGCTAGGCTACATGGAAATAGTAGAAGAAATTCAAACACTGGTGTAGTAGTGCCACTGGAACCCAGAGCCGGCAGGAAACCCATAATCCTTCAGCCCTGGGCTGGCTACTGGAGTCCAACAGTTACTGCATACAGTGATGACCTGCATGGCACCATAGCTCAACAAGTCATGACATCCATCCTCTGTGTATGCAAGGAATCTGTTCTGAAGAAGCTATGAGAATAAAATAGACTCTTCTTTGCCTCACTGGCTGGCCATCCTATGCTTTGAAACCAACAATCAAACTAGACATCAGAGGCTATCATATGGAATTTCAGAGTGAACCATCATTGCCTTCTAGATATTAACCAGACGCTTCTGAAAACAGTCCTTCCTAATAGCTGCTAAATGAAGCTGAATTCTGAAACAAACAACTATACTCTTGTTATCCAGACTGGGAACTGCTTCGGCCTGTTCCCAAGCATAATAAATGGGAGCATGTTACATTTTCCCTTAGAGAGGAGAACTGAATGAGCAATTTAACTCTTAGCAAGATCTGAACCTGTTGGTGAAATCAGTAAGGGCTCCCAGTGTGGAAGGTGGCAGAATGCTGTTTAGAAGTTTTCCTAATTCTCTGTTTACTCTTAATGCTGCTGACACTGCAAACAGTCAGAGCATGGGAGGGAGCAGATGTGTCTTCCATGTCTTTATAACTTTATATAACTTTATAACTTTATAACTTCCTTGTCTTTATAACTTAGCTATCCGAAATGGTGCTTCAAAAGACACTGATCAAATTATACACTTTTCAAGAATATTTACTTATTTTTGAAAAAACTGTGTACATGTATATAGTGTAACTGATCAAATTCACCCAGACATTTTCCCACTACTCCTATCCTATGACTTCTAGTGCTTCGCTTCTGAGCTCCCTGCCCTCTTTTCCTTACTTATAACCCTGAGTCCAGTCTAGTACTATGCATATGTGTGTGGATGTGGGATAATCCGAAACCTGCCAGCATCTACCATCCCCCCAAAGAAAAGTGACTTTCTCTCCCCCTACAGCAATTGACTGCCAATTGCTCCTTAGCTTGGGAAGGGACTTCACAAAATCCTTCCCCTTTCATGCTGTAATTGTTAACTTGCTTGATTTAGTGCAGCTCGTGTAAGTTAACACAGCTATGTAAATTCAATGGTAGAACAGCTATGTCGTGTCCAGAAGACAGTATCCACAGCGTGCTTCCCCACCCATCCACTGGCTCCTCTGACCTCTCCACCTCCCCTCTTGCTCTGTTCTCAGAGATTTGACATAGGTGCCCAATTGAGGCCCCCCTCCTCCTTTCTTCTCCCTCCTCCCTCTCTCCTTCTCTTTCTTCTCCTTCATAGCTGTTTATTCTCAACACCTTGCATGATTATGAGTCTCTGCATTGACCACTACTGACTCCAATAAGGGATTTCTCTTACTAAAGTTGAGAGCAACAATCTGTGTATATAAACATCAATATTTAGAAAGCTAATTAGAAAAATATAATGAATAGGTCATAATATCCACATTCACAGGTTTTGACCATGTTTACGTAACCAATCATTATTTCCTTCTGAGCAGACTGCAGATCAAATCAAAAGATCAGTGGTTACCCCATTAAACAACCATGCCACTATTGCACCAATGGGCCCATCTTGCCTGAGAGGTTGATATTGCAGCATTAAAGGTTCAGTGATGCCTAAAACCATTGATATATATATAAATTATTTAGCTGCCTACATTGCACTTTCTGGCACCATGAAAGCTAGCCAGAAAGGAGAGAATTTCCTGATCAGTCCAAGACTGGTTCCTCTGTGTTCTATAACCAAAGTGTGTGGTGTCTTTAACAATAGAGTCTTCCCATCTACTCATGGTGGGTAACCAATAGCAATGATAACAGCCTATATTGTTGTGCATATCTCAGGATCTTTGACTAATATTCCATAAATAACTCATGAGGAAACACCCCAAGTCTGTCACTGAAATTTTCTTATAATGATCAATGTCTCCCAGGACTAACATTATTCACACATGCCACATACTTCTTCATACATCTAAGGGTTGGAATACTGGAGACAGAAATTTTCAAGGAGATAGTGGAGTGGTGGGGATCAGGAGAACAGAGTAGAGGAAAGCTTAGACAGCGTGAAGTGTTCATCAATAAGCTATGTGGGGACATGGATCCTAAAACCCAAGTAAAAATATAATAGGAGGAGACAGAGTGGAAGAGCTGTAAGATTAAAGAACATGGAGAAAGTATGTTGGGAGTTAAACATTTCAGAAGGGATGAAGGCAGAGGAGGAATGGAAGATAGGACATACGTTAACCAGAACCACAACTGTATAGTTTTTAACATTTAGTTATACCTTAGTTTCTAGGCCAATAATATTATATTAGATATAAAATAAATTATACATCTAATAGCAAAGTGCATAGAACGTTCTGATGCTCGGTGGATGCTAATTATGCATTTACTCTCCTCTCTAACCAATGTCTCAAAGTACTTGTGACTCCTTCTCAGAATCACTTTCATTCAATTGGGGCACTGGGGAATAGCTCACATCTCTCCCCTTATTAAATAAACATAGAGAACCTAGAAAGGGTGTTTCATAAAAGAAAGAAAAAAGAGTGATTAAAAAGGTATCTGACTCAAAGAGAGAAACCAAACCAGACATTCAATAATTTGGTTATCCTATACCAGAGAAATTTTGCCCTAAATGTGATTCTTGCCTTTTTTGGCTAATTATATTGAATAAACCAAAAATTCTTTACATGATCTTTATATCATGGAGATATCTTTAAAGTAGACAGAGGGAAAAATAAATTGAAAAGAAGGAACTAAATTTAGACTTGCCTTGGCTCATTGAAGTCCTAATGGTTTCATGTGGTCTTTTGATAAGGCTCAAACTCCCCATCACAGCCTGTCCAGCTGCTTAAAATGCAATGCTAGCAAATGGTGATGCTCCTTGCACTCCACTTTAGATGCCTCTGGAGCACCGAAGCCTCATCACTCCACGGCCCGTCTGACTCACAGGCCCCTATATCTCTTCCATTTGGAGATAACAAATCATATCATAAAAAATGATGGGCCTCTAACAACTCGGTGCCTCGGCATCACAGGCTTGCCCTGGTTTTAATCAGAGAGAGTGACTTGGCCGATAACAGTCATGCTAATACTAGCTTAGGACCTCAAGTTCCTCTCATTCTATAACCCTGCATAGTTCAGGCTCTTACAGTAACTGCCTTGAGTTTCTCCCCTGGGTTAACTTACTGATGGACTATAGTGTATAATCTGCAGAAAGAGAGAAAGAAAGAAAGAAAGAAAGAGAGAGAGAGAGGGAGGGAGGGAGGGAGGGAGGGAGGGAGGGAGGGAGGGAGGAAGGAAAAAAGGAAGGAAGACCTTTCTTTCCTTGAGTTGCTATTGGCCATGGTATTTTAGCACAGCAAGAGAAAGCAAACTAGGACAACATAAACTCAACAAGGCTCTTACACATCTCCCTGAATTTTTCATGAGCCCTCCACCATCAAGACAAAGTTCAACTATACTTTCAATTATCTTCAACTCTGTGGCCACACCCTCAAAAGATGTGTGGCTATCCCGCCTCCCTTAAGGATGCAGAGCTTCCTGTGCTGAACAGCAGTCCTGCATTACCATACTATATACTATAAGCATTTGCTAACCTTATTGACGATTGCAAAATAAGTTTAACACTATACTCTTATATGGAAATACAAATCAATGCAACTTATGAGTGAATCTATATTGTTTCATATTAACTATAACAATATCTAAAAATGAATCAACTTGCATAGAGATACTAAAAAAGTTATCAAATAATATTCTATTCTTGTCCATACCTTGATAGAAGAGTTTGAGAAAATGAAGTTATTGACCCCCAACTATTCATGTATATAGACAAGCAAATAATCTTATTTTACTTAAATTGTTTCCACTTTCCACAATTTACAGACTAATGAATCTTAAGTAACATATCTAATTTCTATTGGTTTCAGAACAGAGCATTTTGCAAATTTGGAGCTAAAAACAGATGTGTGTAATACATATATATATATAATAACAGATGGAAAAATAAAGAAAACCTGGGGTATGTGGCTGATGAGTCTATTTACTATAACAGAACACAGTGCTAAGAGGGTGTCCTGTTTATTTTTACTTTTCTCACTGAAACACTTAACAGAAGTACAGCTTCTCCTTTCCCTCAGATGTGTGAAGAAAAATGAGCTTCTCTACAAAAAAGAAGAAAAAAAAATCTAGTTCACTTTTTATATACATAGTTGTGCATCTCAAGCAAGCAGAATTTTAAAAATATAACTCTTAGATAGATCTAAAAAATATTTATGCCCCAAATTTAGCAGTTCATCAAATGGTGGTTTTAAATACCACATGACTGTCTTTCTGTTTCTTTATCGAGTTGGGTAATTTTTAAATATAATATTACTTTTATTTATCAAAGGTCAAGTAACATACAAAGGCAAACCTATCAGAATTACACCTGACTTCTCACCAGAGACTATGAAAGCTAGAAGATCCTGGGCAGAACTCATACAGACTCTAAGAGAACACAACTGCCAACCCAGGCTGCTATACCCAGCAAAACTCTCAATTAATATAGATGGTGAAAC
>CM052704.1:23816178-23887467 GCA_028551405.1 Uromys caudimaculatus | reverse complement strand
CCCCATGGAGGGAGCAAGAGTGTCAATGGGCCTGACCCTCCCCCTGGTCGTCCTGGAGTTCAGACCACTAACCAAAGAATACACATCTATTGACCCATGGTTTGGACTACATATGAGGCAGAAGAATCACCTCGATGGCCATCAGGGAGAAAGTAGAGGACTTTGGGCCTGAGGGTGCTAGAGGCCCCAGTAAAGGGGAATGTCAAAGTGGGAATATGGGAATGGGTGGGCGGGTAGGTGGGAGGAGGAATTCCCTCACAAAGGCGGGGAGGGGGAGGGGATAAGGGGTTTCCAAAGAGGAGACCCAGCAAAGGGAAAACATCGGAAATGTAAATAAAGTATCAAAAAGAAAAAAAAAAAAAAAAAAAAGAAGCCCGTTCCCTTGGAAATATCTCAACTTAGCTAAATTGATCATTTTCTAAGTACAATAATATGCAATTAATTATATATAAAATACAAATTAGCTTTTAAAATATTTATTTGTATTACTCTTAATTATGTGTCTGTATCTATTTTCTTTTCAGCTCTGTGTGTGAAATATGCACATAGTGCCAATGGAGACCAGAAGACAATGTCATATCCCTGGGATTCTGACCACCTGACTTTGGTGTTGGAAATGGTAGGCCCCAGGATACTTTCCTTTCTTGATCGTGGCACAGTGGCCCCCAAAAGCTTCACTTGCTGACCCTGTTCCCTCCATAGAGCTCACAGACTGTGTTGTGTTCCTTCCCCAGAAGCATTCTGGGACCTGAGGGTGAGCGCAGCTCCAGAGCCTTGGTCAGGTCCCTACCCCCTGCATTGCAGGAAGGGATTGATGGTGACTGCGTTCCCACTGGTGGCAGATGCTGGCTTCCTTTGGATTCTCAGTCTGATCTTCTCTCTACCTCTCCTGATGGTCTGCAGACTTCTGAGCTCAGCAGCATGAGCAGTGATCAAGAACCTAGTTCTCGTTCTCATCTCTCAGGCTTTTCTGCTGTCTATTTATCAGTTTTATTTCAAATCAGTTAACAATTCCAGGCCAATGGAAAATGGATATCTGCTGGTAAGCCTTGGACTTCTGTTTTAATGTTTAACTCGGGCTGAAACTCTAGAATGGAAACTATAAACTTTCTATCAGTGTCTGCTTGAATATTTATGAATCTATAAATTAGAAAGCACTTTACCTCCCAACGTGTATTCAATGTTTTCCTAACTTAGGGTAGTATTAACCCAGACGAATATAAAATCTTTTAAATATACATACTCACTGGTTTATATATAAATGTTTATTAAAAACAGAATAGTCTTTTGTTTTAAATCCCAGAAAAGAATAGCATTGAATTTCTCATGTATTAAGTTTTTTTTAAAAATTTTTTGTAAGAAATTTTTCAGAAACATTTTGTGATTCTTGTCTTCTTTCTCCCATGTTTGGTCTCTCCTTCACCGTTTTTCTCATCGGGATTTCCTTCTTTGTCACTGTAACATTACTTCCTCCGGACATCACTGTCCTTCTTGCCCTATGAGGACTTATCTACGTGCAGGAGTCCGGAAAGCCATGCCCTGGCCACACGTGATTGTTGTGGTTCCTGGCTGCTGGCTGCCTGTGAATGAAAGGTTAGCTAATGTGCGGGAGTTTGGACATGTTCCTAGAACTGTGATCCAGATCTTGACTTCTTGTCACAAATTCAGTGAGACTGCAATTACTCCATCCCTCTGATAAGAATCCTTCTCTATGAGACCTTACGCAACAGTTACCCAAAGTGACTAGGATGAGTTATGCATAGGGGGACACTGTCACGGAGACAACTTGTGCTTCAGTCTCAGAGACTCACCCCGGAAATTGAAAGTCAAAGGGAGCGGAATGAACTGACTGCTTCCCCCCTGCAGTAATCAAATCCTAGACAAGGAGCAACATAAAGGAGGAAGAGTTCACTCTGCTTGGAGTGTGAGAAAATGCAGTCCATAGAGGTGGGGGAAACATGGAAGCAGGTGTGGGAGACACATGGCCACATTACATCTACAGTCAGGACAGGAAGCAGGCTGACTCCATGGACGCACTTCCTCCAGGAGGCTCCACCCCCTAAAGGGTCTACAACCTTTGAAAGCAATACCAGGTAAAGACCAAGTGTTGAAATCCCATGAGCCTGTGGGGTAGTTCACATTCCAGCTACATCAAGAAATTCTTAAATAATAAATGTAATAAAGAGGGACTGGAATGTTGTGTTTCATAAATGTAAACTAGAGGGATCGGTTGGGTGAGAGTTGGACACACACAGAGTGCAATGTGGTTTAAAAAGTCTGGTTCCTTCTCATTAAAAATTCCAGCCTGCCTTTTAAGAATGGATATCCACAGGTCAGACCTGAAAGAGGAAGCAGGAACTAGGTTGGGTGTGAAAAGGGAAGGAAGGAGAACCATGTAAGAGAAGCTAGTAGGAACAAAGTGTAATGGTACACGTATGAAAGTGTCAGAACAGAACCCTGCCCTGTGCACGGGAACTAAGAATGTTAAAATGTTATCCCGACAGGAAAACCAGCAACCTTGCCAATGTGAGAAGCAGCAGCAATTATGAGTTACATGTTTTTTCAGGCCCTAAAATACTCTATTGACCTTTTATCTAAACAGGGTATCAAAGCCAGCAAAATGGCTCAGCAAATAAAGGGTTTGTCACCATGCTGAGGAGCTGCCTGTCTTTGATCTCCAGGAGCCACACTGCGGAAGGAGAGGATCTACTCCTGCAAGGTCCTCAGACCTCCACAAGTGAAGTGTAGCAAGTACCCTCCTCCTCCCACATACACATGAAATAAATGGAAGCTTTAAAAGGAAGAAGATAATTTTAAATAAATATAAAGGATGCAGGGACTCACATCTTTGAAAAAACTGGGTGATGTGCAGGCATCTGGCTTGCTGTGTGGTGAGGTGGAATTAAAGGCTCTGAGTCACTGAATGCACGTAAAGAAGTGTGTTCACACAACACAGGAATCGTCACACCTTGCACACTCTGAACAGTGGAAGCCTGAGGTGAAGGTTCTCCGGAGAGCGAGGTGGTGAGTGAGGTTGACAAGGGAATCAAGTAAAATCCAGTGAATAAATCATGACACTAGGGAAGTGGTTCTCAACCTGTGGGTCATGACCCCTTTGTGGTCTTTCACAGGGGTCATCTAAAACCATCAGAAAACACAGATACTTACATTATATTTCATAACTAGCAAAATTACAGTTATGAAGTAGCAATGAAAATAATTTTAATTTAATTTAATTTTGTGGTTGGGGGTCAGCACAACATGAGGAAGGTAGAGGTAGCCAGTCTACTGCTCTAGGGTATGAAACACCCTAAACCATCCAAAACAGCATTACACTGCTAATGCTTCTGAAGCACTTGACTAAGGAAGTTTTATTTAATTGGCCAAACTACAAAAATTCAAAAGTAAAGAATGTATAAAACCAAGATTCAAACTCCTGCTTCAGCGGAGCGCCTGCTTGGAAGGTACACTGCGGATTGATAGGATCAAAGGGAAGGTACTCCCTGCCCCCAGGTCCTGTGTGCAGAGCAGGGACCATGGGACATGGCTATATAATGAAAGACTACTGATTAGACGATGAAAGTGGCCTGTGTCTTGTTTAGATAAGGGTATGTCCTGAGAATTTGGGCCCAGCAAAATGGCTCCTGCAAAGAAGGGTGGCAAGAAGAGGAAGGGCCATTCTACCATCAATGAGGTGGTGACCTGAGAATATACCATCAACATTAACATTCACAAGCACATCCTTGGAGTGGGCTTCAAGAAGCATGCCCCTTGGGCACTCAACAAAAGCCGGAAAATTGCCATGAAGGAGATGATGACTCTAGATGCCCACATTGACACCTGGCTCATAAGGCCGTCTGGGCCAAGGGAATAGGGAATGTTCCATATCATATTCGAGTACGTTGTCTAGAAAGCGTAACGAAGATGAGAATTCCCCAACAAGCTCTACAGACTGGTAACTTACATGCCTGTTTCCACGTGGATGAGAACTAACGTGCTGTCAAAAAAAGGTGCAGAACTGCCTCCCCGCCCCTCAACAAAATGATTATGGTCTGAGAAGGGAGTAGAAAGAATCCAGTTTTGTGTGAGGTCCAGTTGAAAACAATGTAGACTGCACCACCAAGCCCAAGTTACCTCCTGCAGATTTATAAGTTAAAATTCTAAATTCAATATGAAATTTGGGGCTTATAACTCTCTGTCCTCTTGTTAGCGCAAAGACATTGTCCAGTTTTGTAAATAGGAATGGATAAAATGTGAAAAAGTCTAGTACATGGAAACAAGAAAAGTATAAACCCACTCCAGTCTCACCAAAAGAGCCACTGGCAGAGCGTCACACTGATGTAAGAATGATTAATAATAGCCACAATATCTTTTTAACAACAAAAATGTTGAAAGCTCAGCAAGGCCTGTTTTTGTATATTAAATGGCTCCAAGACACTTGATGAATGAGCTGGGAATCTCTAAGTGACAACACTGAGAATTTTTCAAGAAAGAATTTCTAAAGTTAAGTCTCTAAGGGTCTGCTGTTTCCATCAGGGAAGATCCCAGTCAAAAGATCTCACTCTCGGACCACATATGTGGCAGAGGAGGGCCTTTTTGGCCATCAGGGGGAGGAGAGGCCCTTGGGCCTGAGGGTGTTAGAGGCCCCAGTACAGGGGAATGTCAAGGTGGGAAGATGGGAATGGGTGAGCAGGTGTGTGGGTGGGGGAATACCCTCATAGAGGTGGGGGAAAGGGGGAAGGGATAGGAGGTTTCCAAAGTGGAGATCTGGAAAAGGGGAAACATTTGAAATGTAAATAAAGTATTAAAAATTAAAATAAAAGAAAAAGAAAGAAAGCTGAGCAAGCCAGGAGAAGCAGGCTAGTAAGTTACATCCCTCCGTGGTCTCTGTATCAGCTCCTGCTTCCTGACCTGCTTGAGTTCCAGTTCTGACTTCCTTTAGTGATGAGCAGCAATGTGAAAATGTAAGCTGAATAAATCCTTTCCTCCCCCTCCCCCCCAAAAAAGAAAATCTTTGGGTTTCCGCTTCAGACTTCTGTGTTGTGCTGTTACTGTGTACATGGGTAGTAAAGCCAGGGCCTAGGCAGTCATGTCATTCTGTGAATATGCACAAAAGCCAACAGCTCTAGGCAAGAAGGGAAAACTGTACAAGAATTAACCTCAGATCAGCTGAATGCCACTGAATCCCCACTCAAGCTTTCTGTGAGCTTCTGCCGCTCACAAGCAAACACACACTTGGGAGATGGCTCAGTCTGCAAAGGCGAGCAGGAGGGTCTGAGGTTAATGTCCAGATCTCATGTAAAACAAGGGGGTTGTGGTGACATGTGCCTTTTACTCTAGCACTAGGGAGGCAGAAACAGGTCGATCCCAAGGGCTCAGTGACCAGCCAGTCTACTTTATTTAGTGAGACACTGTCAAAAAATATAGATAATAAATAATATAAAAGTAGAGAACACTTAAGAAACAACAGGAAAGATTGCACACTGTCTTCTGCACACATGTGCATATACAAGTGTGTATGCACATGAGGGGGGAAGGGAGGGAGGGAGAGAGGACTGGGAAAGGGAAGGAGGGAGGGAGAGAGATGGAGGGAGGGAGAGAGGGAGAGTGGGAGAGGAACAGAGAAAGAGAGAGGAAGAAGAGAGAGAGAGAGAGAGAGAGAGAGAGAGAGAGAGAGAGAGAGAATGCTCCATCATCTTCCATGCCAGTTTCATCAATGACCTTTACTTTTCCCTGTGTTTTAGCTGAAGTCCAACCATCCAGCACACACACACACACACACACACACACACACACACACACACACACACACACAATGTAAAATAAAATTTAAATATTCACCTCTATATACAAGTCAAAGCATACAACTCAGTGGCAAGGAGCAGCTGAAATACCATGAGAAGCTCTTGGTCCATTCAGCGTTTGAACTCAGGTCATTGAGTTTGGCAACAAACACTCTTATGTGCTGAATATCTTGTCAGTCCATAAGGAAAACCTAATTAAAAGTTCTCACACACCATCTGCTTTCATGCTTTATTCAGCACAGGGATTAATTTGTATTTCCTAAGGACAATGAAAACTTTGATTTCTTTTTTTTTTTTTTGGTAAGTCTTTCCTAACTTCCAAGTGTTAAGCTTAGAGTTCAAGTGAACAAACCCATCATGTTTTGAAACAAACATTCACTGAGTTAGTTATAATTTTACAGCTTGACAGATAACAATGCAATATAACATTTAGTGCAAACAAATGTCTGTGTCTCATTCATAGAGACAAGTATTTCACAGCCCTGCTTATTCATCTATATTATTTCTCAGTCATGAAATCATTACAGTCCTTCAGAATTGGAATCTTTCATATTGAGATTGTCTTGTAGCTTCGCCATTAGTGATTGAAGAGCCATTTTTGAAACCAACTCAGGTTTAGGCTTAGATTTTTCAAAACCTACTTTAATAAGGGTTCTTAAATGCTTCAACCTCCTTTCTAGTCCACCTACCAGAGGTAGGGGAAAAGAAAGGTTAATTGGACATGGGGGTTTTGGACCTGTTTAGAAGTAGTTCTGGGGGTGATTCCAATCTTTGTTGTCAGGATATCAGCAGTTCAATCCAAAACATCAAACGTGGATCAATAGGGGCAATCCAGTCCAGTCAACAAATGTGACTCAGTAGCAATGGCTCAATGCAGAAGAAGCCACTGAGGAAGGGTCAAGAAGCAGCTGGAATACCCTGTAATGACTATTCCTGGTTGTCAGCTTGACTATATCTGGAATGAACTACAATCCAGAATTGGAGGGCTCACCTGTGATCTAGTTTTTAAGGCTGGAAGACACAAGATTCTGACCTAGATCTTGGCATAAAGATCTTGAGGCATAGTAGCTATGAAAAGTTTAGGCCCAGGCAAGGTAGTACATACCTTTAATCCCTGAACACTAAGGAAAAGAGATCTCTGAGTTCAAGATCAGCCTGGGACAGAACAAGTCCCATATCCAGGCATGGTGATATACACCTTTAGTCTAGGCCACACCTTCTACTGGAGACCTGCATAAGGACATTGGAAGAAGGAAGTTTTGCTCTTCCTTGCCTGCTTGCATTTACTTGCCAGCACATCTGTTGGAATCTTCTTCTACAGAAGACCAGCTGAAACAACTAGCCTTGTGGGACTGAGCAACTACTAGATTTTTGGACTTCCACTTCACAGCTGACCATTGTTGGGGAGTTGGACAACAGACTGTAAGTCATCATAATAAATTCCCTCAATAGAGAAAGACATTCCATATGTTCTGTGACTCTAGAGAACCCTGACTAATACATACCCTGAGAAGTTCTTGGGTGTGTTTCTCTCTATGAAGTCACAACAATTGAAGATAGGCAAGGACGAGGAAAGGTGTTGCAAGGTTTACCAATGCAAGAGCATCGTCAACAAAGATGAGTGAAGCACTGCAAGGCAAACCAGTGTAAGAGCTTCATTCCGTGTCTGTTGGGTTATACTTACACTCTTTTCAAATATCAAGTATCCTCTCAGGTGTCTGCCTCAGCTAAACATCCTCTCCTGTCTGCTTCAGCAAAACTTAATTTCATAAGAAGTTTCCAGAAAAAGCAGCACATGATACAACTGAGTCTCCAAAATAACCAGAAATTTCCACTTCACTTGCAACAAATCACTTGAATATCCTGGCTTCTACTTTACTGATGTTGTCCATCTGCCTTATATCCAGCCTTCCCAGAAATAAGCCATGTGTTTTGTTGTTGCTGTTATTGTTCTCAACAATAGGAACCTAACCTATGGCCTTGCCAAGTGAAGTAGGCAAAAGCTCTACCGCCAGTCACAAGCATCTTTTGGGCTATTTTGATTACCTTACAATGTAGGTTTTATTACACTATTTTCATATATAGTTAAGTTAGTTTAACATTGTCCCCGTGTCCCCTGCTCCCCTGCCTGCTGAACCCCTTCTACTCCAGTATTCTCGCTTTATGTTCATATCATCTGTGCTTTTTGTACCATCCCACAACCCCTAGCTTTCTGCTCTCACAGTCCTTTCTAGTTTCCTGCACTGGCATCCACACACCCACTCACACACAAATACACATACATGAAGCTTAGAAGCTAAATCAACAAATGAGAGAGGACACACCCTGTTTGTCTTTTTCAGCCTGAGTGAACTTTCTTAACATAGTATTTTACAGTGACGACTATTTTCCTTCAAATCTCCTAATTTTTGTTTATGTCTGAATAAAGTTCCATTTTATATATGCATCAAATAAATGTTTCATTAATTTATTTATTCAGTTTCCATCCCGATCACAGATACCCCTCTTCTCTGGGTCCCACACACACACACATGGTCCCTCCCCCACTCCCCTCCTCATTTTCTCTGAGAAGGCCCCCTTGGGTATCAACATATCCAGGCAAATCAAGTTTCTGCAGGGCTAGGCACATCTTCTCCCACTGAGACAAGACAAGACAGCTTACTTAGGGGAATGGGGTCCACAGGCAGGCAACAGATTTAGGAACAGTCCCCACTCCAATTGATGTGGGACTCACATGTAGACCACATCTGTTAAATAGATGTGGGGGCCTGCGTCCAACCGATGCTTGCTCTTCAGTTAATTCTTCAGGATCTGGGAGCCCCCAAGGATCCAGGTTAGTAAACTCTATTGATCTTCTTATGGAGACCTTATCACCTTCAGTTCCCTCAACACTTCCTCTAACTCTTCCACAAGACTCCCAACCTCCATCTAACATTTGGCTGTGGGTCTCTGTATCTCTTTCCATTCGCTGCTGGGTGGAGCCTCTTGGAGGACAGTTATGCTAGGATCCTATCTGCAAGCAAAACAGAGTATCATTAATATTGTCAAGGACTGGTTCTTTCCCAAGTGAGTACATACCATGCATGTCCTTTTGGGTCTGGGTTATCTCACTCAGGATGATATTTTCTAGTTCTGTCCCTTTGCCTGCAAATTCCATTATGTCCTTGTTTTTAATAGCTGAGCAATATTCCATTATATAAATGAACCACTTTCTTTATCCATTCTTCAGTTGAGGGACATCTGGGTTGTTTCCACTTTCTGGCTATTATGAATAAAGTTGCTCTAAACATAGTTGACCAAGTGTCTTTGTGATATGGTGGAACAACTTTTGGGTATATGCTCAGGAGTGGTATAACTGGGTTTTAAGGAAGAACTATTCCCAATTTTCTGAGAAACTGCCAAATTGACTTTTAGAGTGGTTGTACAAGTTTGCACTCCCACCAGCAATGGAAGAGTATTCCCCTTGCTCTACATCCTCTCCAGCATGTGTTGTCACTTGAATTTTTTAATCTTAGCCATTCTGATGGGTGTACAGCAAAATCTCAGAGTTGTTTTAATTTGTGTTTTCTTCAAGTATTTCTTGGTCACTCAAAATTACTCTGTTGAGAATCCACTGTTTAGCTCTGTACCACATTTTTTATTGGAGTATTTGGATTGTTGGTGTCTAACCTCTTGAGTTCTTTATATATATTGGATATTAGCCCTCTATCAGATGTAGAGTTGGTCAAGATCTTTTCCCATTCTGTAGGCTGCCATTTTGTCCTATTGATGGTGCCTTTTGCCTTACAGAAACTTCAGTTTCATGTGGTCTCATTTATTAATTGTTGATTTTTATGCCTACGCTATTCCTGTTCTTTTCATGAAGTTGTCTCCTGTATCAATCAATGTGTTCAAAGCTACTCCACACTTTCTCTTCTATTAGATTTAATGTATCTGGTTTTATGTTTAGGTCTTTTATCCACTTGGAATTAAGTTTTGTAAGTACTAAATTTTATTGCCTATTCCTGTGTTGATGAGCATCTACACTCTACAATTTTAGAGAAAAGGTGAACTTTTCCTCACTTTCTCTACTTTCTGCACAGATGTTCTCATCAGTGAAAAAGTCCCTTGATTTTAGTCATCTGTTCTGCATACTTTACCAGTAAGGTGATTGATATTTAACATAAATCTTCCCAAAGACTTTATGAATTTTTCAACTGTGGTAACTTTTAGCTCAGAAGATACCAATGACACTTGGAAAGACTTTATAAATATATAGTGTTTGACTGAGAAGCGTCAACTCTATCCTTGTGTAAGAACTTCTCACACAAAGCACCAGTTTCTGAGAAACCCTGAGTGTCTACAGAGTGAGTACTTTCCATTCCTTTATCCCATTTTGTCCAGATTCATTGTTCAGAGGCTCAAGGAAAAAGCAGCAGGATCCAAGCCTGCAGCAAGTATTCCAGAGACTTTATTTCTTCCAGACATTTAAAGAAAGAATAGATTCCTTTCTACATATTTATCACCCTATTTTCTTTACAATTTACTTTTCTTCCACAAGTAACTTTTGCAACCCATGTGGAGCAATATTGTTTGTTCCCTGCCTGTTTTTCGGATCTAGCAACCAATGTTCATGAACCGTGTACAGTGGAAGTCAGATTGGTGTTTGCTTTGATGTGAGATGTTTATTGCACCTGAGGTGGCATGAATGAAGCTTGACTCTGATCATGTCACACACAATAAAACATGGGTCATTGCATCTACAGCACAGAGTGGCTTATGAAGTTTACAAAAGTCTGTTCTTTCATGTGAAGCAGACTGCTAATGTAGCAGAAAGTAAATGTAGAATTATATGCTCCCCCAAACTTAAGAGCTTAAATTATAACCATTGGAAATAGTGTGTGTGTGTGTGTGTGTGTGTGTGTGTGTGTGTGTGTGTGTGTGTGTGTTTGTATTGTGTGTATGCACAAGCATGTGAATGCACACATACTCCAATATGCACGGGTGTATGTAAACTCATACACATGCAGTCATGATTACTATAAACAACACATTTATGTTTTTAACATGTGGAATTCTAAAGAGATGTAAATGTGGCAGCCATGTGATCCCTGTGAACTAAATAAGAAATTATTTCAAACTGAATGAAAATGCTGTATCAGTGAGTTAGAAGGGGACTTCAGAGCAAAAACATAAACATATGAAGAAGAATGAGTCCCTGAGCCAAAATTCTACCTGTGTTTGAGTCCCTTGTATTCACTTGCTAAAGAGTGACATTGTTATATTTTTGTAGTGCTGACAATTGAACCCAGGTCCTTGAAAAAAAGAGAAACATAGTCCCTGGAAGTGTCTTTTATTGTATTTAACATATAGAATTACATTTACAAATATTTATGACGGAAAATTTTCAGTGGGAAAATAGTGTTTGCCTAAGACTTTTTGTATGGATTTGTGTGCATATGTGTGCATGTATTTATGCGTGTACATGAAATGCCCTAGACAGTGTGTAAGTATGTGTAAGTCTGAGACCAACTTTGGTGTGCCTTCCTCAATTGCTTCCCCCATCTTATTTTATTTGTTTATTCATTTCTTTGGAGGGAGAGGATCTCACTGAACTGGTATCTTACTGTTATTTGGCTAACTGATCAGCCAGCCTCCAAATCTGCCCGTCTCTGTCCCTACACACCGGAGTTACAGCCACACTGAGCCATGCCCAGATTGGCAAATGGGTGATGGAGTTTCAAACTCAGACTTTTTAAACTAAAATTTTAATGCAATACATTTTCATCAAATTTCTTATTCTCACACAATTCCTCCCAAGTCCTCCAAAGCTCCCTACCCATCCAACTTCAAGTTCTTTCTTTCTCTCTCTTTTAATAAAACAAAACCAAGCAAAAAATAAAAATAAAAATTGTGGTTTGGTAATTTATGTTCAAACATACTGAATAGCATGCACTTCTCCCCAGACCTTTGGCTAATGATTTTCAACCATGGGACTGTGTGCCTTGATTAATCCAAAACATGAAGTTAATTCACTACATTTTGACCTATTGCATTAATAAATAAAACCCACACTTCTTCAGGTTTGGGGTCTTAAATTTTATATGAGTTATATATTTGTGAAAACTAACTATCTCCATAACTTCATGCTCAATAGACAGTATAGATGGATTTCACAACCTGTCATTAACACATTATTGATTCAAATTTCAAAATATTCCTTCTGTATAAGCTTCAGATTCTCAAAGGCAGATACATAAGGAGTTGATTTTACAGTAAGGACAGAAACTGAAACATTACCTCTACTTCTATTTCTTTTAGTTTTGTTATGTAACAAAATTTAAAACTCAAAACAATGGTGTCAGATTTATTTTTATTTTATTCATGTATAAGTAAATGTCACCTGTGTGTGGCCCAGAAAAGCCAGTTCTTTTTGCATAAGCTTCAGAATCTCAAATGCAGAGACATGAAAACTTAATTCACAAAAGGGCAAAAAACTGAAACTGTATTGCTAAATATATTTGAGTTTATAATTTTCAGAATGACAATACAACTGAGAGTTCTGTAAGTTATTCCAAGTAACAAATGGTTCTTAAACAACCATTCTTAAAATAGATCTATAAATAACTATATGTGGTATCTATTAGAAATATGTATATACAATACGTTTATGCATTATATACAGTATTAGTATATAAATGCATACACACATATTTGTACTTAACATTTTAGTAAAGACCCTTTAGAGTTCAATACTAATAATAATCTCTTCATGGAGGTGTATGTTCTTGTTAACATTGCATAATTCTTCCAGAACATTATAAATAAATAATAAAGCTTATTGACTCTACCAACCATTTTCAAACCCTCTGTGCACTATGTACACTGTGATTATTTTTTGCCTTGGTCCCAGATGCTCCTTGCCTCTGTCTATGAATTCTCATGATGGCAAACTGCTTAGAACACATAAAAGGTCCTCTTTGACTTGTGTGCTCTTTTACTCTACTGTGTGCAACCATCACACAATAAAAGAACTCTCACTGTTCATAGCCTTTCAGCATTTCCAAAGCATAAGCATCAATTCAGATTACTAGATATTTGGACTAATGTTAATTATTTTTCAAAAGGTATATCTAAAATTGTAAAAATATTGTGTTATTTAAGCATGAAATATGTCTGTAAAATCCCATGTGGCTGCTCAATATTATCTATGTTCTACTAACGTAAACAATCATTATTACAAATACTTTATGGGCTGAAGTCATCTCATGTTTTTGGTTGCTTCACTGGGTATGGAGTTTGTGTTGACTCCTGAGATTCCACAATGCAGGGTAGATGGGGTCAGCAAGGAGCTCTGAGTAGATCTGAAAAAGTACAGTTCTGGAAAAAGGAGTAGTCTTTGTGTAGACAGCTTTCCTCTGACGCTCTTCTGAGAGTAATGATTACAGCAACTGAGACATGCTGCTAAGTTTGCTGCTTTACTTCTATTAGGCACACAAACAAGCAGAAAGCCAGATATGCAAACATCTAGGTTGTATATGATTTCTAATTCCAGTCATCTATCTCAGGTACAGCTTTGGGAGGTGAGCAGAAGGAAACCTATGGTCACAAAGTCATACTGACTATTGGGCTTTGAGCCTGGTCCTCCAGGGTGGTGGCTCGTTAAGTATCTGTACAATCTAGAGGCATCATCTGTTATCAGGACCTGTGAGATCTGGTTGGTGGAAGCCAGAGATTGTGCTGTGCCACACCCCTTCTTACAAACTGACTTCATGTAAGAAGTGAGTCTTGTTGAGGGCAAGAAGCCATGATGGAGGGTCTGGACAGCCAGTGTTCTTCTGCACACAGCTTTGTTTCAGAGTTTCTCATCTGTGTGGCCTCACCAGCAACATAACTATGTTTAAATCATTTTGCCAAGATTTCTAATTCCAGTTACCACCAATGCAGGAGCATTTCCCAGGATACTAAGAATAGCCTTTTGGCCAAGGTAACCTAACTTTAGGGACCTTTCTAAATTTTTTAAATCAGACTAATTGGCAGGAAATGTTCTTTCTGATGCTAATTACTATACAATTACACACATTCTGCAAGTGAAAATTAAGACTTACTTAAGACATTGTAAATATTTGCTCTTATGCACACTAGCATTTTTCTGTATTATGGCTTATGTACTTCACCACAAAATGTGGAATTCACGTACAAGGTCAGCAGGATAAGTAGTACAGATTTGGAGCCGATCTGCCAGCTCAGTTCAGGTTTTGTATTATGAATATGGGGAAGAGATCTTTCCCAGTTTGACTTTTACCAAGTAATTATTCTCTAAGTTTCTTCCAATACATGTCGTAAATGAGGCAGGGAAATTATAGGTACATTGAAGAATAGTCTCTCACTCTGGAATCTGGTTGATGCTTCTCTCCAGCTGAGAAGCCAGAATCTCAGAACAATTAGCATTTGATGTGAAGGTCTCCAACAGAGAAACTCTTGAAATGGCACTGAATGGGCTAAGGTCTGTGTGACCTTAGGCACTGCCTCATTCTGCTCTCCAGATATTTTCTGGGAACACCAAACAACTCTGTCAACTCTATCTTCTGGCATCCTTGAGAGCTAGACTTTGCCTAGTCAATTGTAATCCTCTCAAGTGCCACTAAGAAGGCACCCTAAGATACCATTTAAATTCCTTGGGGTCCCTTTCGTACAAATCCATATGCATCAATCGTAAAGACAGCAAGGGCAACTCTCAAATCCTTTATTCCCTCACTGAGTGAGTCTCTTTCTTTCATTCCTCCTGTTTAAATCCTGGGGAGGTGGGTACAAAGTTCCCCCTAGCTGAGAAGCTATTGGCAATTCATAGACTACTAGAGTGGGAAAAGCCAGTTTTCCTTAAGTGTGTGGCCCCAAGTAGGTCTACTACTCTCCTGGGACTGGCCACGCACCCAAGAGTACTTGTGGTTGTTTGTTCGTTTATTTGTTTGGTTTTGTTTTTTGCTTTTAAAGAGGACTCAAGTTTAGATGGGTAGGGACCTGAGAAGAATTAGGGGAGGGGTAAATATGACCAAAACTACACTGTGTGAAATTCTCAAAGAACTAAAAGCATGAAAAAAAATCTGTTAAAAATGTCATTTAATGAACTCCATTTCTACTTATACTGAAATATGTCAAAAGAAATAAGCAGATGGATTTGTCCACAGGGTATCGCAATACAACTCCGGAGTCATCAGAAGGAAATTTATAAAAGGGCACAGTACATGTGTGTTCTTTGTTTAAGAAAATATGTTTTTAGGTTTTTCTCTGTATGTTGTTAAAGATTAAAGCTCACTTGGCCTTTAGTGGGGCATGTCTTATTGCCTATGGCTATACAGTCATAGGAAAAGGAAGGTCAGAAGGGTAGGAATGACTAAGCCCTGGGTCTGTTACTATTTTTTTTTTAACATTGTGTGTGTGTGTGTGTGTGTGTGTGTGTGTGTGTGTGTGTGTGTGTGTGTGTGTATTTCTATGTGTATAAGTTTGTGATAAGTTTGTGTGTGTATTTCTGTGTGTATATGTGTCTCTGTGTGTATATGTGTCTGTGTGTTTGTGTGTGTGTCTACGTGCATATATATGTATGTGTGTCTGTGTATTTCTATGTGTATATGTATGCCTGTAAGTGTGTATTGCTGTGAGTATATGTATGTCTCTGTGTGTATTTCTGTGTGTATATGTGTGTCTCTGTGCGTGAATTTCTGTGTGTGTGTGTGATGTGTCTGTGTGTCTGTGTGTGTCTATGTGTGTATGTGTGTGATATGCTAACAAGCCCAAGTGGAGATCAGAGGACAATTTTGAGGAATTGAATCTTTCCTTCCATCACATGAGTTTTGAGGTTCTGACTCAGCTCTGCTTGCTACAATTCTTGATGAAATTTCTGATCTCCATCCTTCTCAAAGTCCAAGAGATTCCTTCCAGATATGGATCTAGTCTGAGAGAGTATACACCTGGGAAGCAGCCAGCCCCAGCTTCCAGCTCTATCTCAGTCCCCCCTTACATGTAGGATCCATCTCTAATTTATGTGTAATTCAATATTAGTACTTTGTGAAAAACATTGCTTATTTTCCTATTTCGTACCTATAGAACAATTGATGACATGGTGGGCACATGTCAAATATAGACATTGTTTTGATTGAACTGTTTATAGAAGGAATGTTTCAGAAGAAAAGAGAGGTTTTTGTTTTCTGTTGGTTTCTTTTTGTTGTTGTTACTGTTTTTCACTTTGAACCCACTTTTTACATAATGTTTCTCAGCCTGCATTTCTTTGTTGGTCAGATGCTTTCAATTGACTCCAGAAATATTTACTCTTAAAAAACTTACATGACATTTAAATTATGTTCACTTCATGTTCTGGTATCTTATCTTAGAATATTAAAAGATATGAAAGACATTTTAGTAGGTATCTAAAAATAGGACTATTTGCAATTTTGATACAATTTTCAATGGTATTTTAACAATACAATTCTGCATTGTTAGCTTTTAAACTTTCTAGAAAAAAATCAAATTTGTTCATTTTTTTATAAAATTTGTATGAAAGACAAATACAAGTAATATGAAAATCCATTGGAGTAGATTGCGTTTTGGTCTTGTGGTAATTTGAATAAGACTAGACTCTACAGGTTCAAGTATTTGAATGCTTAGTCATTAGGGAGTTGCACTATTCAAAAGGATTATAAGGCCTGAAGCTATTGTGGATGCTGGGAAGAGCTTGCTGATGGAAGCCTGATATGGCTGTCTCCTGAGAGGTTCTGGCAAATACAGAGGCAGATTCTTGCAGCCAACCATTGGACTGAGCACGTAGGTCCCCAATGGAGGAGTTGGAAAAGGTACTGAAGGAGCTAAGGGGTTTGCAGACCCATGGAGGGAGCAACAGTGTCAACAGGTCAGATCCCCCAAAGCTCCTGGGGACTGGATCACCGACCAAAGAATACACATGGAGGGACCCATGGTGTTGGCCACATATGTGGCAGAGGAGGGCCTTGTTGGACATCTGTGGGAGGAAAGGCCATTGGCCTGAGGGTGTTCTATGCTCCAGTGTAGGGGAATGCCAGGGTGGGAAGACGGGAGTGGGTAGGTGGGGGAACACCCTCATAGAGGCAGGAGGAGGGAGGATGGGATAGGAGGGTTCTGAAGGGGAGACTGGGAAAGGGGAAAACATTTGAAATATAAAGAAAATATCCATTAAAAAAAAGTATAGGTAAAAAAAAAAAAAAAAAGAATACACAAACTATTCAGACAAAAGCTAAATAGAAAAACTCTGGCGTTAATTAAACCTAACAGATATTTACAGAACACTCACCCAAATACTAAGAAGCCCATGAAACTTTCTCCAAAATAGACTACACATTAGTACACAAATCAAGTCTTAACAAATATAGAAAAATTGAAATTACATCCTGCATCTGACCATCATGCAAAAAAGTTGAATGTCAACAGCAGGGTAAACAACAGAAAGTACACAAATTCCTTGTTGCTGTTGTATCTTTATGTAGTTTGAGTAGTAGAGTGATACTGACTTCATAGGAGGCGTTTGGGAGTGCTCCTCCATTTCTGCTTTTGTCTTATTTGTTTGTTGTTTGTTTTAATTTAAGAAGCATTGGCTGGAGATGTTCTTTGAAAGTCTTGTAGAATTCTGATGTAAATCCATCTCATCATGAACTTTGCTAGTTGGAAGGCATTTTATTATTATTTTTTTATCCTCGTTTATTTATTATGAGTCTATTTATATTGATAGCATCTTCTTGGTTTACTTTTGGTGATTTGCATGAAACTCAAAATTTATCCATTTCTTTTAGGTTTTTTGGCTTCATGAAATACATTCTTTCAAAGTATCCCCTTATACTATTCTGAAAAGAAGAAGCTAGGGAAAAGACTGACAAAATGGAGGACCCCAGAGACATAGACATGGTCATGATAAGGAATAAGAACATACACAGTGGCTAAGAATGTTTGTGATGGTTTATTTTTGTTATCAACTTGATTTGACCTGGAATCAACTAAAATACACACTTCTAGATGGGAATGTATTCTCTAGGAAAACTCTGGACAGAAGATCTTCTCAAGCAAAGGTAGCACCTTCTTGTCTGGCTTATATATAAAGATTTCTGAGGAAAAAGCAAAAAAATAAAAATAAAGGATTACATAAGGATTGGGTTGTATGACCTTGTTAGAGGAAGTGTATCACTGAGGGCAGACTTTAAGGTTTCAAAACGCCTGTGCAAACTCCAGAGTCTCACTCTCTGCCTACACATGAGGATGTAGACATCTTGGCTAATTCCCCAGCAGCATGTCTGTCCATGTGCCACCATGTTCCTTGCCATGATGATAGTGGACTAAACTTCTGAAACACTAAGCAACCTCCCAATTAAATCTGTTCTTTTAAAAAAATCTCCTTGGTCATGGTCTCTCTCCACAGCAATAGAACAGTGATTAAGACAGATCTCTGGTCCTGCACTGACGTTCTTCTCAGTGTGGAGGAAGGGGCTGGTCTCTTCACTCTCCTTGGTTCTCATGGAACATATAGTTACATATAGTTACAATGACACATGTGAAGAATAGTGTTAAGTAGAATCAGTAGTGCAATTGAAGTCACTTTATGAATCAGAAAGTGTCCCCAGAGCACTTCCTGACAGGCTGACCCTGTTTCACAAGTGTGTGTAGCACTACCAACATGACAGGTGACATTTTCTAAGTAGCTTCACTCTGAATAAAAATATACTAAATCATACAGAAATGACATTTTGTTGTGTTCCATAATCTATATACAGGGAAACTATGAGTTATCTTTATAAATATAGTATTACTATGGATTTACAAGTAAAAAATAAATGATGGTCTCTGAACAGAATCTTGACTGTTATTACAAACAAAATGATATTGTGTATTTCAAAATTGCTGAAAGAATGTATTTTACATGTTTTGCCACCAAAAAAAAGTTTAGGGTGTGCAAGATGACATATTTGCCAAAAAACTGACTTCATAAGTTTACATTGTAAACACATGTACAATATTACTCTCTGCCCTACACATACATATGATTATTATTTGCCAATTAGGAATACAATTGTGTGGTTTAAATATACTTGGCCCAGGGAGTGGCACTATTAGGAGGTACGGCCTTGTTGGAGTAGGTGTGGCCTTTTTGGAAGAAGTATGTCATTCTGGGAGGGCCTTTGAGGTCCTATGTTCAAGCTCTGCCCAATGTGGAAAAGAGTCTCCTTCTGCCTGTCTTCAGATCAAGATATAGAAAGAACTCTTAGCTCCTTCTCTAGCACCATGTCTGCCGGCACACTGCCATGTTTTCCACCATGATGATAATGGACTGAACCTCAGATACTGTAAGCCAGCCACAATTAAATGTTGACCTTTATACGAGTTGATGTCTATTTACCTAACTAAGACACATTCTAAAAATGAAAAATAAAAACTATGAAAATATTGTCAGACAAGAGGGAAAAATAAACATACTTCAGTGATTCTACTTGTTATTTTCCAAACCAACTCTGCTCTACTGACACAGTGAAGTCAGATTTCAGAGGCAGTACAGGTCAGAGCCTGTGCTCTGGGAAAGTCTTACCTGATAGGACAAGAGAGAGAGAGAGAGAGAGAGAGAGAGAGAGAGAGAGAGAGAGAGAGAGAGAGAGAGAGAGAGAGAGGGAAGGAAGGAAGGAAAGAAAGAAAGAAAGAAAGAAAGAAAGAAAGAAAGAAAGAAAGAAAGAAAGAAAGAAAGAAAGAAAGAAAGAAAGAAAGAAAGAAAGAAAGAAAGAAAGAAAGATCACCTTCTGTCTGTATAAGATCTTCAGGGAATCATCAAGAAATATACAATCATTTGTTCACACCAGGACAAACTACCCCAAATGGCCTGATAAGTGGTTTTCAACATAGTCTAAATCACCCATGCATTACAGAAGAGCCTTTATGTCAGTGAAATACATAAAATCAGGCAGCAATTTGGTTGTTCTGACGCCTGTGGTTAAATCAGATGAGACATGTCAGCGAGACTGTCACAAGTCATTTCCCTTCTTCAAAGCTTGTGCTATTGATGTGCAAGAATGCATCCTGGCAGTTGAAAGCAATGCTATGACCAGTAGTGACCACTACTCAAGGATTAGCCTCTGGGGTCAGGTGCTTGTTCTTTCTCCTATACATTTGCTGTGGCCAGTAGTTTTATAGGAATTTTATTTTTAAATAGGAAATACCAGAGCATTATAATTACTATAAAACTGTACTTTAGGATTTAAATTGCTGTTCGTATGAACATTCTATCATTCCTACATAATAAGAGCATAGCAATTATGCAGCAAATTCCTTTAATGTGACCAATGGTACACTGTGTACCCAATGATTAAAGTAAATGATACTCACCCTTATTTGAACATAGACACATACAGATGCATAAGATAATCATGTATGCACAGGACACAGACACAAACAGTATGCTCAGGGTGCATACACATACACATCTAAAACCTGGGACACACATGAATACATGCACACAGGACATATACATGAAATCACGTGCACACACAAGCATGAATTCATATCTGGGGGAAAGAACCTTCTAGAGATGACATAATCATTCTGCTAATCATCAGTCACACAGCAATATATATAACCATTTCTGTTGTGTACACATTTATACAGAAACCTTCACTTCTATGAGAATGTTGAATCTAAGTCTACCATGCTTGGGCTGGAGGTCCTGTGATGTGAGGCAAAAGACTGCAGGTGGTGACTCAGAACTTATAAATTTGTTTCATTGCCACTCAGCCTTGGAAATGACCCACATGAACCCTGAGGTCCTGTATAACAAAGTTAAAATTCCAAATTCTAAGGAAACTACTTATAGAAAATTACTCATTTTTTCCTTTAATCTATATTCAATTAAGTGTCTAGAGTCCTTCCAGTTTTTTTCCCAAGAAGTCTATGTAATAATTATGACTTTGGCAAGAAACATAAAGTAGTATTCCAGGATCATAGATAGGTTCACTTGAAAATTATTATAACCATAGAGCTATATGTTTATATTATAGCATGCTTTGTCCGTTTTGTTACAGCATTTCTGCTTCTTCCTTGTTCTTCCATTCCCTCTGCAGACTGAGTCTGCCATTTAATTTTATATCTTATGTAACAGGGCCACATTTGTCTCCATCTGAGGAGTAACTAGGATGAATCTCCTGCTGCTCAGGACACTAGTTTAGTTAGATGGAGACCATCATGAAGGCAAGCTGCGGTCTCACGTTTGTCCGTCAGGTTATGCACAGGGTCCATTTACCCTCTAGATTTTCCTCTGTACTAAAAGAATTTCAAGTCCAGACAAAGTAACCAAAGTGAAAATTTCCAAAACCCCAAAGGTGTGGATATTTAGAGTCATCAAATATATAGCTATGCCAACACAGGTTTGCCTGGTGAACTGTTCAGCAAATCTCCCTTGGTAATGCAGATGGAGAAAGCTCCAGTCATTAATAGTATCTGTATAGGAACCCCACCAGAGTGGATAAGTTTACCCTGTGCAGGTCACTTGCTCATGAAGCTTGGCTGAGAACTGGCAGATCGGTAGCTGTCCTCTTGTGAGAACACACGCATCCATGAATGTCACTTTTTTTTCTAACTATCCTTGTCTCATAGCAATGAGGAGCCCAGGAGGCTTCTAAACTTGATGAAGCCAGTGTGTTGCCATTTAAAGTATATTAAATAACATTAATAATAATAATAATAACAGACATGGTTGGAAAGATTGTACAAATACAATAAGGTTCAATACCCACAGGGAGCCAATCAATGCACAAGAATGTCCCCCAGGAAAATTGTAAGACATGAAGAAAATGGATATTTTATCTGTGATAATAAAACTTTCAGCTTAATTGGAGCTTGAATTCAATTCAATCTGGTTTAGGGCAGTCTATGATTGTCCCTAAAGTATGGCTGTAATGTGTGAAATTATATCTCATAGGAATTAATGGTATTCCTCAGCACATAAATAGAACAAAGGTTGGAAGATTCCCCCTCCCCCATACATATTTATCATGGGGAGCTTTGTTTCATTTTAAAATGCAACTATTTGGGCAATTGTCTAAATTATGTAAATCTAACTCTCTTGATTGCAATATCAAATCACTGAGTCAAGCCAACAGGCTTAGAAATGGCCACAGTTTTGCTTCTTATTGCCTTTCTGTGTTCATGACAGATGAGCAAACGGTATGACAGAAGAGAAGATGCACTCCTTGAGAGCCCTTAACTCTGCTGATTTGGACAATAACAAAAGTGTAAATAAAATAAATGAAACCACTAAACTGTGACTCAAGTATAACTTTGGAAGGCTGGAGTTGAAGGCTGGAGAGATGACTAAATGGATAAAGACCTTGTTTTGTAAACATGAGGTCCCGAGTCCAGCTCTCCCCAACTCAGGCAAAGTCAGACTCAGTGGTGCAGGTCAGCACATCTGGGATATGTGGGCAGGAGCATGGGCAGGTAGGGGAATCCCTGTAGGAACAGGACAGCCTGGGAAGACTGGCACCCAAGGCTTTCTACTGACTTCCACACACACAGGGCAGGAATGTAAACTCATACATATGTTCACACATGCATACAGATATGAATAATGTCATACACATATTTACACACACAAATAAATTGGCAATTAAAGTATCCACACATTATTTAAGTTATTTAGTGTGAGTCACTTTATTAATTAAAAAAAATAAAGGAAAATGACAACAATATTGCCCACCAGGAACTCAAAATGAACCATAAAAACTAAGCAAGAAGCAGACTTTAAATATGTGAACACTCTTTTTGACTTTAAAGCTTAATTATCAAATGAACAAAGATCCTGATTAATGCCTGATAGAGGATAATGATGTTCTGTAAAATCTTGTACTATCTATGAATATATGAAAGGGTCCTGAGTGAGCCCGGTTAGATGAGAGTCAAAAAATCAAAGCTGGAATGAAGATATTGCACATCAGCAGAGAGAAAGTGCAGCATCCACAAACCCTGTCTGTCCTTTGTTCTGTCTTTGCAATTTGCCTGCAGTCTTACTTTAACTCTTAGCGTAACCTGCACCCCCTTGATCTTCTTTATGTATGCTTGCTTTCCAAATGGCAATGCTTCCTATGAGAAGGTGTAATCTGTCTGGCTTTTCCACAGTGGCATATGGGTGATCTGACTTGGTCAAAGTACAGGAGTATCCTTTGTTTTTCCCAGAGTTGATCTAGGGAATCCAATAGCCTCATCTGGGATCCCGCAGCTCTCTAGTTGTACATGTTTGAATAAACCAATGAGTAGGCTAACTTTTCAGAAGGAGAGAGAAGTGGAGATGGAGAGAATGACAGAAAGAAAAGAAGGGAAGGAGGGAGGGGGTGGGAAGGATGGAGGGAGAGGGGTGGGAGGGGAAGGAATGAAATCTATTTTCTTTTTATGTCTATGTGTGTGAAAGTGTGTATGTGCACCCCTGAATGCAAAGTCTCTGAAGGCTAGAAGAGAGTAGCTGAGGCACTGGAATTACAGGTAGCTGTGAGCTGCCTGCTGTTGGTGCTCAGAACCAAACCCAGGTCCTCAAGCAGAGCAGTGTGCTCTGTAACTTCAGAGCCATCTCTACTTCCCCAAATCCTTTAGTAGAACAATTCAATTGAGAGTAACTGTGTCATGGTCCATCATGCATTCAAGCATTCAAACATGGGTTTATAGACTGTGTGTGTCTCACAAGCCAAGAACACAGACATGGTATAACAACATGGGACAGCCAGAAATGACTCAGGTTCCTTTTTATGTTCATTCACAAGCATGAAGTTTCTGATTCATTTTCTGCGTATTATGAAGACACTGTGTTGTGGTTCACAACCCAGCTGAGCAGTCCACAGCCTTCTAGACCGTGCAATCCAGAATGAAGTCCATATAATTCAGTCACAGACATTTAAGCTGAACTGTAAGTACCACAAATCAAATTAGAAGAGGTTTTGTGATCCTGGGCACAGAATCCTGGATCAGGCAAAATAATAGTTTAATATGTCTATTTTATTCAATGCTTGATTCATTGATAATCCCTAGTATGGATTTGGAATAGTCATTTGAAGAGCACACACTTAATATTAAGGAGAAATTGAAGGATTAGGGAGGTGATTTGGTCATTGAAGTGCTTGAGATGCGCACAGAAGCTCTTAAGTTTGGATCTCCATCATCCATATAAAAGGTTAGGATGCTTGTAATTCCAAAAGTACTGGAGAAGCAAAGATAGAAGAGCCTCTGGCCAGCCTGCCTGTGCACACTGGTATGCTCTGAATCAGTGAGAGACACTGCCTCAAAATATAAGGTGCAAAGCAATGGAGAGAGGAACACATACAATGATGTCATCTAGCCTCCACATATGGGCACACTAGCATGTGGGTGGACAGGAGCACACACATGCAGAAGGAATTGAAAAGGCAAAACACGTGACTTTCTCTGCAACCATGCTTCAACTGCACTTCATCAGTTCTTCAGATTTCTGAGAAAGACTATGACAGGCCCAGCCTTCATCACAGTTTGGAGGGTGGGAGCATGACTTTAAGATCAAACAACCAATAGGTCCTTGATTATCCCATGTGTTGCTCAGCATCCGGTCAGGTGCCCTCTGTACACCTAGTTTGTGTGACTCTCAAAGTAAATAGAGAGGCAAAAAAGAGGGCGCTGTCTGGGATTGGCCTAACCAGTAGAGGCAGTAGAGAAATTTCCCTGCAGAAGACTGAGAATATGGCATTGGCCAGGAATCTTTCCCATAAATATATTTTCTTATGCACATATTCAAATGTAGCCAAACTCTACCATATGCCAAACTGGAAAGTTATCTCTGAATGTGTAAAACATATGAAAGCTGGAAAGCTAAGCATCTAGGAGAGTGTAAGTAGAAAATAACACATCCCATTTAAAAAAAAAAAATCTGCTTTTCTTAATTGGCAGTATTTCCCAGTGAGTTTCTTTGTATCCTTTCCAGGAGAGCACAAGTAAAGCAACTGACACCTGGAAAGCTGGGAAACACAGCCACAAAGGGACATGCAGGCGGCACGCCCTGGCTTGCCTCTGGCGAGTCACCAAACCAAGATCTGCTTCCATGCCTGAACGACAACTGCTTTCCCTTCTTACCTAAGCTGGGCTTTGAATTTAATTGTGTTTAAATAAGAACATTAATGTTGTAAGTTTAGAAAGCCGTGGATGTGGAGAGTCCAGCATTTACAGATGTCTTCTCCAAAACCACAACTTCAGTGTACTATAGTGAGAGTCTGTCCTTAGCTACATCCACTTAATTTTTTTTTTTTTTTTTTAAGTATGGTTTGGTTTGGGAAGATAACTCAGTGGGTAAGTGCTTGCTACACAAGCATGCTGCCCTGAACCCTCCAGGAATGGTTTCAATGAGGCCTTTTCCCCCCTATTTTCTCCTATGTTTGCCGGTTCATCATTTTTTCTCCTGTACAATATTCTTTGGGCTCATGAGCTACCAAGAACAAAGTCTTCTCTAACCCAGCTAGGTACTGGTAGAGCACCTTCTCTGAGAATCCTTTCAATCTGTTCTTAGTCCTGATGATTCTGTAAGCAACAAATGGCTTCAATTTGTTTCTTGGTGAAGCAGTTAATAGAAAATGCAGTGTCCCTGATTAATCTTGGGTTGAAACCATGGTGATCAAATTTGGGGCATGATAACAGACACTAGGAGTATTGATGGTAATAATTAGAGTTTCTGTCCCAGAGGCAAAGAAGAAAACAGGTACTTTTCATCTCCTATTAGAAACTGGAGGGTTTTCTCTGCTTCCCCTTTACTTGGAGGCAGAAGCCCTATGAATTTGTCTTTATCTGTTAAGTCTCTCAACGGTTTCTTCCTCTTCACCAGCTTCCACTCCTTGAGCCCAGTGGTCCAGAGTGCATGTGCTCCTTCCTCTGAGAGGCCATTTGAATGGCTTCTGTTGTGTACATCTTCATCAGTATAAGATTACAAAGGACTACCATGTGCTTGCCCCCCTTCATCACTTGCCCAGTCATTTCAAGTTCAGGATATTCTTGCAAGGTGTCAGACATTGTATTGTGGCTAAATGAAGTAACAGCTTAGTGCACTGTGCCTTGCCTGATTCATCTGTTTGTTAGGATGGAATTAGAAAGGCTTGGAATTAGAAAGACTCAATTGACAGAGCTTAGAATGCTTAAAGTCAAGAGTCAATCCCCAAACCCATTTAAATCCAGTGTGGAGAGACACACCTGTTATGTCATCATTCCAGATGAAGAGGCAGGAGGATCATAAGTTCAAGTCCACACTTAGCTATATAGCAAGTTCAAGGCCAGGTTGGGATACATGAAAGCATGCATAAAAGCAAAACAAACAAACAAATAAGCAAACAAATAGAACTAAAAGGAAACTTACTTTCCACGCTAAGGGAAGCTTAGTTGCGGTTCTCAGAAACTGTAGTTTACATCTTTATTCTTCCCACATGGCCTTAATCATTATTTATTATACATATTTTATTAACATTGCCAACACAAAGCCTTTTATAATATTTCAGACAAACTTCAAATGCAAAATTTTCAGAAATTCCACTTATTTTAAGTAAGATGACCCCACAAAGACTCGTATTTCAGAGATCTGCTAAGGAGAATGTGATACTCCTAAAGGTGACTGGACTTTGGGGACAATCCACATGGCATGATCTAATAATCCCTTCTGAACTGCACATGGGCTAACTCCCTAAGCTATGGAGTATAACAGCCACGTCCATGAAACTTGCCTTGTGTCACATAAGATGAGTAATTCACAAATGATTTCATGGATGCCAACATGTCTGCGGATGATTATTTCTATGCTTTGTCTTCTTCTTCTTTTCAAATAAGAGACAAACTCAATCTTCAGATTCTGGTGTCCACAGAGATGCTAGAACTGCTGAGGAGGAGAATAGGGATGCCAGAGTCCTCATGGATGATGGCACGGATGCTGGAGCTGATCAAGGATGAGGACAGGATGTTGGAAGCAATCGGATACACCGGCAAGTCCTTTCTTTAACTCAGCTTGAGTTTACCTTTTAAAATTAAAATGTTCTTGCTATGATACAGTTCTAGATAGCCATGTGGAGGAAAGCCTTGTGATTTTAGATGCAAGTACACTGATGTTCTTGATGGTTCTATAAGTTTTACTGAAAGGTTAACATTGAAATTATGCTATCTCCCCGCCCTCTAATTATGCTTTTTGACACAGCCACTAGACAGTGAGAAGGAATGTAGGATTATCTTATTCCTAGAATAAACCTATCATATTTTTGTTTTCTTTTTGAGTTTCACATTCTTGGGGAGAATATTCTTTTAATGGAGATTTTATTAAATGAACCTCCTTGGAAAACTTTAGCAGATTATTTGTAGCAATTTACTTAAAATTAATCCATGTAAATCTTGGACTAAACCACGCATTTTCCACTTCTTTCCTTTGTCTTCCAACTTCCTCCTACTTTTTAATATTCTCTTCCCCCCCCCCCCTTTCCTTGAGTTCTTAAAAAGAAAAAAAAGAAAACTGAAATGTAATTTCTTCGGCAGTATTTTGTTTTGACACTGAAATTTTGGCCAGAAGTGATGCTGCTTTAAACATTCAAGAGTGTGGGCCTGTTTTCAATATGAACTGAGATTCAGGGAAACATTTTAGACTCACTCAGCCTCAACCGCATTGCCTGCCAGGAACTCCACACAGCTGCAAAACTCACTAAGGAAAACTAGGGTAATTCTTAACAGAAACAACTATCAAATATCCTCACAAATAGAAAATAGAGGTGGGCATAATTAGCAGAGTAGAGGGTATGTTTCTCTAGCTCTATCTCATTCCTTCCATCTTTAATAACAGTGAGAAAGCAAGTTAGCTTTGCAGCCTACAAGAGGATGGGTGGAGGGATTGCTCACCCCACGTCATGCCACTCATACTCAAACCCAGCCCACTGTGGCTCTGTCAAGGGACTGGAGATGTTGTGAGCTCAGAATAGCCAAAGCTGAGAGTGCATTTGCTTCTTAGGATTTCACAGATCTGATCAAAGAATGGAGACTCACACTGTAATGCTTTGCGTCACAGCAAAAACGAGTGTGAGGTGCTCACTCATTTCCTCTCCCACTCATTCCCCATTTCTGTGACTTCAAGAATGTGTTAACAAAAAAATAAAAATATCTGGGGGATGTTTATGCAGCTGATCAGAAACAATAGAACAGAATCAGGGTAATCCAAAGAAGAATAAAAGCAAATAACAGGCCCAAGCTCCCCAAGCAGGCACCTCTTGCCAATGTCTTACAGGGTTACTGAAGGCTAATAATAAATTTCAGAACACCTTTTCCCCCTTGCAAGGGACTAGACTCAGAGCTACACACATGTTATCCAATTGCTCTGCTGCTGACCACATCCCCAGCTCCTGAGACCACTTCATCTGAGATGCTGAATATCTTTCATGTGATGAGGCTGCCGTAGTGTGTTGTGGAGTACAGAAACATCTGAAAGATCATTTTTCATTTTCCAACTCCAAATGTAAAGAGTACATGAAGTGTAAGGCCTATGGAATCCAAATTATTTGATACATTTGATAAACCATTTAGATACTGGTGCTTTAGTCAGACTTGATCAATAGCCAAGAAACAATTCATTCCTAGTAATCATAATTAAAATCAACCTACATGACAAATGCTTTAAATTACCCATTGTTGTTCTTTGTCCTCCAGAGTCTCATGTGTTTGAACAGTTGGTTCCCAGCATGATGTATTTGGAAAGGTTCTGGGACCTTTAAGAGTAGAACCTTACTGAAGAAAGCACAAGACATTGGGGTGGGCTTTGAGGTCTGATAGCCAGACCTACTCCCTATTGCTTCCCTCTGCTTCCTGAGTGCTGAGCCAACCTCAAACTCATGCTACACGAGGTCCATTATGATGGGATGGGGCACACTGCAACCATGCTCCAAAAGAAATCCTTTCTCCTGGATTTGCTTTTGTCAAGTATTTTATTACAATACCAGAAAAGAACAAAGATACACAATGAAGCTGTGTCCTGCTGCTACTTTAGGACCTAGTCATGGCTTCTTATGTGTCTCTATCGTCCCTCTGCTCAGCAGTCTTGTTGGCAGTGTTGTAAAGATGTATGCTCTAACTCAGTCTCTCAGAGTTGTTTCTGCATTTATAGCCAGCTCCCTTGCCTATCAGTGGTAAATACATAAAAAAAAAAAAAATCCTTGAGTTATTTCACATGAGATTGAGGTAACTGGGTAACATAATTTTATGTGAACAATTTATGTGAAATATAGAATATTCACATTCAAGGAAGCTAACGTTTTGGCTCTCCTTAAAAGCAAGCGAGTTCATTTTTCTTCTATCTTCCACATTAGAAGAGACCCAGTCCCTCAAGGCAGATAAAAACAGGCAGCTTTGTTCATCCCAGTGCCTCTGCAGCACTGAGCTATAAATATCTGCACCCCTGCCTTTAACGGAGACTATGGTAGAACCCTTACATGGCTCCGTATCTTAAGATGTTTATGAAGAAAGATTGATTGGAAGATATCTTCCCAAAGTCAAGTACTCTCTGAGAGACTGTTCTCTGCTATTAAATGACAATATAAGGGGTAGAAAATCTTCACTAGCATCAGACTGGGACTTTCCTGACATGAAATACCATCAAAATAGAAACAGCATTCTATTAATCTTTGGCTGCTGATTCTGACTCCCCTTCCATGGAGGATATAAATATAAATATAAATTTCTTTCTTCCCATGTAAATGTTGCCTTCAGCATTTAAAAAAAAATGGATTCTGCTGCCATTTTGTAAAATAAAAGTAAACCTATATTTTTAGTATTTGCCTGAAATGTTGTTGTTTCTCATTTCCAAGACAGGCATAGCCCTGTCTGCACAGAATCCCTACCACCTAGGGAGTAAGCTCTGTTAGTATTCCCACTCTGTGCTGGCCCATATTGTGGTCTCTTGTGTGTGTGAATTCACAGCTATGCAGTGGATGGACTGTATGCTGTCAGTTTAACTGCGTAAAAGAAGAACGATTGTTTCTAACGTAAAAAGTAAAGCTAGGAAGATGGTTCAGTTGGTAAAATGTTTGCCATAGGCAACATTATGATCTAGGTTCAATTCTTAGAACCCACATAACATGACAGTCACACACCCCACTGAAATCTTAGTGCTGGGAAGGCAGAGACAAGCAGATCCTTGGTGCTCACTGGCCTGTCAATTTACCCAGCCTGGTGAGTTCCAGGCACTGTGAGAAAACCTAACTCAAGCATCAAGGTAGAAGTCACCTGAGGATTAACAGCCAAGATTTTTTCTGTCTTTTCCCACATGCATGTGCAGACCCATGTGCACTAACAATACGTGAGCCTCACTGGGACTCCTCTCAGATACCCTGTTGTTGCCCTGTGGAGATCTTTCAGCTTTGGATCTGCAGGATTGGCCTCTTCACATGCTTTAGCAGTTCATAGATGGGCTACATGTTGGTTTGGGACAACTCAAAGTCCTGGATCTGGGCCTAGGTGGAAACTGAGTTGGTTAGCCCACCACCTCTCCTATATCGATGACACCAGGGTCAGCTCTCCCGCTTTGCCTAGGTAAGGGGTAGACCTATTCAAGGCCTTGCCCAGGCTCTTCCATGCCCACACCATTAGGACCAGCTCTACTGTGCTTTCCAGGTGAGGTACATGGCTAACCCTCTCACTCTTAGCCCTCGGGGCTAGCTCACCAACCTACTATAGTTATCCATAACAGCTCATTTTGCTGTTTTGTGTGTGTTCTATGCATGTATTTGGGTGCGTGTCTATGCACACCTGTATGGGTCGGTATGTGCAGAGGCCAAGGGCTGTGCTCTGAAGTCAGCCTTGATTGCCCTTCACCTTATACATTGGTTGAAGTCACTCTGTTCTGTTCTGTCTCGGTCTTCTATGTCTTCGGCAGAGTTGCAAAGATCTTGGCCTGCATGCCTGCGTGGTTTTTTTACACATTGCCTTTATGATTCAAGGCATTAATTCTCAGGTCCTGCTCCTTTCTCCATTTCCCAGCCCCCAGCTTACAGGTGTGTGAAAGTGGGCTCAGTGTAAGAAATCAGGTAGAACAGTGGATGCTTCCTGGAGTTCACTGCCACTGTTAGGTAATGTGCCTTCCCCCTGCTGTTTCCTTCCAAATGAAGGCAACTCAATTAGCCTCGATCCCTTCACTGATTGCTTTATATAAATTAACTGAATACTAAACGGTATTGCTTCCAATTATGGTCCAGGATAAGGAGAGAAAGGGAAAGTTCCTGCCTAATTTCCCACAGGTATAGAACTTACATAAAACCCCAATACTCTTCCAAAAGGGATGATGAGGGTCTGAGACACAGGTGTTATAATGGCTCTTCCTGTGATGGTTGGGAGTAAAATGCCATAGAGTCATCTTCCGTCCCACTGACCTTCCTATGTTTTCTGGATGCTGGCATTATTGAGTTCCCTGATGGAAAGGAATCAAATAAAATTCAAGGAGTAGCATGCGCTGAAGACCTTTGTAACTCTGCTGAAGCCATGTAAAAGCCTTTCTAACACTGAAAATAGTAATGGCTTCACTTCACAGTCCTATGCATATGCTGCACCAAAACCCATCAGGACACAGTGTATGCTGTATATCTAGGGGAATTTTATTTAAAACGCATTCTAAACTTGTAGAATAAATACATAGAAATTATTCATTATTATAATTCTTAAGATACTGGCATATTTTAAGGAAATAAATTGTATGTGAAAAGCTGAATTGTGTAAAAAAATTTGACTTCTTTTCACCTCTAATGACAAAATTCACTCATAGAAATGGCAAACATTAATTGTAATTGATCTGTGGGTGGATTTTGAAAACACCAAAAGAACTAAATTCGGCAATTTTTTTTTAAAAAAAAGGACATTATAGCATTAAAATTATTAGTCAATTCTATAGTATCAAACAAGATCAAGGGCCCAAAATAAAATCGTCATCAATAGAGAAGAAAATAAAGTGTTATGCAAATAAACCACCACTTACATATTTTTGGTTTTCTTTCTTTACCTGGATTTGTAGGCTGACCTACAGCCGTTTTGCTTAATGAGGAAACAGGCATATGAAAACAGGGCAATGACCCCATGAATTTTTATGAGTCAAATTACTGTTACTACCAGAGATGGTTCTGATAAACCCATCCTTGTAAATTGATCAGCCCTGATTAAAATGGAATTTAGCATTTATTTCTGGTATGTGAAGAAGGTTGGATTCACATGAAAATAGGATTGTTTTTTCTCATGGACTTGATTTGGTTGAATAACTTTTAAAAGTTGATAAGTAAGAGAAAAGGAACATTTCAACATAACACTATTCTGTTCAAAGAAAATCAAAACACCTCATTTCAACAGAACAATGTTTCCACATAATTACTTCTCAGAATGTCTTAAGGGAGCAAATATGAATTTAAAATAATAATAATTATATATATTATATATAATAGTGATTTATTATTATTATTATTATTATTATTATTGTTATAACAACAACAAAAACACTTTTTAATGTGGGATTTTTTTTTTAAACCATAATGAGTTTCCTTTAAAACTAAAGAATAAAAAGCCTGAATTCCTGAGAACCAAGCACTCCAGGAGCCTCCAGTCATTTACTGAGCAGCTTCACCTGCATACTTTGCTTGACACAACGATATGGTAATGAGAAGAACCAGAAATACATTTTTATGTTAAAATCTCTTGATAACGAACAAACGTAAACCTTGAAAATTATAATCCATGAAAAATGTCCTCGAGAAAATTATATTTGAAAAAGAAAATCCCCTAATCGTCTTTTTCTTAAAACCATTTTAGAACCCATGCTTGCTTTGTTACTACTTATTTACTTTTGTTTGTTATTTTTACTTCCACACACAAAAGTCAAAGTAGAATTCTGGATTCCTCATTCGCACTGGCAATTGCCTATTTTTTCTCAGTGCATTAACTAAGGCTTTCCCAGATCCAGGTTCCTAAGAAGGAACTGGACATTGGGAGAAAGGGGCTGCAGGAACCCCATGCAATGAAGCTGTGGAGCAGCAAAGGAGTGATCTTGTGGGTTATGCCACAGTAGAGGCCTCTCTTACAGATAGATTGTGTCCCAGAGAAGCGGAAAGAAGCCTGTGCAGCCTAACCCAAGACATGGTAGGAGGAGTCTATGTGGAACTAAGCATTCCCTGAGAGGACAACTGGGAAGGAACTCACACTAAAACATCAGCATCTGCCTACAGGAAGGAAAGCCCAGAGTTCAGGACGACTTGTTCCTGACCTAGCAGGCCAGTACCCCACACCTCAAGTTTTATCTACTGAGAAAGAGCAGGGCACCACCCACGTGACCCACCCAAGAAGGATTTCTCCACCGGTGCTGGCAGCTAAGAATTCGCTCCAGAAAGCATGTAGGTCGAATGTGGCAGCCTGAAAGATTTCTGGAGTTATTCCTCAGTCAGCGCTGCCATGTTTTAAGAAGTGCTGAAAATTTCCAGTCACTTATCTCAACTCTTCATCTAAAAAGAACATTTTCAGCTTCATCTATAACTCAAGTTTCCTCTTCCAGCAAGAGGTCTAGGGAAGAATTCTCTTTTGATTTGCATTGATAATTAAGAAATTCTTTTGGGTTACTTCATTCCACTGTGGTCTGACTCCAATTTCTTGTGTTACATAGGCTTTATTTTAGAAATAGCTGCCATTTTCCAAGTATTTCTGAAACCGTGTTTTTCCTCATGTGTATTTTGGGTTGTATTATATTTTTTTCACCTGTAAATTTACTCCATTTGTGTGTGTGTGTGTGTGTGTGTGTGTGTGTGTGTGAAATCAAGTACAAGCTAGGCTGATATTAGTGATTATGATTGTGTTTAAGATTTATGCTGGGAAAATTTAAGCATATATTTGATCAAGTGTCCAGTGAAGACACACTGGAAGCAAAGTCACCAGTATGCATGCTTACTTATCACAGGGGTACTGTGACTGTCCCAGAACCAGGGACAGTGCTCTGGCCATCTTCCCATCCTCACAAACTAGTTGTTAGAGACAACACCATGTGTGAGAAACACCTATCATCGGAGTTATGCACTGACTTGATGTCTGATTGTCCTGGAACCAGTTCTAATTTTCTATTTAAAAAGAAAGAACACAACCTCTTTTTATGTTAGAGTGATTTACTGAAACAAATTAGCCTTTGTTGGAGCTGATATATTGAATCATAAAAGTGGGTTAACATATCTGATCCCACAGCAAACCAGAACATCATTTGGGGCGCAGAGGAAGGGAAGTGGCTGTGCTAAAATGTGAAGGCAAAGTCTTACACACATTTAAAAAGACAAGTTCTGCAATAGCTTTATAGACCGTCCTTCTACCGCAGAGTCTAGGGACACACCCCTGCTCTCAAGTCCGCCAGACAATCCATGTCTGGAAAATCTATTAATAATCAAGGATTACCAGAGATATTTATTCTACTAACTGTTTAGTTAGGAGGTCAAGCTAAGCTAGAATTTTAGAATGTCCTCACTTTGCTGGTACATCCTGTGATAGACATACCCACCACATATAAATCCAAGGCTCATTTACGCATGTGATCCACATGAAAACATGCAGACAGTTCTATCAAAGGATGTCCAATGCACATTTGTTGATTGTGGCTATTGACTAGTCAAGAGCTTGCAGTGTGTACAGGGTGACATATATTTAACTGAAGGGGCATAAAATAATAACTAAATAAATCATAAACACACAAGTTACTATTACAGAGACAATGTAGCAGCAATGCACTGCAAAACAAGATCAGCTTGAGTTTTACAAATTATTATATGTGCTATGTAGTTTTATGCCGGCTTGACACAAGCTAGAGTCATTTGAAAGATGGGAGCCTCAGTTGAGAAAATGCCTCCGTCAGATTGGGCCTGCAAGTCTGCAAGATATTTTCTTATCTAGTGATTGATGTGAGAGGCCCCTGTCCATTGTGGGTGGGGACACCCCATGTCTGGTGGTCCTGGAATCCATAGGCTGATCAGCTGTGAGGAGAACAAGCCAATAAGCAACATTGACAAAGAGTGATGTGGAATCACTAGCCTAATAAACCCTTTCCTCACCAAGGTGTTTTGAATCATGGTGTTTCACCCCAAGAATAATAACCCTAATTAGGACAGTATACAAATATATTTCAGAATAATCTTTAAAAACTAATGTTTCAGAATGATTTTTTGTTATAAAATATTTTCTCTCTGCTTGATAGCCAAGCTTTACCATTTTGAAAAATGTGAAGGCATTATTTATCTGTTTCCACTGTTTAGATTTCTTCCATTCCCTCTGATTTTAAATATTTATAGGAAATGTCCTTATGTAAAGTTTAACAGATGATCGTATCAAACATTGATATTCCATGTACATCTAGAGCAGTTTCAACATCAGCTCTGGGTAATATCATTGTTCTTTTGTTTGAATTTCTCTGCTACATTCTGGGTGTCTCCTTGAAGAACATTTCATGACCTGGTGTAAGAGGGTTTGCATGATAAGTTGTATTTCGAAGTTTCATTCCAATATCGTGCATCTTCTCTTTTTGTACCAGGGAAATAACCTTAAACTATTTCCATCCCTTTTTTTTTATTCTCCATAATTCTTTTTTATTATTATTTACATTTATTTATAATCCAGTCCTTTCCCTCCCTCAGTCCCCCCTCCCACACAGAGACTGAGCCACTAACCAGGAGCATACTCAGACTGGTCTGAGGCCCCTGGCACGTATGTAGCAGAGGTCTACCTGGTCTGGACTCAGTGAGAGAAAATGTGCTTAATCCTGGAGAGCCTTGAGACCCCAGAGAAGGGGAAAGTCTGGTAGGGGGAGAGCACCCTGTTTCCATTCTTAAGGCTTAAGTCAATGACCATGAGACTAACTATACAAAGAATATTTAAGTCATGGCTCTGTGCCCAAACCACACTCCACACCTGTGTTTTGATAAATGTGTGCTAAAATTGCGTGAGCAGTCATGTCTCTATGAAGATGTCCCAGTCAGCTCCCTGAGACTATAACAAATGCCTACTAGTTAACTTACAAAGTGAGAAGGTTTATTTTGGCTCATGGATTCAGTCTATGCTCAGTCAGCCCCTTGGAGTTGTTGTTTTTCTTTGCTTTTTGGTTTGTTTGGGGTTTTTCTGTTTTTCTTTTTGTTTGTGTGTGATTATTTGTTTTTAAGACAGAATCTCACAATGCAGGCCAGGTTCATGCTTGTGATCCTTCTTCCTTATCCTCCCACACAGGGGATCACAGATATAGCACCATAGCAAGAAAGCCTCCTCATTTTTGGATCTGTGTGAAGGAAGCACATTACCGAAGCTTGGGTCAGAATAAAGCCATTCACCTCGTTTCCACCATGCAGAAAATCCAAACTGTAGTGGTAGCTAAGTTATACACTAATTGAAATTGTATTTGAGATACATGTAAGTTCAAAATACATCTTTGTTCTAATAGTTCAAAGTAAATAGGCTAATATACCACATTATACACATAATACCTCTTTTTAAAGGTAAACAAACAGAGAACAGATTTGCCGCTCCATTTTCTTCTGTTTCCTTGTGCTTTGGAATCCAGGGATGGCTCAATCAAACAGGCACCTGTTTTTAAAACCCCTAATTTGAAAAGCAAGGGAAAGTGGGTATAGTCATAGAACATGTGATTATCACACAGGCAGCTCAATCTTCAGTGTCAAGAAATAAGTAATACATAAATAAATACAATGAAATGCTGAGATGGAGAGTGTGCACAGACTCTCTGAGACTGTGGGTCTTGCATACTCTCCTGGGAACATATCTTAGATCAATGGCATATTGGAACCTTATCCGCAGCCTCTTGCTCCAGTTCTAGCTTCTTCTTCATTGGCTCCTTTAAGCTTCTCAGATCTTGTCTCTTAAACATGCAGTCTTCTTAGGCGCTTGCCTTGGGCTCTGTGGTCCTGTATTGTATGCTAGCTGAAGAGATCCTCTGTCTTCACTCATTTACATCTTCCTCCCATAGACTCTTTAAATGTTTTGTCCATGTGTTCCCGTTCTACTCAAAGAATGAAATGCTATTATTATTCTTTGAATCTTAAATTTCCAAATCTTAAACATATCAAATTTCTAGTACCACCAGTTTTAAGGGTAATCGGCAGGCAGTAGGTCTTTTAGGAGGTGGGGCCATGAAAGGTATAGTGGGACCCTGTTCCTTTTTGCTTTCTGTTTGCTTACTGGCCACCTTGAGGGGAGCAGTGTTTCTTTACTGGACATTCTCTTTCACATAGTTCTGCCTGGACCAAGGCCCAGAGCCACAGAAGCAAATGGACTCAAATTTCAGAAGCCAGGGGCCCTAACTTGGCTTTCTCAGGCATTTTGTCACACTGACTAACTAGTATAAACAGGAGAATAAAGAACTATGTCCCCAACTCTGGAGTCCCAGAAATTTAATATTTTAAGTGGAGACAGTTCTCAAGACTTGGAAAGAGATTCTAAAGAAAGCACCAGACTGTCCCCATGTTACCACTTAGCTCCACATGAAAATGGGTGCCTCATGTTTGTGGGTACAGGATGGGAGATAGATGGAAGAAAGGCATATATATGAGAACATATGTGAATCTCAAAGAGGCAGAGGCCCCAAGATCTTAGAGGAAAGCAAACAACACAGATATGGCGTACATGTCCTCAGAATAAAGGTGATGACAAATCCCAGACATAATGGTGTAAATGCTGTGTCTAGCAGATGCTGTGTTAGTTGACATTGCAGTGGGAAGTGTGGAGGGAGCAAACCCAGTTTCTGTTTCACAATACTAAAGGAGTGGATGGAAATGGGTAGAATAAGAAGACAGGAATAATTTCCCAAGTATAAAGCCCAACACATGGTAAGGGTGACCCCTGAGCTGTCAGTCAGAGGTGTCTCCCAAACTCAACAAACTATATACGCTATTGCTATTGCTTTGTTTTCCCACTAGAATGCCATGATGAGACTCTGTTGTGAAGGACACCATATACATTGGCCACAGTATATGGAATAATCAAATCTGATACTATCCAGGTAGGTTCCTCCCTGTTGACTTGCTTTCATAGTGTCAGAAGGTGTTATGGAGACTTCTGAGGGAGAAAGTCACCAAAGTCTAATGTTCGCATTAGAATAGACCCTTTGAATAATGCAAAAACAGTCATTGTAGAAAGACATGATCATGTATATATGGTAGAAATATTATGGGAATAGCCAACCATTTTCTGATTGGAATTAAGGCCTGCTTAACAGGAAGAAATGTGTCTCTGGTCCTGTGGTCTGGCCAAGAACCCATCTTAGAGAGTTCACAGACCCCATGGGTGAGCCTACTAACACAGATTTGCTAGATGGGTATAGTTACTAAATTTGTATCTCTGCACAGTTGGATTAGTGCCACCCTCATACTTCATCAGGTAAGTTTCTCTTGTGCAATGGACAAAGAAACTTACAGCTAGTGAAGGAAAAGATAAAGTGTCTGTGGAGTATTCAGCCACAAGTGAGATTGTTGATAGTATGCCCTCTGCCTGAGACTCAGGAGTCATCAAATAGGAAACAGAAATATAATGTAATTTGGAGGTTCTTTACCTCTTTGCTCCCAAATAACTGCAGAGTGTTTATAACTGCTCTAGCCCATTTTATCTCCCAAATAAATGGCACAGAGACCTGGAGTGTTAATCAGGGTTTTACTGCTGTGAGCAGACACCATGACCAAGGCAACTCTTATAAAGGACAACATTTAATTGGGGCTGGCTTACAGGTTCAGAGGTTCAGTACACTATCAAGCTGAGAACATGGCAGCATCCAGGCGATCATGGTGCAGGAGGAACTGAGAATTCTACACCTTCATCTGAAGGCTGTTATCAGAATACTGGCTCCAGGCAGCTAGGATGAAGGTTTTAAAGCCCACACCCACAGTGCCACTCCCTGAGCCGAGCATATACAAACCATCACACCTGGTATTTTTATTAACAAGCTGCAAGCAGTAAGCTAAGCAGGTTCTGAGCTATTGTATCCTGGCTGTGCTGCCTACTTCTCAGCCATGGGGTCCTTCCCATGCATCTGAGTCTTGCCCTGGCTCTCTCTGGTCCATATGTCCTCATGTCTGTTTTCTCTGTGTGACCTCATGGCAAATCTCCTCATCCACCCACATGGTTTCTCCACACATATTTTTCCTTCTTCTCTCCACTCTCTCTCTCTCTCTCCTCCCCCTAGTTATTGGCTGAATCCCCTCTTTATCAGCCAATCAGATGTGATGGAGAACAATTTTTACATAGCACTGAAACATGTGATGCTTGACTGTGTCAATACAACCAGATGCTGGGCTAGAAATCAGATTCTGAAGACAGAGCACTAAACCATTCCCAACACAGAAACATGGTACAAGCTGGATTTCAGGAAGGAGTGAAACCGTCTCCACTAGGCACAAATACCCCTGCCCCCCACCAACACACTCATGAGCTCACAGTAGCTGTAGCAGCCTGCACAGGAACTATGGGAGATCTAGCCTGTAAGTATACTAGCATGGAGCTAACCCCTAACTTAGGAGCTGGGGACACTCCACTACTTCTCAGGGAGGAAAAAATATTGGTTTTTTAAGATTGTGGCTTCTATGAACAATTCTATATGCAGAAGCTTATGGACAGGGCAAATTGGACTTGAAAGGTTATTAAATTTTTAAAAATTACATAATGTTCGTGGGTAGGAAGGTGAGGATGCTTCTTGTAGGACACAACGGGATGAGTTAAGGGTGGGTATGATTAAAATGCAATGAATAAAACCCTTAAAGAGTTAATTAAAAATACTTATCTTAAAGGAGAAGATGGGTAAATAAGAGGAGGTGGAAGAACAGGAAGAGGAGGGACAGAGCTGAGAATGCAACACAGAACCTGGCTGGGGCTGGGCTGTGGAATCTCCTCTAACTCAGAAGATCTCCCAGATTCCCTGACAGTGTGCTCCTCTCTAATGTTCGGTTCTTCCAAGCCTCTTGATACCAATGTTTGAGAGAAAGATTCGGCCTAGCTTAGATGGGTCTAAATTCTGGCAACATAAAAAGATGGAAAGAAAAAACTGAGTAGGATTTCAGGTTGTACACAGTTCTGCCATCTGCAAGGATGACCTCACTCTGCATGGGAAAAGGTATTTGCCTCAACCCACACTTTCTAGTTTGACATGAAACATTTTACTCTAAAGTGTTCCCCATGTTCTTTTAAGATTTTAGGAGCAAAGCTATGTAAGGCTTGGTGAGTGGGATTTCAAGCCCATTGGTTTCAAACTGAATTAGGTTCAGTGAGTCCTTTAGTTTCTCTTGCGTAAGAGAGACTTCAGAGCACTCCCTCACATGTACTAGCAGCTGCATGGTCACTAGTGGATCCCAGGGAGCTCAACATTACTTGCGAAGGTGAACCCATATGCCAGAAACTGCTCCCCTGAAGCCTGTAGTTCATTTAGGACATCACCACAGACTCGGCATCTAGAGCACCAGAGAGCACAGTTGCAGGGGTCCTCCTCATGTGCCCTAGCCTGTCTTGGTTCCAAATTAAGTGAAAGTTGTGGGTTTTCTTAAACTGTATTATTAGACTTTTAAACTCTTTTCTTCCAAATTAATATACAAAGTAATCACTTTCCATAGGCATTTCCATAGATACTTAATTTTGGTTAGGATCCCTCTCAACTTCCCTATCTCCATGCTCGCTGCCCTACCTCATGCACGCTACTCTCCTACCTGCTCCCCTCAAGAGCACACCCTTCCACTTCCTTATCCACTTTCGTAGCATGTGTGACCTCTCACCTCTTCACCAGTCTCCATTTACACTTCTTACATCCCAGGCCTCTTTTCTAGTTTCCTGACCCCATATTACACTCTCCTTCATAAACACATGCTCAGGAGGTAAAGGCATGTGTGGTCAAGTCTGATGACCTGAGTTCAATCCCTGGCTCACCAATAGTGGAAGGACTGAATCAACTCCCCAAAGCTGCATCTTGACCCTCACTCTCCCTTAGGACACATATTCCCAACAAGAAAAAACAGAAATAAATATTTATTTGTAATTAGTAGCTAGGGTCTGCATCCAAGATAGAACGTGTGTTTGTTGGAGCCTTTGTTACTTTACTAAATATATTTCAATTTTTCTAAAAATTGTAAAACTTAATTTTCTTTACAGCTGAGTAATATGCCATTTTGTATCATACAACATTTTCAATAGTCATTCATCAGCTCAATGAATACCTAGGCTGATTCCCCTGTTGAACTATTGTGACCAGAGTAATACTGACCAGGGACATACAAGTACCTGTTTGGTAAGATACAGAATTATGGCTTTTGGAAGGTCAGGACCTGTTGTAGTGGCGCTGATACACTGGACTCACACATTCTGATCCTTGGAACATAGCAGCATCCCAAGTTGCAGCCATTCTCTCTACAATAGACCAGTGAGCTAGGGCTAAGTTTTATATTAAGTCCTTTCTGTGGAAAAGGACAAAAATCCCTGTCCTATCAGGTGGCCTGTGAGTAGGCAGGTCACAAAAGTATTGTTTTCTAATCGTTTTAAAAGAGTGCTAACATCAAACTCTTAAAGAAATTAGACTTAGGAAATGGAAGGAAGAAAATCAATGTCCGAGGTGGGCCTTCCTTCTTTGTATCCATGAAATGAGCACACTTGATTCAAAGCCCATTCAGAAATGCTTCATTTGTAACTCAGACCCTTATTGGTTCATTTTCTGAAAGAAGAACAGTTTATGAACCTCATCACCACGTCCTGTGTGAAGCGAAGGAAGAGCCTATGGGTAGCAGTCTAACCATCTAACAAAAAGTTGAAAGAAAGAAGAAGAGCCCAAAGTTCACCTGGAGGAAATTGGGGGTGGGGGAGGGCTTGGTGAGAACTGCCAGGTCTCCAGACTCCACATAGATTTTCTGAAAAAGAGGAGGAAACCTCAAGAGTCCTCTAGGTGATGAGATATGAAATAAGGAGCATTGGCTTCAGAACCAAGCTAGGCCCCCAGTCTCTGAGGTCAAGCAATATAAAAAACTGCATACATCCCTGGACCACAATCCAGCTTCATTTGGAATGGTTTCATAGTGTTCTCCCCTAACATGGATATCTGTGAATAGTGTTCAAAGGTACTCAGTGCTTAATATGTTTTGGAGTTGGGGGACAAGCCAGTCATAGAAAATCAGAATATGTATGGGTGTTAAATAAATCTATGGTTTGTGGGCTTACTCAGTGCTGGGACACTTGCATACCATGCAGAGGGCCCTGGCTTGGTTTTTTTCTACAGAACGGCAAAGGAAAAACTCAGTAATGAAGAATAAGAGAAGTAAAACTCTCTGTCTCCTGTATTGCAGCGTGTTCACTGGCTAACATCCTCCCTTTTGGAAAGTGTTCTAAAAATCATGTAGGCTGAGTCTGGTGTGTTGCTTGAAAATATTTTAGTTGAGATGGAAAACATTTTACATATAATGCTGCTCTTTCTAAAGAAAATTCTAGAATGCAACACTGTTATGGAAACCTGGAACAAGTGAGCCATAGCAGAATTTGAGATGAGTCAGCGTCCTCCAAAAATATGTTCTGCAAATAACTCCCAGTGAGACGTGCTAAGTAGATTCCTATTAACAGTCACACAAATTCAGAATCTCTGCTTTGGAGAGGATGCATGACTATAGAGAATGGTGTGAGATCGAAGTTGTAAAAGGAAGTTCCAGGTAGCCATGCCTATTTCTGATTACACTAGTTTCATTTGATAACCAAACAAAGTTCAAGAGTTTAGTTGATTGTTCAGCAAATATGAATCGATGCTTATGTGTGCCAAGCAATGGTCTAGAGTACAGGGATGCAGGAACGAGGAGTGGATTAGATGTCTCATCAGCCATTGCCTCGCCATCCAGAACTGATGCATTTTCATCTCTGTTGCAAATGATCACAGGCAAGAGGTAGACACATGTCATCAGAGATTAAATTAAGTGTCAGTACAGATAATCAGAAAGTTGTGCTACTTCAAAGCCTTTGCTGATCTCTGATTTCCCCCTCCTCCCAATAAATCACCTAGAGTTTAAGGGGAAAGATGACTTTCATAGTGCTGGAAACTTCTATGAAAGCTCCTGAGGAAGATGGACCTGGCAAGCCATGCCCATGGTCCCATAACATCACAAACATTATAGAAGAAAGCAACCACTTTCTGATGGAACTTATACCTTCTACCATTAATGAGGGAGGGTGGTTTGCTGTGTCATTAGCCCTACGAGAAAAGCTAATACTGTTATTCTTCTAAATTCACATATTAATCAACGGCCCCAAGCTTTCAGCATTATGCCCATGGATTAGTGCATCTCTCAACCTCACCAGAGAATCTTCTTTTTACAACAGAAGGTGATCAATAAGGAGACCCACAACCTCACCGTGTATTGAGGCCTAGAGGGTGTGGAGTGCTCGTGCACATGTCTGAATGAGATATTATGTCACACTCCTCCTCCCCAGCCTCCAGGATCACTGTAGAAGAGGGAGAAAGACTGTATGCATCTAAGGCAGTAGACATTTGGAGTGAAAAGCATTTGCTAGCGATGACAGGGCCATTTCACAGACGAACTCACAGGGGCTGTGAAGACATGAACAAGATCCAGCCAAACAAAATCTCCCCATGGATTTGGGAGAGGCTCTTGAAGTCTCAGTAGCTCTGGGCAATTTTAAGACTGCCAAGGGACAGATAGCTGGTTTTCTCCAGGTTGCAGCCCTGAGAGCTTATCCATGCTCCAGTAGGCGGTTGCACACCTGTGCACACAGAGACCACACTAAGTGGACGCTCATCTTTACAGAAGACCACAGGGAGTTGGGTTGACAAAAGCATATAATATGTATGTATGAATTTCTCAAACTTTATTTATTTTCCAGATATCAAAAATAAAGAAAAATACATTATCCAGTAAAGTAAGGCAATTTTGTCATTTTTTTTTTATCAAGATAAGCTCACAAACAAAAACTGAAAGTTGAAGCAGCTTAATGAGCAGATCTAGAAACCCCAGTGGTTTTGTCTCTGTCGCTGTACCTGCTCCAGGGGCAGCTAGACCCTCAGAGTGATGGAAACTTAGGTTTTGTTCATTCTGAGTGGGGACGCTGTAAACTGAACATGCACCCTTTGAGATCTCTGACTTTCTCTAAGCAATTGTTCTTTCCACTGTTAACTGAAGCAGAGATGACAGCCTAGAGTGGGACTTGTGGAAGCATACAGGAGAAAAGAAATCAAGACACCAACAGGCCTGTCAATCCTGCTTTTATTTTTCCTTTGCAATTAACTAAGCCTTGGTCCCTAACTGCTGGTGTTATTGTGCTGAGCTGTTTATGTGACTCGGGAACATGCATATTCTAAATCCAGCTTCAGAAGCAAGATGGGGCTTGCAAGTTTTCCTAATCTTAAAAAGGATAAAAATAGACATCTGTGATATTCCCTGTTCTGTATTTGTATAGTAGGACAGCCACAATTGTCCACAAGTAGATTACTTAGTGTGTCTTCCCCAGCTATTCAGATTTGAGAGATCTGTGTATATGAGGGCAGAGTATTATATTTCAAGTTTGATATTGGCCAAGGTGAATAGAGAGAGAGAGAGAGAGAGAGATTATTTCTTCATCAAATCATTTTTTCAGGCTTCCTGGAGGGATACAGTTTCTTGCCTCATACAGCAGGACCTGCTCCAGAGATTGGGGTCAAGAATATGATTCTGAAAGTAAAGTGAGAACTGACAGCCGGGAGATGTATATTTAACGTGGTCCGAGGGATGTATCAACAGTTCACTCTGTCTCTGTTTCCATTTCTGCGGGTTTCACCTCTATTTCACTGAAAGGCCTGAATAGCTGGGTGTTTTGAGCATTCTGCACACCCGAGGTCAGAACAGAAGGTAATGATTAGGAAGGAGACTCTCTAGATACGACTGTGAAGCTGACAGTTATTTGCACTGTAACAATAGCTTGCTTTTCCTTTTGTAGCTCAGCTTCCAGCCACAGGCTCAGTCAAGCAATGTAGTGAGATTTTCAGTTTACCCCTGGGCTACAGAACATGGGAGAACCTGACTCTGTCTCCCCCTCTAATTTTCAGGTGTATATACATTTATGTTCATTTAAAAAAAAAAAAAAGCATTCTTTTTTCTTTGAGATTGGCAATACCAAAGAAAGGCTCTCTACAGATTTTTTTTCCCCGTCTCCCACAGTGCTGGGGTGAACTGGACTGAATTCTCAAACAAGAAAAGCACTTACTTTGCTATGTTTCAAGCCTCTCAAAATATTTTGAGAAGCCCAACAATTAACGCTTCTGAATCTTTTTAGGGGAATTTAATTAAATCATTTCAAGTTTTTTTTTTTTTTAACCTTAAAAGGAGAAAGCATGAGTGTTACAGAGAAAGAAAAACCTATTTCTACATCTATTTTTTCTCAGCTTCATGTTCAAATGAGCTATGACCTACTTTTGAAATTAAGCATTCTGGAATGAAACTTAGAAAAGAATAGAAGAAAATATTTTGACAATTACCACAAACTCTGTATGCTTTGACTCTTTTTTTAAAAGCCATTTTCTTTAATTAATTCATGAAAGCATTTGGTTAATTTTTTCACCGCTTTCCATATATACATACACACACATACATAGACTATGCAGTTAATCCTAGTTATTCTTTGATATTTTTTCCATAATTCTTATCTATAAAAGCTTAGCTAGGTCTATGGTCAGCAAAGAAGGAATACATTTCCAATCTATCTTTGCAACTTATAATAACTATTTGCATGTTTTGGGCCTCTTCAACTAATACTTGGTACACAATAACAGAATTTTCATTTTTTGAAGTGAAAAATATGTTGGAAAATATGTATATTCCATGTCTAGGTCTTGCTTTCAATGAGAAGTCTCACTCCTACTGACCCCTTCCTTTGCTTTTGGACATAACGAAACTATGACTGGAGGGGCGTGTTGGGCCAGGTAGTCGCCATACAGAGAACCACATAAATGCTTGCCAGCTGTAGATATCATATGAGAAAAAAATATGCCTTGGTCTTGAATAAACCCTGAGATCCATATTGTGGTTGTTTAGCTTGTAATCAATTAACATAGATTATAAATAACCTTACTTTAAGAGAATTCCTCTTAGAGAGAAAGTGTTACTTTTAAAAATAGTCATTACGTTTAAAAAAGAACACCAACACAAAAATGAATTTGGCAAAATTTATTAAACATAATTTTGCTAAGTTTGTTATACATATGATTATCTGTAGTCCAGTACAAATGGCTTGTCCAGGCTAGCTTTTCTGTCGTTGTCACAAAACAATCTGCCCAAAAGCAATGGCTGTGGAAGTGAGGTGATTGGCTTACAGGCTACCATCTATCATATAGGGAAGCCAAGGCAATAACTTAAGAGAAGAATGTGAGGCACAAACAATTAAGGGATACTGCTCACTGGCCTCCTTCACCCTAGCCTCAGCTAGCTTTCTTATGAAGCTCAGGCCTTCCAGCCTAGGGATAATACCATCCACACTGGGTGGGGCCCTCATCCAGTAATTAGCAATTTAAAAAAATGTCTCAGAGATATGGCAATAGGCCTAACGAACCATCGGCACGACTCTTCAGTTGTATCCCCTGTTTTCAGGTGTTTGTGTCAAGTTGATAGCTGAAGCTATGACAGTACAAGATATAAGTAGGTCAAATCTGATTAGCACACCATATAAAAAGAAACGTTTCGGTGGGGGTGATGTTCGTGTTAACTTAGAATTTATGGCAGATGTATATTGCATAATACTCATGGGCAGCAATACTCCAAGGCATCTCTCTGTAAATGCTCATGTATGCATCCACGTGTGTTAAAAATACCTTCCAGGACTGAAAATCGACTTAGCAGTTAAGAGTATTTACTGCTATTGCAGAAGACCAAAGTTCAGTTTCTAGCACCCATGTCAGATGGTACATAACTACATAAAGCACCAGGGAGATACACTCATGACTCTGTATACAGGTACTCACATGCATGCAGACAAACACACACACACACACACACACACACACACACACACACACACACACACACGCACACACATAATCTTCAAACAAAATACTCTATCTGTGCATTGTGGTTCCTATCTGTAATCCCAACTGGAGTCGTTTGAATAAAAATGAGCCCATAAGCACATAGGGAGTGGCGATATTAGGAGGCGTGGCCTTACTGGAGTAGGTGTCATCTTGTTGGAACAAGTGTGCTCTGATTAGAGGAAATATGATGTCAATGGGGGTGGATTTTGAAGCCTCAGCAGCTCAAGCCCAGCTCAGTGGCTCACTGTCTCTTCTGCTGCCTGCAGGTCTAGATATAGAACCCTCAGCTCCTTCTTCCAGCCGTATGACTACCAGGTTCCCTGTCACAATGATACTGGATTAAACCTCTGGAACTCTAAGCTCGTCCCAGTTTAAGCTTTTCGTTTATAAGAGTTGCCTTAGTCATGGTGTCTCTTTGTAGCAGCAAAACCCTAAGTAAGGCATCACACCATTCAATAGTCATCCCATTTCAGTCAACAGAATCAAGGTAACCCCTCAGAGACATGCTTGGAGACCCAGATGCCATGTGCTGATTTATGAAGTTGAAAATTAACACTGAATGCTAGAGCGATGACTCAGTGGTTAAGAGCATGGGCTGCTCCTCTGGAGGACCCAAATTTGATTCTCAGCATACTTATAGTGGTTCATGACTGTCTAGTACTCTGGTTCCAGGGGATCTGATGCACTCTTTCATACTCCAGTGGCACCAGGTACATGGCACACTCATAAATATGTGTGTGTGTGTGTGTGTGTGTGTGTGTGTGTGTGTGTGTATGTATATATATATATATATATATTTAGATGAACACAAATTTCACAATTCCACTTTTTCTACTGTGACCTTGGGACACAAATACATCAATTTTAAGGCATAATCTCCCATCTCTTTCCCCTAATAACTCACATTTATCTGATTATGTACAATAAAACATAGCCCAAATTTTAAAAGTTTTCACATTCTTTATAGTTCCAGCATTTTAAAAGTCTCAAGTGTCTTAACTGTGAGCTCAGCCAGTGTATGTAATGCCACGGGATAAACATTCCTGTCTGTAGAGGGAAGAGTGGTAGTAGAGCAAAGAAGAAACAAACAAAACCAAAATGCAGCAGAGCAAACATAAAATCCCACAGTTGCATATTCAGCATCTGGAGCCTCAATGTCATTTTCCGAGCTCCAGTCTACTCTGGAAGCCCAGTCCTTCCAACTCTGCTCCACACAGAGATGTTCTCCTAGTCTACTCCACTCTGGCTCACAGCCTTTCTTGGCAGACATTTCATGGTCCTAGCAGCTCCAATAACCTAAGGTCTCAACTGCAGTTAGATTTCGCAGCCCTATATCAGGGCCTCTCAGCACTCCTCCTCTGGGACCTTGAGCATGCCACAGAGTGCATTGGCTTCATCTGTTCTCTATGACCCACTTAGTATTGCATCTTTAATGCCTTCAAAACCAGTGCAAAAGAGATGATGCTGCCAAGTTCTGCTGCCAGCCTGAGACGGAGTCTGGCCCCTGGACCACAGCTGTATCCTCTTCTCTCTGCTAAGAAACACTTTACTAGGCAGCTGCATTTAAAGAGCTGGGGGCCTCTGATGCTAAGACTTTCTTCCTTTGAATGAATTTGCATCTAAACAAAATGAGATGTGCTCTCATTCTCCCTGTACTCTACAGTGGTGCTGATCTCTCTAGCAGTTACAGACACTACAGCACCAGTTTGACTACCTTTCTGTCTTGAGATTTCCTCTGCTAAGCAAATCAGTCCATCTTTAAATTGAGCTACACTCATGTTCTCAGGACATAAGCAATATGAAGCCAAATTTTGGTCAAAATCCCACATGAATGGCCCTCAACCCAGATGATATTTGAACCCTTCTGAGACATGAGTATAGTCTACACTTCTCTCAATATTTGTGCTTCCCAAGCTCCCACTAGGACAGCCCAGTAAGCTCTGTTTCCATCATTCAATGTTCTTTTTGTTTTACCCAAAGTTCTACATTCTTTCATGCTGCAGCCAGAAAACTGTTCAGATGGTCAGACAGCCATATAATCATGTTTATCATTCCACAGCCCTGCTTCTTGATACCAATTTCAATTTTAGTTTCTTCTCCCATTCCTGTGCTAAAATTCTTCAACAAAAACAACTTAAGAGAGAAAGGGTTTATTTAATCTCAAGTTCCAGGTTACAGTCCATCACAGTGAAGAAGTCACAGCAACAGGAGCTTAGAGTAACTGTAAATTCTGTCTAAAGTAAGAAGAAGAGCACTATGATTGTATTCATGCTGATACTAAACTCCCTTTCAGTACTGTTACACCATCCTGGCTCCCCGAGTAGGGAGTAGTGCCACTTACAGTGGACAGGTTTACATATCTAGATTAAACTAATCAAGACAATCTCCCACTGTCATAGTCTGAGGCCAATCTCTCACACAATTCTATATTTTGTTAAATTGACAGTTGGCAATAACCATCATCACATTTGAACTGAAATACTAAGCAAGTTGTTCTGTGATTGCTCATCTACCTTCTTAACCAACAGTGTGTTTGTTCATTGCAGTTGCGCCCTCTTTGAATTTTGCTGTAACAATAAAATAATTGTTTTTCTCCAGTATCCACTACTTTCATTTTTCTCTCTGGTCAGATTTTGGGTTTTTGGCTGAGTTACTTGCACCCATTGAAAAATGATACTGCATACTCATATCTGTGCCTCAGCACAGTATTAAACATGCCAATACAAAAGAGAACTATTTTACTTAAAGTAAGTTTGATTCTGTTCTCACCAAGACCTCTTTGCCACCCTGTGGAGTCCAACATTCAGGCTTAACCCCAGGACCCAACTCAATTCAAAATATGCTTTAAAGCAAGTGAGTCTGCTTTGACAGGAAACCCACAGAGGACCAAGTTTAATGGGAAAAATAAATACTATAGCTAAGAAATACACATCTGTGAACTGGCATGTTAGAAAAGCAAAGTGCAGGATAAAAATCTGAAAGTATCAAGAAATGTCATAAGAAGAAATCATGAATATGGCTGCTATGTAAGGTACCTGGCACATAAACATGAAGACCTGAGTCTGATCCATGGCACCACACAGAAAGCTGGATGTAGCAGTAACTGTAAGTCCAGTCTGGGAGGGAGGAGAAAAGAAACAGGAGATCCACGGTGCTCATTGGCCAGCAAGAATCAGTCATCTCTAAGTTCAATGAGAGAGCTTGCCTCAAAAACAAAGTGGAGAGCAACAGAAAACACCTAGGGTCAACTTCTGGCCTCCACTCCCGTCCATACACATGCCCACGCACATACATGAACACAGACACATAAAAAAAAATAAAAATTTAAATAAATGCAAGATACACCATAGCTTGTTCATACTAGCCCCTAAGGAGATGAGCAAAGATAGTAAAACGCAATTGTCTTTGATCTCAGCCTGAAGGGAAGAAACCCCTAGAGATGGCTGCGTGTGGAGACGGCTGTGTGTGAACTAACATGAGTGGCAGTGTAACCACCTTCACAAAGCTCAGGGAAGGCCAAGCCCTTCCATGCTCTCGTGTGCTTCATCCTTAGTGGCTGACTCGCAGTGAAGCAAGGCAGATGCTGGGTGTTTAAAGGGAACATCATAGGAGTATGAGCAGATGAGAAAACCTACCACCAGCGCTGCGAGGGGAAGATGTTTTAAACATTCACAAGGGTAATATTTGTATTTATTGGATTTAAACCTCACAGAGAGACCAAGAGCCATCGAATGGAGACAGCAAACCAATACATTTGGCTTCAATTAAAGAAAAGAACTGTTGGTGTTGAACAGAAAGGAGTAAAGTTTTGGCAGATTCTTGACACACATTTCAAGGCTGTTGTGTACATGATCCCGGCACTACATAAAAGACTGTAGGCTCTTTTTTAGAATGCTCTAGTGTGAAAACCAAACCATAAATCCAAGCTGAGGCAGAGCCATGTCCAGGTTGCAATTCCTGAGATGCTAATCTTAGCCCTGTAGCATATCCCCTAGCCCACAGTCCCTGAACTTCTCAGTCAACTTCTGTCACTCCAGAGGTGATAGCTAGAGTGAAAAGCCATGCAGCCGCTGTGACTTCATTGCCCTCCCAGCACCATGCTCTGCCTTTGTGTTCTTTGCTCTTTATCACAGTGACATTTCATATTGCTGTACCTCAAGGAAACTGAGGCTAAGACATTGTGCAGGTGGCTTCAGATTTCATGCCCCCAAGACCTTGGCTTGTGCTAGAAGATGGGAGACCAGGGCTGTAAGGATAGAGAAAATCCAGGAGCAGCCAGGCCTGGCTTCCCCGTGCATTGTATATTCTAGCAATTCCAGGAGATTGCAGTGTTAGCTAGGAAGAGGAGGAAAGGAATATCGAAGAGTCTGGGGACAATGTCCGTGTTCCTCCTGGTAGCCCAGGTATGATGTGAGATCAAGAACCCCATCACTTGATTCTTTGTGGCAATATCAGATCCTACTGTCCTTGGAGAACCCCAGCCATTTATTTCAACTAGTTCTCAGTTCCTGTAGAGGTTGGCTGGTTTTCAAAGTAACCATTTTGAACATGGGGTGCAGTCACTGTAGCTTAGCCTCCCCTGTCCCTAACTGAGTCCCAACACCTACAGATTCTTGTCCTTCTTCTCAGTCGTGGTTTTAGAATTAGTCTGCTGTCTTACAGTTTGCCCTGAACTTCTGAAATTCATCCAGATGGACTTATTCAAGAATCATTACATGGACTTTGGGTTACTTTTCAAAATTTGACATTATATTTCCTCCATAGTGCCTGGGCACATGAGAGATGCAGAGTATTTGTTGCTATGGTATCTGTCATATGGTGCTGAGTAGTAGCCCAGGGCCAGGTCCCTTGACTTCCCCATTGGTATGCTTAATCCCTTCTCAGAAGCTCGCTCCTACTGTCAGAGACCATCACCATAGCTTCTCATGCACGCCATTCCCTATACAGAATAATTTAACCTATATATAAATAAAAGTAATTTTGAGAAACAAAGACCAAATTATCAAGCACATATAATCTTCAGAAATTAAAAAGGAGTGAAAAAACCTACACAATTATATGCAAACAAATGTTTATAGACAAAACTATTCATGCTGACAACATTTGATAATCAGTTAAGCATTACTTTGCATACCAGTTTTAAAAATTAACTAATTTTAAGTTAGCCATAAAAATGTGAGTCATATATATGATCAAAATAATAAGATGAAGTGTTTGAGATGATATTTATGTTTGGAACAATAGAAAAGATTTATTTGTCCAGTTTCCCATCATTTTAAATCTAGGAATGTTTCTTTTAAATTATTAAGTCTTCACCTGAAAGGAGGATGGCCTCTGGGGTGTGTTTTGACCTCCATGTATATTTTAGAAACTGGAGAGTGGTCTTGCAGGGCTACACTGGCCCACACTCCCACCATCGAAGCATGGGGGCTTCTGCTCCCCCAAGGCCTCCTACACTTGCTACCATCAGTAGACAGGGCTCTAGCCACTCCAAAGCATGCATCCTGGCATCTCACTTCAATTCCATTTTCCAAATGACATATTGCATTCGTCTGCTAAGGCTGCCATTCTGCAATATGCAAAGTGAGGGAGTGCTAAAAAATAAATCCCTATTTTCTTAAAGTCACAGGGGCTCAACTGCTAGATCAAGGAAGTAGTGGGGTTGGTCTCTGCCCAGGACGCTGGTCCTCACTGGCAGACTGCTGCTGTCTGTCTGTGTTCTTACACGGTACCCTTGCATCGGAGTTGCTATCTCTGGCGTCTCTTTCATTATGAAGACACCAGTGTTATTGATCTGGGGCCTACCATAATTTGAGCCCAATTCTCTTCTTAAAGACCCCATTTTCAAATAAGGTCACAGTAGGAATGAGAGTGTCCACATGTGAACATGGGGAGGAGGCCATGCAAACCATCAGGCATATGATCTGCTTCGGCTTTGAATTTTCATGCTTTGCATCTGCGCATCTTTAATGATGTCTGTTTAGCCTTTGGGGGCATTTTTTTAAGCAGTTGTTCATTTCTCCAGTTTGTTCTGGATCTCTGTTCTCTGTAAACTTCTTGGTAATCCTTCACCAGATAAATGTTTCCCACGTATCCGCTTCCAATTTCTATTTCATCTTTCAGTTCTCTCAACTCATGTTTGCAGTTTGATTTTCTCTCCCCCCTTAGTTCTGCTCGATGAAATTTCCCAGGCTCGAGCTTCCTCCCCTGCTGGAGCAGCGTCTTGGGTCTTGGCGAGTGACCCAGCAACTGGCTGTGCGGTAACACCACCACGGCGCCTGGGCAGGGCGGCCATGGTGAGAGGCACAGCATCTAATATGTGACTTGCAAAAGGCGTTGTGATCCACAGGTTGAGAACTGCTGATATAAAGAGAATGAGCTAGCTTGACAGTTTTGTATGGATTTGGATAGCTTTAAGGAGTAATGAGCGTGGTGTGACAAGCATCCTGTGCCACTTGACCTCCCGCACCAATGCCGTTATATGTGAGACCTCACGAAGGTATAAACTGAAGCTCTCACCCAAACAAAGGAGACCTTACTGTTGGAACTGATGCCCCTGCAAGACAAGAACAATGAGATGTCTCACTCTATCAGGGCACAATAAAAAGGCAGCCATCTAAACGTCAGACATACCCCCCCCCAAGAACCTGAAACAACCAGAAACTTGGCTCCTGAACTTTCTAGATCAAAACCATGAGGCAAATGGCTTGTGTTATGAGGTCTTGAGCCTACAGTATTTTCCTAGACTCCCTCTAGCACTCTGTTCCCATTCAGACAGTAAGGCTGTAAACCCAAGGTGAAAGAATGGAACCTGTCTTCTAGTAACTGTCCCATGTTCTTTTGCTTATATTTATGTAATATGTTCTATTTTTAAAGACAACTTGCATTAGGCTGGAGAGATGGCATGGTGTTTAAGAACACCGGCTGCTCTTCCAGAGGACCTAGGTTCAATTCCCAGCATTAGCTGCTCACAGCCATCTGTAACTTCCATCCCAAGGAATATAATTCTGCTCATTACTCACTTGCAAGCTACTTTCTATCCTTTCCCCAGCTCTTTCAGCATTTCGTAAAGATTTCTTGTCTTGAAGTGTCTTTTGACTAGAACACGGGTCATTTGTGGCTGGATCTCCCTCTGCCCATTCGCCTGACATCTGACCACAATGCCAAGGTGAGGTCAACATGAAACCAACTCATTCTGGTGACCTCCTGGCATATCTGCAGTCAAACTCAGGAGACCATCTGAGAGGACAACTCAAATAAACACCAAACTGTCCCAAGGTACCCTGGCCTTTTACAGAGTGTGCTCTGTGACATTTTTGAGAGTATAAAGAGAACACTGAGATCAGGTAAAGGAATGTTGGGGACATTGGAAAGCCTGAAAAGTATGCAAGGTGGTGACAGAAAAATGCAAACTTTTAAGAGAGCATAAAACAGAATAGTAGTTTGTGACTAGGAAGGTGTGTCTGCTGTTTGTATATGTGCAATGTTCTTCAACTGTAACCCTACTGAATAATTGTTCCCAAAGCACAATGATACCATGACTGAGTGTATGTCACAGGGAGCACAGCATCTCATCCTTCAGCATCCAGAGTAGCATCTTTCTTCTCTTCTGCATGTCAAGAAGTAGCTTTGTCTGTTTACTGTATGTCTGGGCAGTTGTGTCCCCTGTTTGCTAGGTGTCTTATGAAAGGGACAAGGCTGAGATGCAGGACAGAGTTACCCATAAGGATGATAATAACCTTATTTCAAATTAAGCATATATTTGCTGTCATTTCATTATTCATAGTGAGAGAGTTGTTGTATCAATGTATATTGTTTTTTAATAACCTCATTTTTCAAGTGAGGTATTATTTAGGAATAAGTAAAAATAATGCCTCCTGCTACATTATGTGAAGTATGTTGAACTTTCCAAAGGTCAGAGGTATAGGCCATATTGTCACAAGTCTTGTATTTTATTATGATGAAATAAAGAACACAACCCTTTAACTTCCACTCCTGGAAATCAAATGCTTGGCTCAGAATTTCTTCTTTTGATTAAAATTGACACAATTAATGTTTCTAACGGTTATGGTGTGTTCAGGAATTCCACAGTACAACTGTAACATGTTAAACACAATTTTCTTAATAAAGAGTGGACAATCTTCAAAGCAATGATACTTGCTATGTTATATCCAGCTCATCTCATGCACTTGGTCAGTTTTAAAAATGGTCAGTTTTAAAAATGATTTTGTGATGCTCTGGTTTCATTATGGCAAACCATACCCAAATGCCCAGCACAGATCTACCAGTACAGAGCATAAGATAACATAAGACAGCAAAACCAGGAGCTGACACAGCAAGATTTATAAGGTAAACCTTGTTCTTCGCTGATGAAATAAAAGCACCTGTTACTCGACAAAATATATGCCAGAGGGAGTCGTTCTGTTCAAAAGCTTTCTCCTTAGAACTGAAGAATTCAGCTCAGTAAATCAAAATTGTATACAGTAAAAGCAAGGCCAAGAACTAGTTTTATTGAGGAGCGAGTGTCTTAAAGGCTCACCAGACCATCAATTCTGCCATGAAATAGAAAAGACTGCAGTTAACTATGTAAGGGCCTCTTTCTCCCAAAACAAATTTTAAATTGGAATCAAATATCCTCCATTTCTAAGTCTATCTGATGTTAGAGTTTGGCACAAAAATCTTCTGTTGACTAGACAAAAGTTTGCTCTTTATTGCTTTCTGTTTTTAAACAAACATCTTCCTCTCTGTCTATCTCTATCTGTCTCTTTGTCTCTTTCACTCTGCCTCCTCTGTGTGTGTGTGTGTGTGTGTGTGTGTGTGTGTGTGTGTGTGTGTGAGAGAGAGAGAGAGAGAGAGAGAGAGAGAGAGTATTGTATGCCTGTGTGTGGGTATGCATGTTATTATAGGCATGTGTGAAGTCAGAGGCCAGCTTACTGGAATCATGTCTCTCCTTCCAGTCTCAGAAGAAACATAAACAGCAGCAGGCTTTCCAGCGGCATGCTTCCTCTAGCAAGGACATACCTCAAAACCCTCCAGAAAAAGCACCAGAAGACGATGGGGGCCATCTCCTTCAACCCACAGCACTAAATTCTAGCCCACTGCTCTATAATTTGAAGCAATGTGTGGAGGTTGGGTAGTGTTGAAACAAGACTGTGCCCTGATCTAAACTGGAAACTGTATACAACAGTGGGATTTCAGGCTATGCCTCATCCTGACTGACTCTACCTTATAAGTGGATTTTTACTTCATTTGAGTAGAAATAATAAGGCAAGGTGACTGAATCTTTGTGGAAATAGAAACAACATTGTCTGTCTGACTCTTTGACACCATCCACAAACTGTTGACTAGCTATGCCTCAAAGGTGCCACCAAAAAAAAATGGGAGCATCTGAACACATAAGCGTATTAAAATCACATCAGGTAGTGAAGGCCTGAGAACTTATTGAATACACCACACTTAGGAAAGGCTGCTTAACCCCCTCACCTAACCCCATAAACAGGAGGACACTTCATTACAATAGTGTCAAGCCACTGCCAGTTATCCTACCACTCAATGTGTATACGGAAGAATCCACAGGTCTCCTGACAGTCTCAGGATCTCAGCTTAGTTCATCCTTGGTTGCCATCTCTTAGCTAGCTCTGTATGCAATATCATAAACAAAGAGAGCCTTGACTTCCACTAACACAAAGGCCAAGAATCTGATCTGAAGGCACAGTTCCCCATTTTTTATAATCTATCTGATATTTGCACCAATGCACGAGAACGTGTCTTAATTTGTGAAATTTTTTTCATTCTGTTATTATAAACATTTACAAAAACTGATACTACATCCAAATATGTCATTAGTGGTAACCTTAATCCAGGTTCCTAGGTCATGGTCACTTATATTTGGCTATGGAATGAACTATCTCTCATTCCCTCTGGGGGAGAGCTCTTTCTCTCAGGCAGAGGAAAGACTGACAGGTCGCTTTTGTCCAGTAACATTTTTATTTAATGTCCCATGTTTTCTGCCTCCTGGACCACAGAACTTTGATCTCTCACAGGGTATTTAAATGACTCTTGCTCCTTACTGTGACTCAACAGAGCTTTAAGTGCATGTTGAAAACCAATGCAGCCCTTCATGATCTGAGCAAACTGAGCAAAATGTTCATGGCACGGGAACTTTTCACTTATGAAAGGAGAACCCAGAAACAAATCACAGAAAGTACTTAATTTTAAGCAGTTCACTTTTTAAAAACGTGTCCTAAGATTAGGACATTTCACTGATACTAATTAACCGCTGCTGCTTGAGTTTAGCTTCTTTCTAAAGTATTGCTATTATTGGTCTCCATCTGGTCTAATTAATAAGAATTCTTCATCAACTGACCCTGACTATCAGCCAACTTTCATGATTCCAATCTGTTGGGCTTGGTTAGGAACTAATGTTCCTCCATCTGCATAGCTGCCTTCCCAATAAGCAGGACCCACAATGGCTGTTGATTGTAACACCCCAGCTTTGTTCTAGCACATTCTTTGAATTTTCATCTTGCCAACTGGTGTGAAAGAAATTGAAACTTTTCAGTGATTCTTCCAGAACAAATTTTTTTACACTAAACAAATATATTGATTTCAAACTAACAGCAGGCTCCTTTGATGCTCATGACAATTCTGAATCCTAATGTCATGGTTACCTTGCCTGACTACTCTTGGCTTCTGGTTCTTTTGCTTCCTGCTCTAATGTTGTGTTCTGACATCATCTCCTATCACCCACTCATGATCTTCTAACTCTGACTCTAGGCACGCTCACACCCCAGTTTCTCTTTAAACAGCCCAGTGGCTCTGGCTTAAGACACTTTTACTTTTCCTGTTACCTAGCATGATTTCCCATAGCCTCCTTTGCGGCTTTCTTACCTTCTGTGGATCTGTGTTCGAATGATACTGCTAAGATCGGACGTTAACAATACCAAGAGCTGCATTCTTTCATGATTAGATTTTCAAGGAGAACTTAGAACACACACACACATGACTGGAAGAAGACTTTCACTTGATTATTCTTTGTTTTTATCTTTTAGAGAAGAACCTGGCACAGAGAAGAGCAGAAAACATTCTCTAGGTGACATGGAAGAGAACTCTAGAGTCACATGCATTCTGCATGGGACTGTTTTCCTGGCATAGAAAACTTTCTTTTCTTAAGGAATATTTCCAGCCCCGTATTCCTTTCCCACTGCTATTTTCAGAATCCCAGGATAATCAGCAGTTGTGTGCATAGATCACTGATCCTTCCCTGTCATTCATGAGTGTGGTTATATTAGGGAGGGGAAATTAAGTGCAGACGACAGTATGCTGTACATTGGTCTGACCAGGGAACACTGATTTTCTGTCAAATTTGCCCATATCTGTTAAGAAAGAGAAAGCCCTGAAGGAGACACTCTTCCTACACTCCAAACATAGCGCTGTGTGTACTCCTTGCTAATCCCAAAGGCTAAGTGAGTGCCATTGCCCTCATGAAGCAGGAGTGAGTGGGAAGGAAATAATATTTTTTCCAATGAAGCCTCAAGAGTCTTCTCATGTTCTCTGGAAGGTCATCCAAGATGCCAAGCTGATGACCCTGCCTGAGGTGTTTAGATCAGCATTGACTGTCAACGGGCTAGGGATTAAGAGAAGTAGGAAATGTTTTTACTCTAAGCTATTATTTCTATCATAGAATTGAACTTTATAAACTCTAACCCATAATCCCTTTCCTCACTTATTTTATGAAGCTTATTCATCTAACACCATAAGAATTAATGATCTGAAAAAGATCCTCAGAGGATGACAGGAAAATAACACCAGTAGGAAAGCCCAACTTTCAATCTTCAATGACCCAGAGCAAGCTAATCTTTTTGAGCATCTCCTTCATGGCCATAAATTTTATTTGTGGCGTTAACACTGTGTGGAATTTTCTCTGCAGCAAAATAGAGCAGAATTTCTCAAACTTTTGATAGTCTTTGCACTTTTTTTTTCTCATGTAATGTCTTGCAAGTCCATCTGCATCTAGAGTGTCTTAGACACTCACACCCTTTTACACCCTTGCTGGTTCCAAAAAAGTCAAGAGATGCTTGAGGGGTCGACTTAACCCTTTCTCCTTCCTGCTCAAACCTGGTATTTACCTTCTCCCCTTCCTTCAAAGGCAGGAGGTTCCCCTTTTGCTCACAGCCATCTTGGCACTGGTACTTGGATCTGAAGCCTCTCACCCTCCTAGCATTCTGACCCCAATTTTCCCTGCCTTCCTTCCACTGCCTGCCTCTGTCCTGCCCACCATCATGAACTGGATCACTCCTCAAGGCATTATTCTCTGCATCTTCATGCTTTCATTTACCTCAGTGCCAATGACAAAAGAGACATATGCATTGCTCAATGGCTCTTTGCACCATGCAAACATGTCTTGATTCTCATGCTGGCGTTTCTTCTCCTTCTTTGTCTGCCCTGATGTGCCCAGTCCTTGAAAATTTGGGACCAAAATCACCTTACAAACTCATCAAAAATACAGGTTCAGACTCCTTAAAGAACATGAGGCAGAGGCTCTATTCATATAGGTCTCTGGGTGCTCTGTGTTGCACTGAAGGCTGCAAACTGTGGCTATAATGACATTAGAACTCCCAACATCTTTTACTCACAAGCATCCCTCTTCCCAGCTCCCACTGAGCTGATCCCCTGTGTAGCCTTTTCACTCTGGTCCTGTGCACACAACTCTGTGCACGGCACTCCAATCCAGAAAAGCCAGTCCACAGTCTGTCTCTCTTTGATTCACTCACACAGAGGTCTTCAAGCATCTGCCTGGCAGTTTTTGTTATGGGTGTGTTTTGCTTGATTTTGCTTTGTGCTTTTTGGTTTTTGAGAATAACACCATGTCTTTCAGATCTACCAGGAGACTGCGTGAACTAAAACTGCAAACACTGATACCATTTTCCATACTGTGTTCCTGTCAGTACTCAGAACCAGAAATCTATATGACACAAATGGACCTAACAAAATAGGCTTGATATGATTTTGTGATTTTTATCCTATTGACGGTGTTATGGACGAGCAGTTAGACACCACAGATGTGTCCGTGATTCACAAGTAAATTTCTAATTCGAGGCCGTAGTCAGCCAATGACGCACATGCTTACCATTCAATTTGAAGCATATTTGAAATATTTGATAGAAAATTGACTTCTGATTTTCTTGGGAAAGCACACTCTAAATCAAAATGTAGAGAAGTTGGGAAATGTTTAGTAGATTGACAGTTGATTACAATAATTCCTTTGTTGCCATGTTATTAAATGAGGCCATTCCACATGAACAGACAGCATAGGAAGCTGTTCTCTGAAGCTCACATTATTTAGCTCTAATATCTTAAGGGTTCAACTGCTACTAGAACATCCTGTCATTTATGGTGAGGACTCCTAGGTCGGTCAAGGCTCTAAAGCATATGTGTAATAGGCCTTCACATGTGCGAGCACAGACCCTTGTATGCACTCCTATGTATACTCTACTTAATGACATGTACACAAGGTCTAAATCTAACAAACTTTGAAAAGTGTTAGGATGAGAAGATATATAATTAGGGCTCGGGCCATTCAGCAGTTCAGAAGATGGCTTGCCACAGTCACCTGAAACCAGAGTGTTAGAGCCAAGGCATGGTTTTTCCATTACATGATTAGATAACCTTGTCAATGGGACATAAATATTTGGCAAATCTTCTCTTTGCAAACATACATTTACTGTGCTGCTTCGTGTAAATGACTTTCTAGAATGAGGATGATGCTGAAATCAAAAGTACTGCATTTCATACATTGTATGTAAATATTTTGCTTCTGAGACATGACGTTAGTTTTGAAAACATAACAACATGAGGGACTGTTCTCCATAAGGCAGTGTTTTGTTAAACAGTGTAACTCTAATGTCAACAGAATGAGCAACTGTTGAAAGGCTCATTAATAATCATAAATGATACTGAGACCCACATTGGGTATGTGTAACGTTCACAAGGGTTGCTCCTAAGAATGCTGGGCTTTGCATTTTTAAAGTCATAAATTCAGGTACTTGAGAAAGCAGTAAGTCTAGAGATCAGATTTCAGTGTGGGATGGCAAAATATAGAGTACTAGGCACAGACTTTTTCTAATCTCTACATATTAAGTGCTTTCTGAGGTAAACACAGCATTTATTTTTGTGTTATTGATGTCTCATATATACTTAATTATAATATAATTATGCATTAACATGAAACACTCATTTTATATAATTATTCAAATGTTTTAATGATTGACATTGAATTGCATAAACATTCAAGGAGGTGCAGTTGCTTGCTTTTTTTTTGACTGTTCTCAACAAAACTAAACCTTGGTAAAATGTAATTCCCACTTCAAGTGAATTAAACAGATTATACTCCCAATATCTTTCAAATGGCATTCAATATGCATAGGAATTTACAGAAATTAAGAGGCAACCCCGTATTCATACTGTGGTCAGTTTGATCATTGGGGACCTCATTGCCTTGGGGTCCATGAGTAGGACTTTTTCTCTTGTACTAGGCACACCTCAGGGCACAGGTACTTCTTAGCCCTTTCTGTTCAGGATGTAAAGCAGATGTCAGATCACTGTGCATGTTTGGGGAAACAAATTGTGATGTTATTCACATTGGAATATTTCATTATAGCATCTCTCGGAAGCTAACATCTGTAGCCCATTGTGAATTTCGCACACGTTGATGGGCCTATTCTTCAAGACCATGCAGCACTGTAGGTAAGATGATTTAGGGATTGTAGAACAGACACTATCAGGTATGAAGCAGCGTAAAATATACAGAAATAAAAATCTTTAGTCAGAAAAAAACCAAAAGATTGAGAAAGGGACAAGAGCATTCTAATAATTAAAGACATTAGAAACTAGCAGAGGCCTTCTGACTGTTAAATATTTACAGAAAAATAGTTTAAGACATGCTTAAAAACTGACATTTAGAATGCCCACTAATATATAGAAAACACAATCCTTACATTAGAAACAGAAAAAAATTACTCCTTCTGCTTGTGAATATTTATATTTGCATTCTAGATTGTCTAAAAATGTGCTTTCAGGGTGTTTGGGACTCTAAGTCACAGCACGTGGTCATCGATCTTCAACTTTAAAACCAGTGAACTCCAAAAAGAAAATGTTTGTTCTTTTCTGTTTTGATTGTGAGACTGTGTGTGTCTATATGGGCATGTGCTTTACCACAGGTACATTCCCAAGTCAAAGGAAGGGATCAGATCCCTGCTGCTGGAGTTCCAGGCACGTGAGCCATCGCATACAGGTGCTGGGAAGCAAAGTTGGACCCTATGCAAGAACAGTGCCCTCTCTTAGTCACTGAGCCATCTCTCCAGACCCCAGAAATTTTTATTCTTACAGGCATGCATGAATCACTTTCTCTACCACAATTTTTTTCATGTAGTTCTTACATTCATTTAAATACTGTTATTTAGTATGTTGTTTAAATACTATGTATTTCCTTCACTAAAAGAAAAAATGAAGCAGGTCTGCTAACTTGCTCTCATAATGCTCAGTAAGAAAATAAAAAGGTCACCATATAACAGCTGAATCTTTGTAAAAAGACATTTCTTCTGAATTAAAAAAAAAAAAAGGTCTAAATGTATGCAAAATAAAATCACACAAATATATCTTGCTCTTTACTTTTTAGATAGCTTCTACATTTTCCATGTGGTTTATCTGGTTTTACACATGAGTTTGTGTAAGTCATCAACAAGAATGAGACTTTGTGAAACATCTATGTGTGTAGACAGTGAACTTCAAGACTCTAAAGGCACATACACGCACAAACTATATATGTGTTTTTCTCAAATGAATGATCTCCATAGCCAGGCTCTACCCCCTCACACACAAGCACAAGCCAGTAGTAGCAGTAAGGTGGAACCAAAGAGACCGCACTGGAAGACTGACCCATACTGAAACCTAACCTGGGTTCTAAGTTAAAGTTGACAGGGTGCCCTACACATTGGGGCTTAATCTAAGAGAAGAAGATAGAAATGGAATTCTAGGCTGAGGTAGCTTCCAAACAGCCAGGGTAGTCAGGGTAGCTGAGGCAGGCAGGGAAGCCAGAACAGCTAGCCAGTGCAGCCAGCACAGCAAGGGCAGCCAAGGCAGCCAAGGCAGCTGGTGCAGCCAAGGAAGCCAGCCAGTGCAGCCAGGAAAGTCAGTCAGAGCCACCAGGGCAGCCAGTGATTCAGCTAGTGTAGCCAGAAAAGCCAGGACAGACAGGGCAGACAGAGATGGAGCTAGTGAAACTAGGGCAGCCAGGGCGGCCAGGGCGGCCAGGGCATTTACATTCACTGTTCTCATTGTGTGGTAACAAAAAGAGAATGCAAGTCTTCATTGATGTCACTATCAGTTGATTTAGGAAAAACAAGTAAAATTGATCAAGTGTTAGGACATTTTAGGAGAGGACCATATATTTCACTTAAAGGTTAACCTATTGGATATGAGTTAAAACAGAGAAAAGCTTGAGGGTGACCAGCAATTCCTTGCAATAAATAGCATCTCTTGAAAGTTCTGGCATTCACAAAGCTGAAAATAACACGTGAGACCATGCGAGAAAGCACAGGTATCATGCCCAACTGAAATTTCTTATCTCATGTAGAAACAAGAAAGAAAAAACATGCTTGGTGTTACAGATTGAGGCAGATAGGTCCCTAGAGAGTCTTCTGTGATAGTGGCTTATGTGCCTGCACATGGCTATCTTTAGAAAAGATGGAACCTTTAATAGGGGAAGCATGTTATGGTGGAAACATGGTCTCTACTCTCTCTTTCTCTCTCTCTCTCTCTCTCTCTCTCTCTCTCTCTCTCTCTCTCTCTCTCTCTCTGTGTGTGTGTGTGTGTGTGTGTGTGTGTGCGCACGCGTGTGCTTGTGTGTGTTTAGCTTTATTCCACTGTTATCTTCTACCATGATGTCCTGCCTCACCATGGCCTGAAAGCTAGTAGACCCAGAGACCACAGACTGCAAACTGAAGATAACAGTTTGAGCCTTCTCTTTAACTTGTTTCTCTTGAGCATTTTGCCACAGTGATGGAAAGATCAGACAGAAAAATCATTGACAAGTAGATATGCTTGTGTGTCCACACCAGACCCAGTGGTTCACATGCATGGGGAATTCATCATTCGGGGAAAGGGAGGAGCTCTCTGATGCAAAACTACAGCAGAGTTCCAGAGTAAAGTGGACAAAGTAAATGATGCTGCCAGTGAAGGCACCTGGGGAGATGCTGACAAGGGAGCCAGCAATGGAGACCAGCTCGTGAGAACACAGCAGGTAGCAACCCTGCTGGACAAAGGGCTTGCTCCATGGAATCTGTATGTAAAGCCTTATCTCAGTAAAAAGAGGGTTTTTTATTTTTATTTTTATTTTTTGTTTTTAGTGGAATAGAAGCTGGGAAGGGAGACAAGAAATTAGATGTGAGGAAGCCAAGGGAGCTGTGAGATTCAGGTCATGGAGCCCTGACTAGTTAGACACCCTTGAAGCTGCAGTGTCAAGTTGCTGCCACGTTAAAACTAAAGTGTCAGGGTACCTTTTTCAACTGCCACCGGTGTATGTTCAGGAAAGGTCTGCATCATTGGGTCCACAAAGATATACACACAGACATACACACAGATGCACACACACACACACACACACACACACACACACACACACATACAATGCACTAAATAAATAAATAAATAAATATAAAAATATAATTAAAACCCCATGCCCTGCTGAACAGATGAATACGCCCTTCTTAAGAATTCTCTCTTATTGACTGAGAATGAATGCTAGCTTAGGCTCTCTCTGCCTCTCCTTGTGTATCAATTCCCACTCTTAACATAAAGTACCTCCTTAAATGGAATAGAAAATCACTACAGCTGGATTTTTGATTCCTTCAACCTGGGAATAGCAAAAAGCACCTAATTTTTTACTATAAAGTGAGCTTACCATTTTATATGGGAAAAATAATAGCTTGGAAAGATAATACGGTTCTAAGTGGCATGTACCCTCTCGAAGCTTGGTTTGCGGTAGTCTGTTTTAGCCATACACTGGCTCATTACTATTGAGCTGTATGTGAAAAAGGTACTGGAAAACTCAGCAGTGAGGTAGAGTAGGGGTGAGGGGTGGCTGCCGTTCTTTCCCAAAGCCAGTGATGTTAACATACTTCTGAAGCCACGACTCTCCCATGTGCATAATCATCTTCTTTAGAAATGCTTTCTATGTACCAGAGCCAGGCCCCCTCCCTGGGTTTTATTTTTTCTATTTGTTTTAATCTCACCAAAGAAATGCATAGAACTAGATTGAAAATAGCATACGCAGCACTCTATTCTGTTTGGTGTCTCTCTTTGGAAGAATTTAGATGTAATGATTGCATCTATGCATGCTAAAGATTCTTTGCTCTATGAAAACACACACAAATCCCTCACCTCAGACCTGTAATATATGTCTGGGGATGAAGGGTTTCTCTTTAGGGCTCTTTAAGTCTGTTGTTCTTCATCATAAGGACCCTGCACTTTCAAGTCTTTTATTTAGCCTTGCCTTTCTGTGGAGGGTTCCAGCAACCTGGTCCCTTAGTGAAGGCATTCTCCATCTCCCTGTGACAGTGGGAGGTCCAGTATCTCAGGACACTGAACTGTGGGTGTTTCCTCAGCATTGCTGCTAATAAGCTGCAGTATTTATAATGGCTCAGTCATTGGAGTATTTTGCCCTTCTTGTCTCATTCCTTCTCTTTTCCTTTTCAATGAGAGAAGCTTTGAGCATCAAGTGCTCTGTCAGTCACATCCTATACCAGGCGTTTTACCTAAGCATTTCACACAAGGCACTCAATGACACTGTGAAGTCTGGCTTAGCATGTCTAGAGAAGCAGAACAACATGAGCTGGCCTCGTATTTGACAAAACATGAATGTCATGGCTAAAATGAGGCCCCAGATGTGCCTGACATTACAGCCTGGGCTTGGATCATAAAGCACTGAGCTAGCCCATGATTAGCCTGAGGTTGAACTTGCACACTCTGCCCCATTATTGCTCTCTCTGTACAGTTGCACATGCTCTTCCAGTCACACCGACAACAGTTTCAGAAGCATCCTCAGAAGCCCCTCCTGGTCAAACATTTGGGAAGAGGTCCAGAAGAAATGTGTTCAGGTGGTCGTTTACATGTTCTCTTGGCGTCTTGTGTGAATTTTGTTTTATTACTAAAAATGTAATATGATCAGGGTGGAGAGATAGCTCAGTGATCAAGAGCACTTGTCACTTATGTAGAAGACATGGGTTCGGCTCCTAGCACCTAAATCTGGCAGCTCATAGCCTTCTGTAACTCCTGCTCTAGGGGATTTGATGTCTTCCTCCATGGACCCCCACATGGAAGTGATAAACATATACTCACAAGGAACAAGGGCTCACATAAATAAGTAAACCAATTTTAAAATATAACACAAAGTCTACATTTTAAACACTTCATCTCAAATGCAGAGGCATCAAGGGTGCGCCCGGGGCTGTGTATCTTGCCTCTGAAAGATTTCATCTGTGAAAATGAATCTCATACTCCTGAAAAGTCTCCTTCCTGTTCTCCCACCAGCCTCAGGCAGCCTCTATTCTACTTCCTGCTTCATATCAACGTCTTCTCTGTATTTAGCAACATTCCCAGCCCTTCTGTTATGGGGATGTGTGTGATTGCTAGTGCCCACCCAGGTAACCCAGGACACTTGCCCACTTCAAGACACCTATGAGGAAACATGATACAGGGGTAAGAACTGAGGGGTTTTGTTTCTCTGAGAATAATTCTCAGAGATTCCTGGATCTAGACATCAATTTCTTAGCCATATTTCCTTCCTGTTGAACTTTTTCCAGATAAGAAATGGCTTCAGGAAGTCCATCATGTATTGAAAGAGCCAGGCCCATCATGAAGAGATCAGAAACGTCTATAGTTGTGCAATACATAACACTTTGTCTATTCAACCATCAGAGAGTCTTGAGAAATGACCTTGTTGATATCTTCTAAGTTAGAGCCCCTAAGGCTCCTTAGATGTTCTCTTAATCACCCTCCCATGGGGTCACTCCAAACACAGAGAAGAGTCCTCCTGCTCAAGCCACCTGATAACAGTAATAAATGTGTTAAGAGTTTGCTCAATGGCAGTTATGATTGATGTGACTTTAATACTTAGAGAGAATGAGTTGGTCTTAGCACCCCTAGAAAGTACCCATGTGGCATCAGACATAAAAACACACACCCACAAGGTGAAGAACGTGGTCCTAGCCAAGGAGCTGGGCAAGTTGACTTGCCTGAATCCCAGTAGTACTGTGACTCAAGGGCCATCTTGTGTCAATGAGGAGCTTTCTGAAGTTCAAAGTCTAGTTTGATGATGCTATTCCTGTCTTATTATCCATGTCCTGTTCTTTTCTTTGGTGGTGGTTGTTTTCTGAGGTATTTGGCTGAGTATGTTTTTAGAATAGTAATCCCACTCAAGAAATAGTACAACCCAACTCTTGATGTCTAGAGACAAGACTCTGAGCTCACCATGGGTGGAAGGGTGTTTGGCATTTTCAGGGGCCTTGGGCACATCAAAACATCCCGAGAGAAAATGATGGAGGACTGGAGACAGACAAAGACCTTTATTCACACCTTCATCAAGAACATGAAGTGGAATCTGACTCATCCAGCCAAAAGAGGAGAGCAGAAGGCTCAGTTCTTCCATCTCAAGTCTTAAGTCACGGCAGGTGCATTCTTGCTTTGACTGGAGAAAACATATGTCTAGGTGCCAGTGACCACACAGCCTCTCCACAAAAAGAGCCACATGCAGACAGGAAGAGTCACATGCAGACACTCTGCCACACAGTGCTGGGGCAGTAAATGGTAGCCAGAGACAACTGGTACCCTGAGAGAGAACCATCCTGTTGTTCTTCACCTGTCACTGTGGGGTTTTCTAATAAGGCCATCCCATCCCATCTGTTCCTCTGTCAAACTCATGTACTGAGAAATGATTAGGCATCCTGATTTTAGCCATCATGTCTAACATATATATATATGGAGCCATCATATTTTATTTGAATTAGTCTCTCTAAAGTGCCTCTCTTCAGCCTCACTTGGGCCTATTTTCTCTTTAGAATGTGATCAGCATGACACATACATTTTCATTTCTTATGACTGACTAACACTTCACTGTTCCCCTTTAAGTAACACAACAAAAACTCCCAAACCATTAAAAAATTGCACCAAGCATATTGATAAGTTATATTTGTCATCATATTGATGTTTTGACCATATTGCTATCATGGAATTTAAAAATGAATAAGGTCTTAGACAGGTAGAAGAAAACCATTTAAATATCTTCCAAGTAATCTTGCATCAGGTTTTCAGAGCCAGTGCAAGTTTCTTATGGGAGGGAGAAAGAAAACTCAGGAGTTGATGTAATTTATCTGATATTTAACAGAGGTCAGTCTCTACTAGTCTGTGTGGGTGAAATGTTTTCACAGGTAAAATACCCACTAATATGCAGTATTCTTGATTCTTTCAATTTGTGTAAGTATCACAGCTGGGTGGGGGCGCTGCCAGTAGAATAGCTTCACAGAGGTGTTTGCTTAGTAGTTAGGTCCTAGTAATGGTGCTGGAACCAGTGAAGTCCAAACTAATGACGTTCTGTACATTTATTTAGGCAGACACTTAAGGGTTTAGAGGCTGCAAAGTCCATGGTCATGTTGCAGGTGGATAGTGTGTGGTAGGTAACCCACTTCTTGACTCTGAGTCCCATTCAGTTGTCTTCACCTTGTAGACAGGGAACTCTGTGGTATTTTCTGCTCTTCTGAAGGAGTTAGTCCCATCGCAGTGTCCTGGGGAACCCATTGAAACCTAATTGTTTTTCAAAAATTTTACTTCTTAGGACCATCTCATTGAGAACTAAGGCCTTAAAGTCTGAATTTAAGAGGCAGCATTCAGATCATATTTTTTCTTTCTATTTCCTATTTCATTATATTGTCATTGTGAATGTGAATGACCTTATCGTGCAGAGTGACAAGCTCCTGAAATCTCCAATTTTTCACTTAAAAATGTTCCATTCAAACATCCAGTGCCCAGGTAAAGAGGACCTGACAGCAATATAAACTGGAATTGGATGGAGTTGGAGTCAAAAGAAGTTATGAGCTGCCAACTGTGGATGCTAGGAACAAAACTTGCACCCTCTGAAAAAGCAGTGTGAGTTCTGAACTGCTGAGGTATCCCTCTCACCCCTGCCCCACACTTTACTCTTATGTGGTGCATTTTATCAATATTTGATTAATTAGACAAATCTCATATTTATTCAAGAACTCTTTCCCAAGTCAAAGTTCATTAAAAAGTATCCTCCTTTAAGAGAGTCAACTGTGTACACAATTCTGCGTACTCAACTCATAGAAAGTGTCCTTCATGACATTCATACTGAAAACGGCAGCATGAGGCTGCTGTTGTTGACTGTCTTGATATGACATCTCATCTTTGTCTTGATGTTAGGAATAGGTTTAATAATTCTTCCGCAGAGAAGTGCATACCTGGGCTGGGCTAGACTCCAGTGAGCAGACAGGAAGCTCTTCTTTTTTCCTTACTGCACAAGATAATGAAGTCTGTACATGATGACCAACATGGGGACTTGGAAGGAAAGAGGCTTAACTTACCAGGAAGTCAAGGCAGGAATCAGACCTACAGTGCTAAATTAGAATCTACTGGGAGGAAGAAAGTGTTGTTTCTGGGGCACTCTAAAATGTGATATATACACAGTTAGTTCCTCTCTCTTAGTCCTAGTTTCATGGGTAAAAGTGCCTAGCTGGTGTTTGGAAAGCAGTTTAACTCTCATATGTCATGGCAACAACCTGCAGACCTGTGGAATGGCACCCAGCACACTTCCAAATACAAACAGCAGGCACAGACAAACACCAACAAAAGCCCCTAATTTTGTTATATAATTTTACATACTGGCATTATAATTATATTTAAATAGTCAAAGATCCTTTTCTCTGAAAATATCTGAGTTGCGTTAAATACAGTCATTTCATGGACTGAAATGAGCAATCTATTTCCAAAGGAAATGGTCAAGGTTTGGTATTTTCTTCATAAGTGGGTGGCTTTACCTCATTGGATGCTTTTGTTGAAAAAGTGTCAAGTTTTATCAAGCTTTAAAATGCATGTGTTTTTAATTATGTTCCAAGAGATCATACAGTTGGAAACAGTTACTCTCACAGAGCACTGCGAATCGGCAGGCCTTGATTGCTTACCCAGTAGGACGCCTTTGAATTGGTTAAATCAAATAACTGTCATGTTGGACAATCCAGAGGGGACTAATGGAGTAGATGGAAGCTGGAGAAAAGCCAAAGCAGTTCTGAAATGGGAGGAAGATGACCGTGAAAATGACATAGTAGTCAGCTCCCGTGCAAACATGCATCTGTTCCCATTCTGAGAGCATTCATCATTCAAGTGCAAAGGGACAATATCAGATGGATAAGCAGTTAGTTTAGTTTCTCACAAACAGCAACGATAAAGGATAAACAGTCTAATCTTCTACAAACCATCTGCACTCGACTACACTGGAAAATTCAAGATACTAGCATAAGCTTCATTATACTTTGTCATTTTAATGTCTACTAGTACAGCAAATGTTTATTCTATGTGAAATACTAGACACCAGTAATAAATCTTAATTAAAAATAAAATTATAAAGTGTTTGTAACATTATAAAATTTATACATATATGATACTAAGCAATATAAATTAATATAAATGTAATATTTTAAAGATATATTCACTTTTGTTACAGGAAAAGACATATGAAATTAAATTAATAAACAATAATTTTGTCTCCAAAGAATCAAATTACCACTTTGATATGGTTGACTACCCCATATATTAATAGCATAGTTTTATTTTGCCTTTCAGATTCATGTTGACCTTTTTATGAATGGTTTTTGGGATTTATGAGTTCTCTGTCACTGTTAGGTTTAGGGTCTTGTGCCCTTAGGTGAATACACACAGATTCCCTCTCTCCCTTGCAGTTAAAGAGACTCAAGATTTTTAGAACTCTGACTGCAAAGAAAAAGAGACTCCTTTGCTTTCTTCCCCAACCTAAACTGGGGTGGTCCCAGTCACCATTCCTATCCTTGTAACGCTTCAGGGTGTATCCACTTCTTAAATACCAACATTCACTAATTGCCAACATTATACAACAATTGAGCAGCTCTCTTCACTGCTGGTGACATCTCCCCTCGCCCCATTGCCAATAGAAGTCAGACATTTCTGACAACCGAAGCCCTCAGACAGATTTACCATTTTCTCTAGAAGATCAAGCTTGTGTTCTCACATCACAAAGCCTTCCCAGACGTGCTTTCTTTTCTCATCAACCCCTGGGTTCTTAGGTATTCTATGACCCCCACAGTATCTTACACA
>CM052704.1:23782691-23816078 GCA_028551405.1 Uromys caudimaculatus | reverse complement strand
AACAATGACTTAATGAAATTTGCAGGCAAATGGATGGAACTTGAAAATATCATCCTGATCGAGGTAACTCAGTCACAAAAGAACGAACATGGTATGTACTCACTGATAAGCGGATATTAGCCCAAAAGTTCAGAATGTCCAAGTTTCACTTTACAGTAACTGCTGACTGAGAGTGAGGTCCCAGATGGAGGAGTTGGAGAAAGGTCTGAAGGAGCTGAGGGAGTTTGCAGCCCCATGGAGGGAGCAACAGCATCAATGGGCCTGACACCCCCCCCCCTGTCGTCCTGAAGTTTGGACCACCAACCAAAGAATACACATCTATGGACCCATGGTTCAGACCACATATGTGGCAGAGGACGACCTTGATGGCCATCAGGGAGAGAGGAGAGGCCCTTGGGCCTGAGGGTGTTAGAGGCCCCAGTAAAGGGGAATGTCAAGGTGGGAATATGGGGATGGGTGGGCGTGTGGGTGGGAGGTGGAATTCCCTCATAGAGGCGGGTATGGGGAGGGGATAGGGGGCTTCCAAAGAGGAGACCCCGAAAAGGGGAAACATTGGAAATGTAAATAAAGTATCAAAAAGAAAAAAAGAAAAACAAAACAAAACAAAAGAAAAACAGTGGAGGCATATCCAAATGCTCTTGCCAAAGCTCCGAATTTTATGCAGTTTCAGTTCTATCATCTAATCATGCATTCATATTTACAGTTGTCATCAGAATTTTTTTAACAGTTAAGAAAATTAACTTCCTAAGGATAGATGTGGGATTGTAGAGATGACTCAGTGGTTAAGAATACAAACTGCTCTCACTGAAGACTTCTTTTCAGTCCCTAGCACCCAGATCAGACTGGTCACAATAGCCTGTAACAGCAGCTGCAAAGGGTCCTATGCTCTCTGATGGCCTCTGTGGACACTACACTCCCATACACATAGGCACACACAACCATATACTTGACTAAAAGATAAATCAGTATTTAAAAAATAAAGAACAGATGTAAGCCAATATAATTAAAATAGTTAGCGATTTCACAACCCTACCCTAAGTCGTTTACAGATGTGAATGCATTCATTAAGCCCAGAAATACTAATCATACAAACGAGAAAAATGATATGGAAGGAAATGAAGAATGTGCTGAAATTCACAGAAACAGAGCATGACATTGGTACCCTTCAAGCCAGCACTTTAACACAGCAATGACAGTGTTGGAAGAACAGGAACCTGGGCCATTTAAAATAGCAAATTAAAAGATTACTTCTGAACCTCTATGTATACTGCAGTCCTTTCCCTATCACCTCCCAAGAAAGCTCCTGGGACTTTTAAGTATTTCCCAAATAGTTAGCAACTGAATGGTGTGTGCGTGTGCGTGTGCGCATGCGTGTACACATTTTTCTTTCATTTTTAAATCCATATTTCTCTTTCCTAAACTAAAAGCAGTGTGCTTATTTAATAACAGAAGATGCATTGTACACTCTCTGATTTATTCTAAGAAGTCAGATCCATGAAGGTGAGCAAGTTAATATACAAAATCTATAATGTGTCAAAAGCCACTACAATGGTGGACAAACCACAAGTGGTGGGGAGAAATGTATTTTATCTGATGGACTCTAAACTGAATGTAGAGGGGAGACAAAAATGAGAAAGAAACTAAGCAAATTCACACTGTACCAGGCAGAGACAAAGAAGCAGAGGTATCTGGAAGTTTCTATTTCAGTCCTGGGGCCTGAGAGAATGGCACAGAATCTGGGCTAATGGTCTGACAAGTTTGAGAGAGCCCACCAAGTGGCTTTCTTGGGATAGGTGATTTCAAACAGAGAAAACTATCAACATCTGAGGTGAATTTGTGCCTGGAAAGATGGCAGATGGGTATGGAGGGACAGGAAGAAAAGGAAGATTTGAGGTCAGGGGGCCCTCAGAGAAGGTCAGGGGGCCTCAACTTCAGCTCCCTGCGGAAGCAGCAGGTAATGCTTCGTCTTGACCACAGAAGGGACAGAACCCTCTGCGTCTACACAGTCTCTCACTTTCTTTCTGTTCTAGGCAGTAAAGACCCAAACAGAAATGAAGAAAACTGAGAGAGCTGTACACATTTATTGTGCTAAATGATAGAAGCAAACACAACACAGCACTCGACTCAGGAGTCTCTGCAGAAGGAAGAGGGAGGCTGCCTTGATATGGGACTGGTACAGTCCACGGATGCTAAGAAGCCAGTGCTGGCAACAGGGAGCTTTTGATGACATGTGATGTCAACAATCGAAGAACAGGCTTAGCATTTCCTGAGAGGAGAGTGAAGTGTACAGAGCTCAGTTGGGGCCACTGAAGTATAACACTGACATTCTAACTGTGTCTAACAACCACATCCCACACCTTCCTCCAGGAACACTCTAGTTGAGGCCAACATCACCTGTCTGGGGTTACTGCAGCAATTCCTGGCTAACCTTCCTTCCCTTCTGCCTCCTCTATGAAGTCTCCCCACTGCCTGTGGTAATCCCTGGGAAAGCTATACGGAGGGAGTCAGATGCTCACTCCCACATCTTAAACCCTTGAAATCTGCAGTAAGCCAGAGGTTATCATGGCCTCTTCGTTGGCAAGCACTGCCTCTCTAATCTCATCTAAAGCCAGTATGTCAGGCCCTCTTAGCTGTGCCAACATGTGGTTTTATCATCAGTTGGGGGGATTTGGCTCCTTCTGTTTCTAAGTTGAAAGATCTGCCAGGTTTTGGGTTGGAGTAGCTTGGGTCTGCAGTTAGACATAGCCCCCCCCCCCCCCCAAGCAGAGCAGTGAATGTATCTCAGTGGCAGAGAACCCATTTTACATGTGCTAAGTTGGTCTGGGCTCAATTTAGCTCCTCAAAAAGCAAAAATTAAAAACAACGAAATAGCAGAGGGAACAATGGAAAATGAACGGTTTAGAACATGTAGAATGAAATAAGATACAGAAAAATAAAATAAAAGATTTAAACCAAACAAAGATGAAAAGAATTAGAGACAGCACAAGCAACAACAGAAAATTAAGAGAGAGGAGACCTAGAATAAACTATAAAGAAAACAGATGAGGAGAACAAGAAACATGAAATTATGATAAAGGGAGAAAGGAGAGAAAATTAACAGAGAAGAGGCAGAAAAGGGAGATTTCTAAGAGAAAATTGGAAATCAGTGAAGACAAAAGTTGGTTGAGAAAATCAGTTTAGGGTAAACTGCAGGCCCAATTATGATTTTTGAAATGATGGAGTGTGTATAATATGTCATGCAAGAATGTCTTCACACTCTTGGAACATGGAAAACCAACTCTGTCTGAGTGCCACTCGATCACCTTAAAAGAAGTGTGATGCATTGGACTCAACATTTTACATGCTAAGTCTCTGAAGAAATAAAGAGGGTTTTCGAAAGTGGGCTACAGAGGGGGCAGTGTGTCTGCCACACATAAACAAAGGCTCATGGGAAGAGTTTACACAGAGCACTTGTAAACAAGAAAGTAGCATCCTGTACAGAGCAAGCAGAACATCGGGAGGGAGACTGGGTTTACAGAGCAATCGGTGACTGTGCCCTGCCATTGCTGGATGTCGTGACATGGTGGCTGTCTTTCAGTACTCATCATGAGATAGACATTCTGAGTGAAAACTGCGGATAATTGCTCTGTAATTTTTTACTACATCATAAATTTGTTTCATTTCGCCATTGAAAATATCTTAAAATCAGAATTATTTTCTTTCCAATTAGAAGGTTGCTATCAGAGAGACTCTTTACCATACAGTGGAGAAGCAGCCATGGAGAGTGGATTCTTGCGATTCCCAAGAGAAGAAATGAGGTCACACAATGATGTAGACCCCGAGAAGACATTAGGAAAAGAAGTGTGTTTTAAGTGGGGCCAGCTGGATGGGTGGAGAAGGTGGGAGGTAAGGCCAAGGGAAGATGGCCTTTGGGTCTTACAGTCTTGGGTTTATGGCTACAGAATATTTCCTAGAAATATTAAACTATTCCGATGTGTTGGTAGAACACTCAGAAATATATAGGTTAATCCTATATATTTCATTTGCAGATGGTCAAAAGCAGACTTAAAGCTAAAATCTGAGAGTAGAATTCCAAAACCATAAATGGCATACACCCTGGGCCTGAGCGAGGTAAAAGAAACATTACCAATCCAGCTTGCAATGTGGGTCTTATCGATAATCAAGTTTCTTTACAGTACAAATAAAAAGAGCCCATAAAAAGAGGAGAGCTGATTCTTCTGGGAAGCAATCGAGTTTAATTAGCTCTTTATAAGTGGTGTGATAATTGGCAGCATTCAAACTGCTGACAGCTATGCTTTCTCTGTTCCGTTTTTTTTTTTTTTTTTATTCCCTTTTTCCCCATGCTTCTTTTAAAGGAAGATCAAAGCTTTTATAGCGAGTGAATGCTAATGGCGCATACATTTATGTGAGACACTTTAAAGTCCTTGAAAGGCTGTACATGAGAATGTTCTTTATTCCCGAATGTCTGCCTGTTAGTGTATTTGACACTATTAGCAGGAATTATCTCTATTCCCCTTCTCCTTTTAAAAAGAAAACAAGTCTACTTTAACATTTTGAAATGTTGGTTAAAATGAGAGTTGAGTAACCTTTCTGCATTTCACATGGGATCCTTACTTTGAGCCACAAATCACCACAAAGTTAATGAGTCTCTTTGCCCAGCACATGCGTCTTTGTCTGCATTGTATATTGCTAGGACTGCCTAAGCCTGCCACACAAGCTTGGGAAAGTGATTAGCCCTCTTGTGGAATATCTGTAGCTCTGACAGGTGGGAGGTGTCGCTCTTGCAGTTTGTAAAGAGAGAGCAGAATATTTTCAATTGGCCAAAAACATTTCCCAGAATCTTACATGAACAGTTTTCTTAAAATAATAAGATTTACTCATGGCAGCTTTTTTGCAAGGCTGGGGTAGGTTCTTGCAGAAGCACACAGGGATAAAGATGAGAAGGGACCAGGGGGCTTGGGGGGGATTAACTTCCTGAAGCATTGGCTGAAGCTTCCAGTGTGTGGTCCTCAGGCTCCATTCTCTGAGTGCACATTATAGGGTGTTTCTAAGTATTTATTCCAGCCATGTCTCAAGGGTTACTGTGTATACTTGAGCACTATGCTGGAGGTGTAGACATTGCCCAGTTATTAACTGTTGCTTTTACTACTTCTGTTGAAGAAATATAAGAATAAAGAAAATATAAGGCTCAAAATACCTATGGGGCTCAGCATGTTAGAGTTTTGTTAAACTCTTTCAAAAGATGTATCATATTCTCCTCTCAGAGCAAAAGAAACAAAAATTACTGGATTCCCTTCAACTAACTAGAAGAATGCAAACAAAAGTTAGTGTGACAAAGCAGAGCACTCCAGTAGTGAAAAACCTGATTTAGAAATATTTGCCCTGTCCTATGTAATAAGAGATGTCTACCATCAGCCCAAACACAGGGCGAAATTGAAAAGAAAAACACCTCAATCTAAGACCCAGAAACCAGAATTTATCAACTTACTTACCTACTTACTGAGTGGCTCGAAAACCCATGAGTAGAAAGCACAGCAGGAGAGGAACACTGGTCTTGTCACCTTGGAGAGTATTGCAGAAGATGAAACTGAGGGGCTCAAAATGTTCATGTTTTGGACAAGAAGAGACTAATCTTTCTCTTGACTGAGTCCCGCACATGCCACCAACACACACACACACACACACACCACTGATAGAAAGTGTGAGATTTGCCTCAAAAGGACTTTGAGCTATTATTTTACAATTCTGAACATATTAACATGATAAAAATATGTCATGGATGAAAATTGTTTGGGGTATTAAGATCTGAGAAGCTATTTTGGTCAGAGTATCCAGAAAGAAAAAAAAAAAAAAAGAAGTCCCATTCATCCACTGATACAATGTCTGTATTTCAAGAATCAATTTTTTCTTGATGGTGGCATTTATAAAAGCCACTCCATATTCAACTTCCAGTCCACTGTCTGGTGAAACTAGGTCTATTTCTAAAATGTAAACAGAGGGCATTGTCCTCAATTCTATTCTGGCTGAGCAACGACTGTTATTTAATGTATGAATATCTCCATGGGTCTCTATGGTAACAAAGACATGTTTTGGCAGTGATTGTAGTGGGTCCCGTGATTGAAAGTGTGATAAGAATTATTATTATTATTTTTAAATCCCAGGCCTTCTGCCAACATTTAAAAAACCCATCTTTCTTTAAGCCTGTGAATTTGTTGAACTGAAATTTTTTTAAATGAAGAACTCCCCTAGTGAGAAAAGCTACTTTCTATTATGTATTATTCTGCAGTATTTTGCCGTATGTTGGCAAAAAAAAAACAGCGTTAAGAGGTTCCCTTACAAAGTTAGATTGGGAACTGATTACTAAAATGTGTAACAACCAATGTGTAGTATCAGATAATGTACGAAGCTCTGAGCTCAGCCATGGACTAGTTCATGGCACACAACCATACTACACCCCATATGAAAATGAGGGCCCTAGAAAGGGAGTTATCATAAAGACTTCACAAAGTCACTTAAAATCAATTTAATTTAATCTGACTGGTTAACCGACACTCTTAATCATTTTACTGTATTATTCAATTTTCAGTTATTCCAATATAGCCTGAGTAAACATCAAGAAATTCTAACAACAGTGTTCTTATTCTGAGATTACATTTTGCTGTGTGTGTTTCGAAGTTTTTACAGGTCTTACAACACTCTACACATCTAACGTCATTCTTTCCATCAAGGAAGTGACCTTATTGCTTTCTGCATATCTAATGTCTAGGAAGAGATAGGTCTTACAGCATTCTATGTATCTAATGTCATTCTTTCCATCAAGAGCCTTGGGATTACCTTTCTTCTTCATGAGCTCACCCAAAGCAAGGAGCTTTCTCAAACACCTGCCACTTAGACATGGTGTTACTCATTTATAGAAGGGAGGTTAGAACACAGGGACCCCAAATCGTAAGACTGCCCAACAGACTCTTCAGTGTTTGTTCTTTATTTTAATCTGATCTGTGATGCATAGTCTGTGCTCCTTTTGCTTCTGGCTTGGTAGGGATATCAGCTAAACTGCTGATGGGTGTGGCTTCTATATGGATATGCCAGACCTAAGATGAGTGTGTGGAATCTGATATTTGCTTCAAGGTACCTCCTTTCTCTCTGACAAGACAGCAAACAGGTGGATAAAGCCCATTTTCTTCTGGCTTCCCAACAATATTCTCTACCACAGAGTCCTTGTAAGCCCTTCCAGGACTGCTACTGTCTTTCTGAGAAATTTCAAAAGAGTGAGAACAAAGTCACCATTTTTCAAGGAAAGGGATGGTCTCTGTGTGAGGATGGAAGCTGAGAGAGGGGCAGATCTGTCACAAGGGGATGCGCTTGTGCCCTGATGTCCCTGGACAGACATGTGCAGCATTTCCAGCCCCTTTAGATTACTATGCATAAAGCAGCTATGAAAACTGGAGGCTTATATCCTGGACATGTACAGCTGGACTTGCAGCTGTACGATGCAGGAAATCTCCAAGCAGAAATGAGGCCATGTTGGTTAGAAGTAGTAGCAGAGGAAAGAAATTAAACTCATTGAGTTGGCTCCTTCCTTCTCATCCCTCCCACCCCCAGTTTGAATCAAGCAGGGGCCTCTGCTGGGTCTTTGTTTTCCTCCAACTAGATGTTAGAACTACCAGCAGGAACCAGTTTTAATCTTCAGGCCCTCCCAGACCAGGCACAGGAGAATCCCCCAATAGACAGCCGGACTCTGCAGTTGCCTTGTTTGGTTTCAGTGAACAATGTTGAGAGTACTGGCACACTTTGTTCAACATTGGAACTGTCACTTGGAATAAGGATAAAGTTCTAGATCCTTCTCATTGCATGTGTATATGGGACTCAAATTATTTGAATTATAAAGGGGCCATTTTATTTTCTTTAAATTCCTCATTACAGAATATAACTCAAATAAGTTTATCAAATGGCTGAATCCAGGTGTTGCTAAGCATGCATTACTTTTCTCACTACTGTGATGAGGAGAGCCAACTTAAAGGAGGATGGATTTGTTTTCACTCACGATTTGGTGAACCAGGCCATCATAATAGGGATGAGGACCAAATGCAGTGGGAGTGGCTAGCAGCTCCATTTTAGGATCACAATTACTTGTTCATACATGAGTGAGTCAGGATGCAGAAATGGTCCAGTCACAATCGGGAAAAGACTATCACCATCAAGGTCCATATCCCAGGAATCACTTCTTATACCTCAACTGCACTATTAAAAGGTCCACAACTTTCACAGACAGTGGCACCAGCTGGGATTCAGGCCTGCAAAGCATGGGGACCATTTTATATCCATGCCATAAGACTGAGCGATTAAAGAACATATTACAAACATTCCAACACTTTTCTAGAAAGCTTTTCCTGAATAACAGCAAATGAACATTACCTGGGAGCACAAAAGTAGCATTTCACATATACTCACATGTACACACAGGGGCACACCTCCCCCCCCACACACACACAAAGAATTCCTGTAAAATTATTCAGTCTTCAGCTTGGGCTAGCCCCCTCTTAAAAACGTTTAGCTACAATAATTGCCAAAAGAAAGTTTTAGCACCAAATCAGCATTTCGTTTTGAGAAAGATCTGTTTAATAGTTCACCAATGCTCCATCTGCAGAAAATATAGCAATGCCAATAACAGCGCTGTTACTGGGGTACAGGGCTATCTAGTGTATCGGCAAACCACACTTAGCAGAACAAATATTTCTGGCTGTAGAGAGGGAGGCTCTCCAAACACAAATGAATCTCCTTAATGCATTTTCCTTACCTTCATGAGAAATCCATTATGGGCTCTTAAGTCACACTCCGCACATTGCGAGGGCTTTATATGATGTGGGGTTGGCACAGAGCTAGTTTTTCTTTCACACTGTGGGTATAAAAACAATGTGCTGTGCGGGGTGGTTTAGAGCCAGACTCCTTAACCACTAGGTGAGAACTGGCTATCCAGAGAAGCTGCACATTCCTAGCACACAAGACCTCAAATTCTGTTGAGAGATTCAAAAGTCAATTGTATCAAAGACCTTCACATGTGTGAACTTTCCCAAATATCCAGAAGACTGTCAGTTTTAAGCACCCTGATGCTATAAGGTGACTAAGGAAAAGGCTCCTGGTGCGAGGCTGACTGCTTCTACCCATGCCTGTCTCCTTGCCAAAAGGTGCAATACTATGAAAGCATTGGGACAGGAGACATGGCAGACTGTGGCCTTAAAGGCTCCATATTTCTTCATTATTTCAGTGTGTCTAACCTTAATTGTACATACCTTTATTTACAGTTTTCATAAGCTGGTGCTCATTCGTTCAGGACTGGATGTCCTCATCAGCCAGGTCAAATCACAGAGTAGTTAAGTGTACACCACATCTCATACATTAGGATGTGCGCAGGCCGGATGTGTCCTGGGGCTGTTTGATGGGACACAATGCTAGTTACAAGAAGGTGAGGAACCTCCACATGGCAGATGTATGGTCCTTAAGAAATTGCCTATACTTTGGTACAAAACCCTTTTCTTCAATGTTATAAGTTTGAGCAGTGCGAAACCATTCAGAAACTACTTGGGTACTATTTTTCTTAGAATGGAGGTCAACAATCAGCTGTCAGCACAGGTGGCAATAGATCCTCTGTCCTAACAAGGAACATAGCTTCCGTGAGAAGTCACCGGGATGCCAAATACGGGGAAGCCTTGCTACCACATTCAGGACCTTCTTGTTGGAACCGTAGGAGGCACAGGCACTCTCAACATATAGTATTCCCTCAAGTCCTCTCCAGAACTGCTCCTCAGCAGCAGACATCAGGCGTGTGGAAGACACTGACACCCACACATGGGATCCATCTCATCCTTCAGTTTTAGGCAAAGAGTTTACGGACACACTGCATAAATACATCCCAGGGCCTAAACACTCAGGGCCGACAGCCTCAAACATGACTATTTTGCCATAAAACCAAGTGCTGGAGCATCAGGTGGGTATTTACACATTCTGGGACCATTCGACTAAGTAAGGTAATCAGAACCATCATATTAAAATCTGAAGCAGCCAAGAAGTGTTATGCTATGGCCTTGGAGCCACTAAATTAGTTATGTAAGGTCACATCATGCAAGAATTATTTTTTTTCAATTAATAGTCTCCAGCAGCCTATGAATTTTCTGTTTGTCATGAACTCTAAACTCACAAAAAAAAAATTCTTATGTGTGCTGTGACATTAGTTTCCCAAACTTTGCAGTTAATGAGTATTCTAGAATAGTGGCTAAAAGTCAATGTTCTTTTTACAGTAAACCTAATAAAAGAAAGTATTTTATCTCTGAAACATCAGCTTAATCATGACTTATTTCATTTAGGGAGTACTTTCTATTCCAACGGAACAGATGAAACTGTAGAAAACAAGGAAGCCTTTCTTTTTGCTCTTTGGCTACTACAGCTGACACAAATTAGCTTATGTAAATTTCTTGCTTAAATTTAAACCAAACAAACAAACAAAAAATGCTTGGACATTCCTAGTTGCATTAATGAGACTCTGGCTATTTATCCATATCAACAACAACTCACAACCCTGGTGACTGCCTCCTTCCTCATCTCTGCTTGTATTACTGTTTGTTCTCTTTTACAGTCACTTCTCTCTCTTTCCTGTTACTCAGGTTTGAGAGCTTAAGCCTGTTTCTTTCATGACAAGTGCTTTTACCCAGTGGACCATCTCCCCAGTACACCTGCAATTACAGTATAGCACAAGTAAGAGAAACATTGCAAGTGTGATTACTGATCTTAAGATGGGAGCTTAGCCTGGATTATCTAGCTGAGTTCAGTAGAGTCACATATATGCTTATGAGGGAGGCAGAAGCATGAAAGTCAGGTAGAAGATGCAATGATGGAAGCAGAGATCAGACACAAGAGAGACACTCCTGGCTGTGAAGATGGAGGGAGAGGGGTACTGCAGAGATGGCTCAGCAGGTGAGAGCGCTGACTGTTCTGCAGAGGACACAAGTCCAATTTCCAGCACCCACATGGAGGCTTATGACCATCTGCAGCTCAAGTTGCAAGGGATCCAACTCCTTCTGACCTCCACAGGAAACAGGCACACACCTGGTAAACTGACACTCACCCATTCAGGCAAAGCAGTCAAACACATAAAATAATAAAATAAATAACCCTTTAAAAAATGATGAAGTGAGAGAGAATGAGGCAAGGATCATGGGAGGCCTCTGAAAGCTGAGAAAGGCAACAAAATGGAATTCCACAGAGCCCCGAGGATGAGGGTCGGCAGCTGACCCCTTGACCTTATCTTATCCACTGCAATTTAAACTACTGGTCTCAAGTTCATAGAGTGACTTATGTGTATTGGTTTAGGTCTCTGCATTGATGTCACCCTGGTATGGAACATGTCAAGCCAACAGCTCCTTTGATATTCCCAGCATACACCAGCCACTCATCCAATGAGGGACTTTTTCTTTAGGCCCCATGCATAAGAAAGAAAGCCTCTCAGAAGCTTGTGCCTCTTCTTGTCCCTGGTCTCCTGGGCCATCCAGGCACTTAGGAAACAGTTGCTGGAGAAATGAATTAGATTCGAAAGTAGGAAGATAAACAGATCAATTTAAAAAATGATTTAACAGAGTGAATTTCTTATTCTATGAAAAGCTAATTATTTTAAAGAATATGTCTACCAGGCATTCTAAGTGTGTAATTCCTTTGAGCTTTTTAATCAGTGCAAACCCTGTCCTATGATACAAAATGCTCCTCAGAAAGATTTAAATAAAGAAGAGATTCAAGGAAAGATGTATGAAGCCCCTGATCTTTCTCTTCTCCTTCAAAAGTGTTAAGTAACTGACCATCACAAGCACAGTCTACTCATCTGATGCGACCAGAATCTCCCACAGGCCTAAGGTTCAGAATTTTCAAGGTTCCCACATCTTAAATGGATAGAAATGTTATAGGGGGAATGAACACCAGAGATTGATGAAGTTGGGGTCAGAACTGAAGAATCAGTGATCCTCACTTCATAATAAGAGCCCAGGATACTCAAAGCAGTAAAAGTGAAGCAAGCTTTCTTACAGCCTTACAAAGTCTAACTTTGACCTAGATAAGAGGCAAAAATGGCTAGTAGCAATTTGGTTTGAAGGAGTAGTTATAGTTCTCCATTTCATTGGCCCACCCCCTCGATTTTTCTTTGGCTGAGATCTTCAGGAAGGTTAAGTCTTTCTGGTAGAAGTCCATCAGTACTACCTCCCTATATTCTCCATCCTATAAATTCAATATGCAAAGCCTTATCTAATGTATAGCCTTGTCTCCAAGTTCCCTACTTTTCTGAGAATAGGCTCAGTCACACAGCTTTGTTTTCAATCCAGTATTTAACTGAGTGTGCCTAGAGGAGCAAGCACCAACTGAGAGCTAGGAAATACAGGGGTCTAGTGCCTCCTGCTAACCCATGATTCTCTGGTGAGCTTTAAATGTACCTCTTACTGACAGTGGATCATAATGATTTGTTTCTTGCCAGACCAACTGGCTAACTCCTACCAACAGGCTTCTTTTATACCTAGTCCCAAATAGCCATCAGATTAAGTGCTGTAATTCCATAACAACCTACAGACCAATGAGCTCCTTCAGACAGCAACAAATGACACTATTTTACTTATGGTTTATTCAAAATTCTCCATAAGACTGTCACTGATATACAATATTCATCATCAGGAGCAATTTGAGCTTGTTTTATAGACCCTGTTAACATATACAATAAATTTTATATAACATTCTTTTTCATGTAATAGATTGGGAAGAGCCATGCTTTTGGGTACTTTCTCCTTTTTATCAAATGTCAAGTCTCAGGGTGGGTTATGGGGATGGGGGTGTGATAGCCATGCATGTGTGTGCACGTGGGTGTGAATGTCAGTGCAGACTGTTGGGAGATATCCTCTGTTGTCTCCATTCGATTGCCTTGAGACAGGGTTTCTCAATGAACTGGGAGTCAGGATGGCTGGCAAGTCCTTGGGATTACTTAACCCTACCCTAAACTTTACAATGTTGACATGTGCTGTATGTTCAGCCAATGCATTGCCTTTTATACAGGCACAGAGGATTCATGTTGCAGGTCAAGTGCTCTTAACCACTGCTCTGACTCTCCCAGTCTTTCTTATCAAATATAAGTTTCATTTGCTGTGATTTTTAAAGACTGTCATTATAAAGGTTCTTCTGGCTACTTTAAAACATAAACAGCCTTTGCTCAAAGAAATAGTTTTAATTTCTCTTTTGGGTGATGTATAAACATAGTAAAAGTTCATTATTTTATTCAATGACATTATTTTATTTGATAAATAACATACTTGTCTTCTTGACAGTCTAAATTTTTATTTTAGAGTTTAATGTTAAGTTGAATTTTTACAACATATCTTTTGTTTATGTATATCTTGTAAATATTTTGTATCTATTAATTTGATACTGTTCTTTACTTTAGATCTGAGAGGAATAATTTTCTGCATTAAGAAGGTTAAAATTAAGTCATTAGAGGGTTCCTATCCCTCTTCCTCAGTGACTCAGTCTTGTAATGACAATGTCTTATTAAAGATCACTACTTATGAACAAGATATACTAAGGTCTCTACATACATTTTACTCTAAATGCAATCTCATGATAGAAAAAAAAGTGAGCACTTATAAAAAGTCTCTTTTTCCATACTGGTGATCAAACAAGACCTGGAACATGCTAAGTGGGTGCTCTACCTAGAGGCCACATCACCAGTACCTTGCTTGAACATTTTCTTCTGTGATACTGGAGATTAAATACAGCTTTGGACCTGCTCACCAGGCTCCAGAACACCACTGGATCTGTATCCCCAACCCAATGTATTAATGTCTCCATAAGAGAAAATAATACTGCAACACAAAGAAAACACTTTAATCCTGACTTTTCTATGTCAGAGTAGTCTAGTGATACAAGATGTCAAATGATGTTTCCTTTGAATATTCTAGTGAAAGTCACAAGAACATAGAACTATTTTACTGCCAGACAGAAAATATCCCAAAGAACTCAAAATGGAAAAACTTTGCCTAGCATCCAAGACTCATAGCAGCCATCCCCTGGGATACAGGGAGCTTAATGGAACTCCAGTTTTGTTTGAAAGTGTTCTTCTGTGCTCTGTCAGTATTGTGCTAAATGTCAAGCTTTCTTCAGCTTTCTCTGCCTGGAAAAGCTAGATCTTTGTCAAGTATTTAGAATCAGAAAAAGTTACATCTTCTTCCAATTGGAGTGGTTTAACCACAACTGTTACAATTCAAAGACTGTAGCAAAGATATCAAATACGCAGTACTCATTTTCAAACATCTGGTCTGGTACCTGGCTTCCTTAATTAGCAGATTGAAATTTTTCAAAAATAAATCAAATGGCATGGTCGAAACTGTGCCTTTTGGGGCCTATTTGTGAAAATAAAATATTCCATTACCCAAAGCATACCTTTCAAAAATAATATGCATGGTGAGCTAGGGAGTTTGACCAGCAGTTAAAAGCACTGACTGCTCTTGCTGAGGAACGGGGTTCAGTTCCCAGCACCCAACTGCCAGCTCACAATAATCTGTAACTCCAGCTGCAGGGAATCCAGTGCCTTCTTCTGGCTATCCTGGGTACCGCATACTTGTGAACAAACATAAATACAAGCAAAATACCCATACAAATAAAATTAAAAGTAAATGATAAGAATTTTAAATAGTGTGCATAGAGTGTTTAAACACAGTATTTTAATGAATTTTTGAGAGATTGAGTTTAAAGCCTTCTAGTCTGACTTCTTGCATGCCCCTGAGTCTTGAAATAAATAAATTAGCTTACTTCAAGTCTGTAATATTGAAAGCACTGGTCTCCACTAGTAGACTCTCCTCTGCAGTGTTGCTGATTGTTCTGCATTTTTTGATGACAGTCACTGGGGGAATCTACACCTCAGCAAAAGAAAATTCTAACCCTTTGATTCCTCTTGATTCCATAACCAAATGTTATGGCAGTTTGGAGAAAACAAGTTACTTGGTTCCTGTGAATTACTTGCTAAGTTCAGAAAACCAGTTTGTTCTGCACCAATCTGCACATAGTTAATAAATTTGAAGAGGTTTCTAGTGTTATTACTGCACATAAAACATGGACAGCTAATTAGCCTCTGTTGAATATTTAATGTGTTCCTCTGTAATACAGTTTTTAATGATAGAAAGTAAATCAAACTGATATTACAGGAAGCAGAACCTGCAAACTGATGCTTTCCAATTGCTACCAGAGGAAACTAACAACCACCATGGGTTCCGGAAGGCATCAATAATTTAGTAAACAGATGGCACCGAGTGCCACCAAAAACTATACTCCTTTGTACTCATTTGTCTGAAGATAAAAGTGAAATAATGGCTTTCTATGTTAATCTATTTACTCTACTTGGACATCAGACATTTCTGTAAAACAAGCTTGAGTCATAAGAGAATATAAAGGGTTATTCTGTCATTTCAAAAACATACCAATAGTTCTATTTGTGCCAACACCACCATAATTTACTATACCTAAAAATCAGTCTTACTCAGATTTTTTTTTCATTTGCTTTTTCATTTGAGTCTACTTTGCAAGGGTGACATGTGACTGGGTGGCCTTGCTGGCTCACACTTATTATCTCTCACACTGGTCCTTCCCTTCTGTGTCATTGACAACTTGATTTTGAATCTTCACAGAAAAAGAGAATGACAAGTGCCTATAGATGATGCTCTTAAATGTCCTGTTCAAAAATGCCAAACCACATTTTCAGTCTTGTTTAGCAGGGTGAAGATTTTCACATGGCCAAACCTACTGTCAGTAAGCTGAGAAGGTGTATTATGCTGTGCTTATGGTCCCTTCAGGAAGGTACAGCCACTTTGGAAATATATAGCCAATGCTGTATATCCAATGTTGGAAGACCTGGCTATTAAGGTTGAAGACTACTATGTCCTGATAAGTTCTCTGAGCTTGATGCAAAATGGAGGACTCCTTTTCTCAGTAGGGCTTCTTCTTCTCTGCCTGGCCTTGTCTGGAGAGTGTCTCTAAGCATTGACTTTATCTTGAGGATGACCTGCACAGAGCTTCCTGCAAGCTCTGCATGATTGAGCACATGAATTCCGTTCGACCCTTCCCACTATATGACAATAAGATACTGTTTTATGACCAATCAGCCCTTCCCACCTGTAACCCTAAAAAACCTCTGAGGAAAGTCAAGTAGCCTATGAACAGATTACAGATTCGCCTTCCTCTCTCCTGATTAGAACCTGCCTGGTAGGTTCTTAAAATTCCCCTTTGTGTAAATGAAGCATTCCTACCCTAGCCAATAACATATATCCACTCTGGAAATCACTACCCACACCCCAAGATCTGTATAACATTTGTTCAGTCCAAATAAAGTTGAGATGTCTTACTGAAGCTGATCCTTAAAGTCAATCCATCACTATTCACAGCCTTTGTCTTCACAGGGTTGATAGTCAAAAGCCACAGAGGAGATAGGAGGGCCACAATAGAGTTCTTCTTTGTGTGTGTTTGTGTGTTTGTGTGTGTGTGTGTGTCTATCTGTCTGTCTGTCAGTCGGTCGGTCTGTCTGTCTCTGTGTATGTGCATGTGTGTGTACATGAGTATGTGTCTCTGTGTGCATATGTGTGAGTATATATATACATACATATATACATACATATATACATATATATGTATATGTGTATGTCTGTGTGTATACATGTATGTGAGTATGCATGTGTGTGCATATGAGTGTGTAGATATATGTGTGCACCTGTGTAGCTGTGAGTGCATGTACAGTATGCAGAGGCCAAATGACTACCTGTGTGCTCATACTCAGGTGACTTCCATGTTGATTTTGAGTCAGAGTACCTAACTGGCCTGGAGCTAACTGGCCAGAGAGCCCACCAGATCCACATGTCTCCACATCCCAGCACCAAGAACAAACTGAAATCCTCATCATAATAACGGAAGCACTTTGCCAGCTGAGCTATCCCCAAGCCCACCCTACATAAGTTTCTAAATACAACTTATCCAACTTGTTTCTGATTTCAGGGATGTTGAATGGATGTGACATAAAAACAAGGGAATGTCGCTAATAACTATAAAAATAACACTAACACATATTGTCATGTCTCTGCAATAGACAAAAACACTTAACAAATTTATTCACCAAATACTATAAACCATAATGGAAGGGTAGAGATTTTATTGGATTACTGTTCTGAGTTATGAGCTTAGCAACATTATGATACAGTGGGAAACAGCTCATTTCCTATTGTGTTTTTTCTTAAACTTGGGAACACAAATTGTTGCTAAAAATATTATTGCAATATCATAATATAATATACAAATGGGATAAATTTTTTTGAAAGATATAAAATTGTAACATTACTTAATATTGCACATAAACAAGAATATTAAAATCCTTTGTTGTAGTTGTGTTTTTGTTTTGTTTTGTTTTGGATTGGATATTTTCTTTATTTACATTTCAAATGGTTTCCCCTTTCCAGGTCTCCCCTTCAGAAACACTCTATCTCATCCTCTATTCCCCTTCCCCCTGCCTCTATGAGGGTGTTCCCACACACACCCATTCCTGTCCTCCCACCCTGGCATTCCCTACACTGGGGCATCGAACACCCTCAGGCCGAAGGGCCTCTCCTCCCACTGATGTACAACAAGGTCTAACTCTGCCACATATGTGGCCAGTACCATGGGTCGCTCCATGTGTATTCTTTGGTTGGTGGTCCAGTCCCTGGGAGCTCCATGGGGTCTGGCCTGTTGACATTGTTGCTCCCTCCATGGGGTTGCAAACCCCCTCAGCTCCTTCAGTCCCTTCTCCAACTCCTCCATCTGGGACCCCCAAGCTCAGTACAATGGTTGGCTGCAAGCCTCTGTATTGTTCAGGCTCTGCCTGAACCTCTCAGGAGACAATCATATCAGACTTTGATCAGCAAGCACTTCTCAGCATCCACAATAACATCCAGGTTTGGTGGCTATATATGGGTTAGATCCCAAGGTGAGGTAGTCTCTGGATGGCCTTTCCTTCAGTCTCTGCTCCACACTTTGCCTCCATATTTCCTCCTGTGAGTATTTTGTTCACCCTTCTAAAAAGCACTGAAGCATCCATATTTTGGTCTTCCTACTTCTTAGACTTCATATGGGCTGTGAATTGAATCTTGAGTATTCTGAACTTTTGGGCTAATATTCACTTCTCAGTGAGTAAATATCATGTTTGTTCTTTTGTGACTGAGTTACCTCACTCAGGATGATATTTTCAAATTCCATCCATTTGCCTCCAAATTTCATGAAGTCGTTGTTTTTAATAGCTGAGTAGTGCTCCATTGTGTAAATGTACCACATTTTCTGTATCCATTCCTCTGTTGAGAGGCATCTAGGTTGTTCCCAGCTTCTGGCTATTATAAATATGGCTGCTATGAACATAGTGGAGAATGTGTCCTTATTACATGTTGGAGCATCTTCTGGGTATATGCCCAGGAGTGGTATAGATGGGTTCTAAGGTAGTACTATGTCCAGTTTTCAGAGGAACTGCCAGACTAATTTCCAGAGTGGTTGTACCAGCTTTCAATCCCACCAGCAATGGAGAAGTGTTCCTCTTTCTCCACATCCTCACCTGCATCTGCTGTCACCCAAGGTTTTAATCTTGACTGGTATGAGATGGAATTTGAATTTCCCTGATGACTAAGGATGTTGAACATTTCTTTAGGTGCTTCTCAGCCCTTCAAGTTTCATTCATTGAGAATTCTCTGTTTAGCTCTAGTCCCCATTTTTTGATAGGGTTATTTGGTTCTCTGGAGTCTAACTTTTTGAGTTCTTTGTATATATTGGATATTAGCCCTCTATCAGACGTAGGATTGGTAAAGATCTTATCCCAATCTTTTGGTTGCTGTTTTGTCCTATTGACAGTGTCCTTTGCCTTACAGAAGTTTTGCAGTTTTACGAGGTCCCATTTGTCAATTCTTGATCTTAGAGGAAATTATACCCTTTGCCCATGTGTTCAAGATGTTTCTACACATTCTCTTCTATCAGTGTATCTGGGTTTGTTTTGTTTTGTTTTGTTTTTTGTTTTGTTTTGTTTTGTTTTTTTGGAGGTCCTTTATCCACTTGGACTTGAGCTTTGTACAGGGAGAAAGGAATGGATCAATTTGCATTATTCTAAATGCTGACTGCCGGTTGAACCAGTATCATTTGTTAAAGATGCTGTCTTTCTTCCACTGGATGGTTTTAGCTCCTTTGTCAAAGATCAAGTGACCATAGGTATGTGACTTCATTTCTGGGTCTTCAATTCTGTTCCATTGATCTATCTGCCTGTCTCTGAACCAATATCATGCAGTTTTTATCACTATTGCTCTGTAGTATAGCTTGAGGTCAGGGATGCTGATTCCCCCAGAAGTTCTTTTATTGTTGAGAATAGTTTTTGCTATCCTGAGTTTTTGTTATTCCTAATGAATTTGAGAATTGCTCTTTCTAACTCTATGAAGAATTGAGTTGGAATTTTGATGGGGATTGCATTGAATCTGTAGATTGCTTTGGCAAGATGGCCATTTTTTCTATATTAATTCTTCCAATCCACAAGCATGGGAGATCTTTCCATCTTCTGGGGTCTTCTTTGATTTCTTTCTTCAGAGACTTGAAGTTCTTGTCATACAGATCTTTCACTTGTTTGGTTAGAGTCACACCAAGATACTTTATATTGCTTGTGACTATTGTGATGGATGTCCTTTTCCTAATTTCTTTCTTAGCCTGTTTATCCTTCGAGTACAGGAAGGCTATTGATTTCTTTGAGTTAATTTTATATCCGACCACTTTGTTGAAGTTGTTTATCAGCTGCAGCAGTTCTCTGATGGAGTTTTTCAGGTCACTTAAGTATATGATTACATCATCTGCAAATAGTGATATTTTGATTTCTTCCTTACCAATTTGTATCCCTTTGACCTCCTTTTGTTGTCTAATTGCTCTAGCTAGAACTTCAAATACTATATTGAGAGAGGACAGCCTTGTCTAGTCCCTGATTTTAGTGGGATTGCTTTGAGTTTCTCTCCATTTAGGTTGATATTGGCTGCTGGTTTGCTGTATATTATTTTGCTTTTACTATGTTTAGGTATGGGCCTTGAATTACTGATCTTTCCAAAACTTTTATCATGAAGGGATGTTGAATTTTGTCAAATGCTTTTTCAGCGTCTAATGAAATGATCATATGGGTTTTTTCTTTGAGTTTGTTTATGTAGCGGATTACACTGATGTATTTTTATATATTAAACCAACCCTGCATCCCTGAGACGAAGCCTACTTGTTCATGGTGAATGATTGTTTTGATGTATTCTTGGATTCGGTTTGTGAGAATTTTATTGAGAATTTTTGCATCAATATTTATAAGTAAAATTGGTCTGAAGTTTTCTTTCTTTGTTGGATCTTTGTGAGGTTTTGGTATCAGCATAATTGTGACTTCATAGAATGAATTGGTTAGTGTTCCTTCTGTTTCTATTTTGTGGAATAGTTTGAAGAGTATTGGTATTAGGTCTTCTTTGCAGGGCTGATAGAATTCTGCACTAAACCCATCTGGTCATTGGCTTTTTTTGGTTGGAAGACTTTTAATGACTGCATCTATTTCTTTAGGGGTTATTGGACTGTTTAGATGGTTTATCTGATCCGGATTTATCTTTGGTATTTAGTGTCTGTCTAGAAAATTATCCATTTCATCCAGATTTTCCAGTTGTGTTGGGTATAGGCTTTTGTAGTAGGATTTGAAGGGTTTTTTTTTTTTTTAATTTCCTCAGTTTCTGTTGTTCTATCTCCCTTTTCATTTCTGATTTTGTTAATTTGGATACTGTCTCTGTGCCCTCTGGTTAGTCTGGCTAAGGGTTTATCTATGTTCTTGGTTATTTTCAAAGAAGCAGCTCTTGGTTTTGGTGATTCTTTGTATAGTTCGTTTCGTTTCTACTTGGTTGATTTCAGCCCTGAGTTTTATTATTTCCTGCTGTCTACTCCTCTTAGGTGTATTTGCTTCTTTTTGTACTAGAGCTTTCAAGTGTGCTGTTAAGCTGCTAGTGTATGCTTTCTACACTTTCTTTTTGGAGACACTCAGAGCTATGAGCTTTCCTCTTAACACTGCTTTCATTGTGTTCCACAAGTTTGGGTATGTTGAACCTTCATTTTCATTAAATTCTAAAAAGTTTTTAATTTCTTTCTTTATTTCTTCCTTGACCATGTTATCATTGAGTAGAATATTGTTCAGCTTCCATGTGTTTCTGGACTTAATGGTTTTGTTGCTATCAAAGACCAGCCTTAATCTGTAGTGATCTGATAGGAGGCATGGAATTATTTCAATTTTCTTATATCTGCTGAGGTCTGCTTTGTGACAGATTATATGGTCAGTTTTAGAGAAGGCACCATGAGGTACTGAGAAGAAGGTATACTCTTTTGATTTAGGATGAAATGTTCTATAGATATCTGTTAAATCTATTTGGTCCATAACTTCTGTTAGTTTCACTGTATCTCTGTTTAATTTGTGTTTCCATGATCTATTCATTGATGAGAGTAGGGTGTTGAAGTCTCCCACTATTATTGTGTGAGGTGCAATGTGTGCTTTGAGCTTTAGTAAAGTTTCTTTTATGAATGTGGGTGCCCTTGCATTTGGAGCATAGATGTTCAGAATTGAGAGTTCTTCTTGGTAGATTTTTCCTTTGATGAGTAAGAAGTGTCCTTCTTTATCATTTTTGATGACTTTTGGTTGAAAGTCAATTTTATCCGACATTAGAATGGCTACTCCTGCCTGTATCTTGGGACCATTTGCCTGGAAAATTGTTTTACAGCCCTTTAATCTGAGGTATTGTTTGTCTTTAACACTGAGGTGAGTTTCCTGTATGCAGCAAAATGCCAGGTCCTGTTTATGGATCCAGTCTGTTAGCCTATGTCTTTTTATTGGGGAATTGAGTCCACTGATATTAAGAGATATTAAGGAATAGTGATTGTTGCTTCCTGTTATTTTGGATGTTACTTTTATGTTTGTGTGGCTATCTTCTTTTGGGTTTGTTGAAAGAAGACTACTTTCTTGCTTTTTTTAGGGTGTAGTTTCCCTCCTTGTAATGGCATTTTCCATCTATTATCCTTTGTAGGGCTGGATTTGTGGAAAGATACTGTGTAACTTTTGTTTTGTCATGGAGTATCTTGGTTTCTCCATCTATGGTATTTGAGAGTTTTGCTGGGTATAGTAGTCTGGGCTGGAATTTGTGTTCTCTTAGGGTCTGTATGACTTTTGCCCAGGATCTTCTAGTTTTCATAGTCTTTGGTGAGAAGTCTGGTGTAATTCTGATATTTCTGCCTTTATATGTCACTTAACCTTTTTGCCTTACTACTTTTAATATTATTTATTTATTTTGTGCATTTGATGCTTTGACTATTATGTTACAGGAGGAATTTCTTTTCTGGTCTAGTCTATTTGGAGTTCTATAGGCTTCTTGTATGTTTATACACATTTCTTTCTTTAGGTTAGGGAAGTTTTCTTCTATAATTTTGTTGAATCTATTTACTGGCCCTTTAAGTTGGGAATCTTCACTCTCTTCTATACCTATTATCCTTCGGTTTGGTCTTCTCATTGCATCCTAGATTTCCTGGATGTTTTGGGTTAGGAACTTTTTGCATTTTGCATTTCCTTTGACTTTTGTGTCAATGTTTTCTATGGTATCTTCTGCACCTTAGATTCTCTCTTCTATCTCTTGTATTCTGTTGGTGATGCTTGCATCTATGACTCCTGATCTTTTTCCCAGGTTTTCAATCTCCAAGGCTGTCACCTTTTGCGATTTTTTATTTTTTCTATTTTTTATTTATTTATTTATTTATTTATTTATTTATTTATTTATTTATTTATTATTTCTATTTTTTATTGTTTCTATTTCCATTTTTAGATCCTGGATGGTTCAATTTTTTTGTTGTTGTTCAATTCCTTTACCTGTTTGGTTGTGTTTTCCTGTAATTCTTTAAGGGATTTTTGTGTTTCCCCTTTAAGGGTTTCTACTTGTTTATCTGTGTTCTCTTGTATTTCTCTCTTTTTGTTTTTAGTATCAAATAAAACTTTAATTCATTAACACAGATCATAGGGAGACTGGTAACTTTGTATTTTCTTGGTCCTTTCATTGTGCACCATTACAGCATATCACAATTGGGGAGACCTGGAAAGGGGAAAACATTTGAAATGTAAATAAAGTATCAAAAAAGAGGAAATTTTGGAGTTTTACAGAAAATTTAAATGAAAAGAGCAGGATCTTTTTAAAAATAATAGCTTTTCAATTGTTTAAATTTATGAGGCTCTGGGACATTTTAAGTTAATTTTTTATATTATGATGTCTTTATTAATATGCAATCTCTTGTATTTCCTTAAGAGAGTTATTTGTGTCCTTCTTAAAGTTCTCTATCATCATCATGAGACATGATTTTCGATCAGAGTCTTGCTTTTCTGGTGTTTTGGGGTATCTGGGGCTCACTATGGTGGGAGAACTGGGTTCTGATGGTGCCAAGTAGCCTTGGTTTCTGTTGCTTATATTCTTGCCCTTGCCTTTCACCATCTGGTTATCTCTGGTGTTAGTTGATCTTGCTCTCTCTGACTGTGGCTTTTCCCTCCTGCAAGCCTCTGCGTCAGTACTCCTGGGAGACCAATTCTCTCCAGGAGGAATTTGGCTATAGAGAACTGTAGTATATGGTCAGCTCTGAGTTGCAGACATAAACCAGAAGGATCCTATTCTCAGCTGTTCCTTGGTTCCTGTGTCCTGGTGGCTCTGGGAGGGTCCCTCTTGGACCAGGAATTTGAACAGAAGTGGTGGCCCTACCTGTGCTCACCGGTGTGTCAGCACTCCTGGGAGACCAGTTCTCTCCTGGCAGTATTTATGTATGTAGTACTGTGGCAAAGGATCAGCTCCAAGCACAAACAGAAACCAGAAGACTCCTTTCCCAGACTGATCCTTGGTTCCTGTGTACTGAGGATTACAGGAGGGACCCTCTGAGCAGCAGTGGTGGTTTTTACATGTTCTCACAGGCTTGTCCACACTCCTGGGAGGCTAGCTCTCTCCTGGTGCTATTCGGATATGGAGCCCTGTGGCAGAGGATCAGCTTCACACTAAAATCCTTTGTATCAGACATATTTTAATTTTAACCATATACTCCTTGGGAATCTATGCACTATTTAAAGAACATTGTACTGTTTACCAAATACCATGGCCATGTTAGAGAAAACAGATACTGTTCCAAATATGAGGTCATCTGTCAGCCTACAGACCTATCATGTAAAGCATCACAAATAGGAAAGCAATGCCTAAGAACAGGAACTGGTACCTAGCTGCCACCAGAACCAACAGGAGGCACAAACATCTCCTCCCAAGGACTGAGCAAAGCAATTCCTGGAGTTATGAAGTTGTATGACAAGCCACACAGTATGTGTGCGTGTGTGTGTGTGTGTGTGTATGTGTGTGTGTGTGTGTGTGTGTGTTAACAATGGCAAAATCCCATAACGGAACATCAATGCTCTGGGAGACCTGATACTTCTCTGCATCAACTGCAGTTCTCTGAGGGAACTGGACACTAATCATCTATATTGCTCAACAAAGCTAACAAGCAAACAAATGAAAGTAAAGTCATTTTATATTAAAATACTTCTCCAGACTGGCAAAATGGATCAGGAGGTAATAATTATATTACTGGTTATGCAAATCTGATGCCCTGAGTTCTATCCTAGAGACCTACATAAAGGAAGGATAGAAGAGAGTTCTGAGGACTGTCTTCTGACCTCCACACACATGTTGTGGCATGTCACACACCTAAGTATATATATAATAATAATTTAAATTTTTAAATGCTTTTTTTTCTTGTTGTACTTTGTTTCTTGAAGAGTGTGGCTTCCTTAAGAACATTGTACTGTTTACCAAACACGATGGCAGCGTTAGAGAAGACAGGTACTGTTCCAAATATGAGGTCATCTGTCAGCCTACAGACTATCAGCTATCAGCTATCTTTATACATACAATAGAGAAATCCAATAGGAATGTATCAACAATTTCTTTCAAGGAAATTCTAATTCAGTCTCTTAAATTATGCTCTCTTCATCTGGGAAATGATGTACCTAGGCTTCAAAAATTTTCAGCATCAAATATTCATACCATTAGACCTCCATGCTGAAGCTGAAGCATCTAGGAGGCAGACCAACTGCAGCTGTGATTTCCTTTTCTCTCTACATGTTCTTTTTAATTCATTGTCTCCATCTCTTAAGGATTGAGGACATAGCCATTCAGAAAAGGAAAACCCAAATGGCCATGTATAGGGGAGAGCTGTGAATGAGACTGAATTTCAAGCTAGGCATATGCTCTATAAATTTAATACCAAGAGTTTGCAAAGAGTGTGGCAGGCTTTATAGGTATTGGCCAAGCATAGTGATCTACCCCTAGAGAATCAGGAAGAGACACACTGACATTTATTATTATTATTATTATTATTATTATTATTATTATTATTGTTATTGTTATTGTCATTGTCATTGTCATCATCGTCGTCATCATCATCATCATCATCATCATTATTATTTATTTTATTTATTTACATTCCATAAGTGGCCCCCCACTCCTGGTCCCCCCTCAGTTCCTCATCCCATTCCTTCTCCTTGCCTCTGAAAGGGTGCTCCTCTTCTCTTCCCCCACTAGGCACCCCCCTTTCTTGGGTCCTCAAGTCTCTCCAGGATTAGGCATATCTTCTCCCTGAGAGGTGAGAGACTCTCAGGACTCAATGGGAGTGACCTTAGTCCAAATGCCCAAAAGTGGGGAGAGAGAACTCGAAGAGTCCACCTCCAGTAGATAGACAGGACGTCAAGTGTACAGGGTCCCCACAGTCAAAATTTCTGACCCAGAACTGTTCCTGTCTAAATTAACCGCAGGAACAAAAATGGAGAAGAGACTGAAGGAAAGGCAGTCCAGTGAATGGCCCAACTTGGAATCCATCCCATCAGGGGGCACCAAGGCCTGACACTATTATTGATTCTATGATGTGCTTACAGACAGGAGCCTAGCATGGCTGTCCTCTGAGAGGCCCAACCAGAACCTGAGACAGACACAGATACTTACACACAACCATTGGACTGTAGTCGGGGACCCCTATGGTTGAATTAGGGGAAGTATTGAAGGAGCTGAAGGGGAGAGTGACTCCATAAGAAGACCAGCAGTCTCAACTAAACTAAATCCCAGGAAGCTCCCAGAGACTGGGCCACCAATCAAAGAGCATTCATGGGCTGGTGCAAGGCCCTGGTACACTGACATTCTTTTATGTGTTGTGTTCTGCAAACTTTCTGAGGCCACACCATCTTTGCTTTGTCTTTTTGATTCCTGTTGGTGGGTTTTCCATGTGTAGTTCTAACTCTCAGAGATGTCAGCTTCCTAAACTCTGCCAAGAAGAAAAGGAGAACAAAGTTGGTAAACTGAATAATTCCAAACACGATCAAACAGGAGGAGAGGGGAAGACAACTCCCAGCAGAGACCCCGGATCCTTAGGATGCTTTACAGTGGACAGAAGTGGTGTGCGCTTGGAAACCCCAGTACCACGAACAGTAATGTAAGATGGCTTTTCAAATGAGCTGAATTGGGCCCTAGGAAGCCTAAAATTTGAAAGCATTATAGTTCTCTAATAAAAGAAAACCAGACTTCAGAAGCCTCCTACTATTCACAGTGGAAGCTGATGAGCAATAACTATTAATATGCTTTCACAGCTGCCCTCATAGGAGCCATGATTCTCCTGGAGACTATGAGATTATTTATCAGCCTGGCGCTTATGAAAGAGAGTGAATGGACGGAGCTAGAATCCTTATGGCAACAGCATCCCCTTCCATGATGGCCTGGAGTGCAACTGTTCCAATTACAAACTACAGAGGAAGCAACCTTGGAGTGTCAATATCAAAGTAAACCTAGCTATGCAGTGACCACCAAGGCTTCCGGGAAAGAGCACTTTCAATAAGAAATATTTGAATCTGTGAATCCATCCCAGATTCTGATAAAGAATAAATATGTGTGTACATGTATGACCTGAAGGTAGAAGAGTGACTCTAAGAGAGGAGGAAGCTGTCTGAAGGAGTGCTGAGCTGAGAGCAAGAGAGTAACGGGATACAAATGGCTTGAAAGCAAAAGAACTAACGGAGAGAAGAAAGAGACCAATGGGAAGGGAATAAGAGGGACGGTAGGAAGGAGAAGAACGATTGAGATGCAGTGGTATGTATGCATCAGAGCATCGCAGCACAACTCAGTTCTCCATACACTAGCCAAAAGAATACTCTGTTCTTGATCCATTAGTCTCACAAAAACAATATGGGACTCAGATTAGATATATCAGCCAAAACGCTTCAAAGGAAAGAGGAAATGTGTTGATAGTAGATTAAAGGGAGTGGGCTTGGGACACAGCCTGTGGTAGCATCAAGGGTTTGAAAACCTCCTTTTTCTTAGAACAAAAATAAAGGGGGGGGTGGAGTAACAAACATTATCAAACATCACTGCCATTCTTGTCTGTCTTTGTTCTCAACAAATGCGTCTCATTCATCAATGTGCAGTACCAGGATAGAGTTACGCATTTTCACATAGGCCTCCCAAACCATCCTGATCCAACCAGTGAAGAATGATCTGGTGAATACCAATAAGTACTCTCCAAAATTTTTGTCAGCACCCACCACTGATTTTAATAAGATCCCTGTCTTAAACAGAGAAATTCTTTGGAAGAGAAGAAAAATATAGGGTACACATCTCCTGTTTCCAAGATGATCTGATCTTTTAATACAACGGCTAGGAGTGAAGATGTGCATCACAGAATATGGTTTCCTTCCATACGATACTCTTGGAGAATACCAACCATGTGTACTGCACAGCTGTCAGGAGTCGGGGGGAGGCAGGGCTCCGAGCAGCAGGTCAAGCATCAAATACTAGCTTAGCCATGACTGCATACATGAGAGGAGCTGATGAGGCAGCCTGAACTGAAGCAGAAAGCCATCAGTTCCCCACTTTCAGTTACATATATGGCAGCCTGAAGAACAATAGTTTCCAGTGGTACATGGAACAGGTATCTTACGGTAAGCTGTAGGAATATCATTTACCTATATTGTAAGTACCACATGATAACATCTGTTACAATTACTGAGTGGGATTTCTCTCATCTGTTGAAAGGCAACCAAGTTACAGAAACAACATGGGCAATGAAATATAATCCTATGGAAATATTTAAATTTCATGCCTCTTGGAAAGTTTGTTATGGGGCTGTGTTGGTGAAGATGTTTTGACTCCAGTGGACAGTTTGATGTTGCTGTGATTTACACAATTAAGTGCTTTATGAATACTCACTAAGTGAGTGAAGGTAAAGTACCCTCAGAAAGGAGCCTAAGACTTTTTCTTGAGAGCAGATAACCTCACTCAGGCATCTTGTGTAGTGAAACAGGATGCCAGAAGACTTTGAGATTAATGTGTGTGTGTGTGTGTGTGTGTGTGTGTGTGTGTGTGTGTGTGTGTGTGTGTGTAATACAACTGACATTTGATGAACTTTTATAAAGAAATTCCAGATGATTTACAAAACCAGAAATGACATTGTAACCCAGCATGTGGATCTGAATGCTGTGAGGTCCAGGTCCTCGCTTCGAGTGGCTATCTTGTTTGCACACCTTCTTGAGCTGTAGAACATGCAATTTGTCTCAGTATGATTCTTCATCTTCCTACTTCCTAGAGAGTGAGACTTCTCTCCCTGCTATGCTCCTGGCAGCTCCTTCTCTCTGAAATCTTTGCTCTAATTTCAGTCTGCAGAGGCCTTCCCTGAGGCCTCTTGTGAGCAGCCCCCTCCAGTTTCCTCCCGCCTACAGGGTCTAAGAAACATCATTTTAGAACGGAGTGAACATCCACTTTGCTGACTCCGGGTCTACTGCCTTTAAATCTTTTGTTTCAAAGAGTCAGAATATTTTCCTGCCTCAATATCACCACAATAATTAAAAGTACTTAAGCTTCAATTGTAAAAATGATGTTGCAATCCTCATTGGATGTGAGTCTACATATAACGTCATTGTTGCTTTTGTAGGACCTATGTCTTACCAAGATGCTGCTATTTCCCCTTTCTTTATTAGCAAGCTGTATTTATAGGAGTCAGTTCTCTTCTGCCACCACATGAGTTCTAACTCAGTTCATCAGGATTGCCAGGAAGCACCTTTGCCTACATAACCATCTCACCAGCCATGTGTACTGATATTCTCAAAACAATCTTCATTTGCTGGAATTACTAAAATCATATTACCTTACCAGAACACACAAAAATATTTAATTGTCCATACAATTATCTTGTAAATTTTTATTATTTCTAAATTTAAGACATGTTGCCAGAGACCACATTTTTAAGCACATAAAGATATTCCCAGACAGGCAATCAGCTATCTCCTTCAAATCCCATTCACTATTCTATGTTGCCTCTGTTTTTGTGGGCTTTTTTAAAAAAATTATAAGCCATTAACTTTGCTATTGGAATGATTTACTTATTAAACAAAATACAACTTCGGCTAGTATACCCCCAAAATAAAACCAAGTTTTTCCAATACCATCAAAAGTACAATCAAGATTTACCTTTAAAAAGTTCATTCTTAGAATTCAGTATATGAGCATATCATGTTAGTTCCTTTTTCTGTGATAAAATTTCTCAATAAAAGCATTGTCAGGGGTCAAAGGGTTTATTTTAGCTGCCAGTTCACGGTTACAGTTCATCATGATGGGAAGTCAGGGAAACAGAGGCTTAAAGTCACTGGTCATGTCACATCCATTGTCAAAGGACAATGAATACCTGCATGCTACTGCTCAGCTCAACCTCTCTATCTACATAGTCTAGAATCAAAGAATATCTATATCAACCCTTCTTAAAATATTCAAAAAATATTTTGAAACTGAAGGAACACTCCCCAATTCCTTCTATGATGTCATTATAACTCTAATATCAATATCAAGTAAATACAAAACAAGAAAAGAAAAATGCAGGCCAATGTCTTAGATGAACAAAGAGTAAAAAATGCTCAACAGAATGCTTGTAAACACAGTTCAGGCATACATTAAAAATTTATTCACCATGACCAAATTAGATTTATCACTGAAAGTCAGGGATGGTTCAACATATGAAAGTAAATAAATGTAATAAACTACATAAATGGACTTAAGAAGAAAGTAACATGATCATCTAAACAGACACAGAAAAAGCCTTTGACAAAATCCAATATGCCTTCATAAAAAAAAGTCCTAGAGAATGTAGGGCTAGCAGGAACATATTTCAACATAATAAAACCTATTTATGAGAAACCCATGGCCAATATCATCCTAAACAGAAAAAAACTTAAGGTGATACCACTGCCATGAGGATTGAGACAATGGTGTCTACTATCCTCATTCATTTTCAATAGTGTACTCAAAGTAGTAGCCACAACAATAAGGCAAGAAAAGGAAATAAAAGGGGTAGAAATAGGGAACCAAGACATCAAACTATTCCTTTTCACAGATGACATAGCACTATATGTTAGAGATCTCAAAAACACTACCAGAAAACTTCTAGAAATGGTAGACAATCTCAGAAGTATGGCAGTACAGAAAATCAATTTGCAAAGCTCAATAGTTTTTCTATACATCAATAATAAATATACAGAGAAAGAGGTCATGAATACAGTCAAGAGTCTCAGTAACCTCAAAGAATTATGAGTAAGCCTAACCAAGGAACTGAAGTACTGGGCTGGATCTGACGAGAAAGCTTCCTCTCTAAGGACAAGCTTTCATAGTACCAGAAGAGGTGTCACAAAAGCTTCTAAAAAAGGTAACCAACCAACAGTTCATACCATATCTAGAACATCTGTGGACCATAACAATGGCCAGTATGTCACAATAATCCCAAGGGTGCAATGGTGACACAAATACCTTGGTAGTAACAAACAACTCTCTTATTGGACTTAAGACTTACTCAAAAAGAAGGGAAACATATCTGGTAATAGAAACCTAACCAACTACTCAGAGCTAATGAAGTCATGAATCTTGAAGGAAAATCTACAACTACCACTTTACTAAACCAACATAATCATCTCACAACATTCTAAAAATGTATTCTCATACCTACAGGCTATCCTCTACCACTTAAAGAAACTTTTTTTGCAACAGACAAAGACCACTATAGAAAACCACAAACAATCAAATGGCAGTATTGTGGAGCCCAGACACAGTGGATATACCTACAACACAACTCCTGCATCTTAGGTTCAGAGAATATTGTGGAAGAGGGGTGAAAAGACTGTGAGAGTCAGAAGAACCAGGTATTTGCTGTGAGATTGTCTCTTAGGAAGGTTAGAAGCTACAATAATATCTCACCAACCTGACTACCCAAATGTGAGATCAACAAGAACACCAAAAGACAGGGTCACATGTTCAGGGAAAACCCAGAAGGCCCCAACCCTACACAACATAGGCAAATAAAGAATGCCTAGGGCAGGGGTATAGTCTTCCCCAGGGATGAACACACCAATTGGTTATCCAATAGCAAATGGTCAGTCCTGAAAACATACATACAGTAACATCATATGGACTGAGTAGGCTATATTAATCTATTTAAGAATACAAAAACATGCACATATATATGTGGTGACAAAGAGAAAGACGTCATGAATTTAAAAGAGAGCAAAGGGGTACACAGGAGGGGTTAAAGACAGACAGGGAAGGGTGAAATGATGTAGTTATAATCTAAAATAAAAATAAAGCCAAACATTGCTGATATAAAAATTTAAAAATAATTAATAAAAGAGTAAAATATTTTTAAAGAAAAATGAAATTATGTCAAATTTAACAGAGAAAATTTATTGTGAAACAAGGATCTATAGAGCTATTTTACTCATCTCTCGCAGAATAGTCAGAAAAATATCTGACTAGAGAACACATGTCGGAAAATCCTTGAGTCATTTGTTCACTTGTCTTGCCTCTTCATTCTGAGTGTCTTCTTCCCACAGACTATAGCCACGAGGGGTCCTGTGTCAGCTCAAGAAACCCCGGGAAATTAAAATGGAAAATCAACAACATTGTGACTGCAAAGCTAAGGGAGCTTTGAGACAGGGAGACAGATGTCAGAAGTAATTACTTAGTATTTCGGGACTTTTAACCAATTCAGACATCAGCCTTGTTTACCACAAACTCAGCAAAACATGATCAGTCTGGGAAAATGAACATATTTTTTTCCTGGAGATGACACCCAATCTGTGACAGTGTTCGCCTAAAACCAAAGAACCCACTCCAGAATGACTGTGCTATGACAGCCGGAGCCTGGATGATTAACTCATGGTGAGAGCATTCAAATACCAGGATTTTAATGCACGCTTAGCTAATTAAGACAACAGAAGACTCACTGAAAAGATCATAAACTCGGCTGTTCTGTAAAGCTCACAACACATTTTAATTACTTTTGAAACTGAATTTGAGAACCCCATCTTAGGAAACAAAAGAGTTGATTGCCCTAGATACTGTATGTGGGATTGCTGTTTATCAACTGTGAATTACTGCTTATCAAATTTGGAGGTCATAACCTGTACCCAAGTTGTATCAGAACACTCATATAAAGAAATAAAAAGAGCAAAGTTAATAGCAGAAAGCATAAAAGGACATTTATTCTATGTGACCACATTGAGAAGAGGGGCAAAGAGATACAGGGAAGCTTCCATGTCTGCCTCTGAGCCCCATAGTGAGATCAAAGTTTGTATAGTGGGTCAGGGAAATGTACATCTAAGCAGTCCTGGCCAAGGTGTGGTCCTGCCCACTACTGACCCACCATTTTCTGGGCTTCAGGATCATCTTGTAAGATGGTCAGACAAGTTGTTAGAACTGTATGATATCCCTTTCCAGGAGACAAGATCCCCTCTCGCTGGGGGCATTTTCTTTCTCCCAGAATAAAATTCTGTGTAGATACTCTTTGGTGAAGTTCTTTGGTGCTTTTCTCTCCAGGAAGTGATGACAAACAAAGATCAAAGAAGAGCAGCAAAGTGTTGAAAGGTGAACCAATGCAAGAGCGTCTTCTCACTGTCTGTGGGATTATATTTATAATCTTTCTAAACATCATGTGCCCTCTCAAACACCTGCTCCAGCAAAGCATCATACGCCCTCTCATAAGACAGCTTCCAGAAGAACACCACATATCTGTTCTCAGCAAAATATTCTCTCATGTGTCTGCTTCAAAACGATCATTCATCATGATCAAGTAGGCTTCATCCCAGGGATGCAGGGATGGTTCAATACCCGGAAATCTATCAATGTAATCCACTATATAAACAAACTCAAAGAAAAAAACCACATGGTCATCTCCTTAGATGCTGAAAAA
>CM052704.1:23629795-23782191 GCA_028551405.1 Uromys caudimaculatus | reverse complement strand
GAATGGGTGGGCGGGTGGGTGGGAGGAGGAATTCCCTCACAGAGGCAGGGAGGGGGAGGGGACACGGGCTTTCCAAAGAAAAGGGGAATCATCGGAAATGTAAATAAAAAAAAAAAAAAAAAAAAAAAGACAGAAAAAGGTCTCACGACACAACTGAGTTGTTAGAGAAACCAAAAATTTCCACTTCATCCAATCATCTCTGCTGCTTTAAAATCTGCTGACGATTTCATAAACTCATTCTTTTCAAGTTGTACCATGACAGCCCAAGCATCCCTCTTTCTTGGAATACCACTCAGTTCTCTCTGAGCTTAAAGAAGCAAATGTGTGTGTGTGTGTGTGTGTGTGTATGTGTGTGTGTGTGTGTGTGTGTGTGTGTGTGTGTGTGTGTGTGTGTGTGTACACGCATGCGCACATACACGCGTGCACTTTTTGAGCAACACATCCATACAGCACTTTGTGGTAGATGTTATTTTGAGCTTGGTGTCTGGATTGTATGAAGTATGTTTTCAAGACCCAAACGGCCTTGTCAAATGATGACCACCATGGTTTATTCATATTTCTTTCTCTTTAACTGTTCTTTGAGAACTGTATACACTGTACTGTATTTTTTATCATAGTCACCTCTCCGCCAGCTCCTCTGAGATCTACCCCTCCCATTCCCAACTGGCTGCGTGTCTTCTCTCCCTTGCTCTTCATAGCCATTTGCTGCCCGTCAGGTCAAGACTGTCAATGATGGTTATGCCAAAGCAAGAGAACAGACTTCTGTCTTTATATCCAAAAGTTATTTCCACAAATCAACAGTGTGTTATGAAAAACCAATCATATGACCTGACTTTGAGTTTTATCACCTCAGACTCAGCAGCCAGCCACCTCTTCCCTCAGATTATCTTTTGTAAAATAATTAACATATTTCTGCAGCATACCTAAAGCTCGCATTATACTATTCAGTGAAAAAATAAATAAAAACATTCCTGGAACATTTTATTTTTCTAACTCAGTCAAATATCAACTGCCACGACACATTTCAGGCCAGGACTGTCAGTCTGAGGGCCAGAGGGATGACTTAAACATGCAGACTACTGAGGCAAAATGGAATCATATTTTGATCAACATCTGTACCACATGAAATGTGGTTTCAATTTGAAATTAGGAGTCAATGAGATTGCCAGGGAACTTTGTCCATCGTTGGTTAATTTATTTGGGCTAGAACAAAATGTAGAATACCACCCATGCTTCTCACCAGAACACAAGGCCGATGTGCCTCACAACACGATTAGGAGCTCAGGAAACAGACTCATAATCTAGTAAAATTACATCTGAATGGCTCACCTGAAAACTGCCTGTGGGGAGTACAGTTTTGTAAATTCTGTGGCTATCTCTTCAGGCAACAGGACTCCCTCAAACATGGATGTTAGGAAATCTACTTTGAACATATCACATGTTTTATAAGGAGTTGAAAGGTCTGGCATCAATTCAACACATCCCTTTCCTAAACACAAGCATTCTTTATCTGTGTTGATAACAACTAGGTGTTTTCAGAACTGTTCATGTTCATTATAACTCCATTATGGACCCAGTATTTGCATACTATGCAGTGCATGAAAAAACTTCCCCAAGAGTTTAGTCGTGGCTAATGAGAAAAATACCTCCTATTTTATTTTGTCTCATTCCCCAGCACTCTTCTTGAATCCCAGGGATGGCACAACATACTTTGAAAACAAACTATAATATTGATGCAGATATGGAGTTACCGATGCTCACTCCAAATAAAAGATTAATTAGGTTGCAGTTTGAGGACTGTATGTGGTGGTACTTACCTCTGATTCCAACACTTTGGAGGCTGAGTCGGGAGGATGACAAGTGTAAGGGCAGACTGAGCTACATAGCAAGATGTAGTCTCAAAGGGTGAACAATAACAAGATAAAACCTCACAGGCTTTCTGGGAAATATTTGCCTTGAGCTTGAGCAGAGATTACTAGCGATGGCTTTGAGCTTCCCTCTCTCACATTGCTCTCTCCCAAGAACACATCTATTTTCTTCATTTTGAAAAATACTTTTTATACAACTGTTCAATCCTTCAATATAAAACTCAAGTTCTGAAGTGCAGTCTTCTCCAAGCTGCTCCTCAAGGGGTGTCGTGTGTCCATACCACAAACCTTGGTGACAACAGAATATGGATGTCTTTGTCATCAGCTCCCCGAGGATTGTTCCCATGGATGTGATTTCCCTCTGTGTCTGGGCTGGTCACAGAGAGAGCATGGGGGAGTCATGGTCACTAGAGGAATTCCTCACAGCGGTGCCTGCCTCATTTTATCTTCTGAACCTCAGTTGGATAGAACAGAGTAAATTCACATACATGCTGTGAAGCCCTTCTACAGTGTTGTTGCTGGAGCCTGCTCTGGACTGTCATTCACACAGCTACTATACCTATGCTGGCAAGGAATGAACCACTGACTTCGTTGCTCTGAACTCACTAGAATATAGTGCCTTTCTTCTCATTGAAATCAAAGAAACTATTGAATTTATACAAAACACCTTGATGTTCCTCTTAGACTAACAGACTCTTCAAACCCCCAGTTGTCTAATCATGTGATCTTCGTGTCATTCTCAACACACCAGGTGAACACAGACAGCAGGGACTTACAGCACACTAGAGGCCTAGTCAGGTGCCAGAACAGCCACCATTCCTGAACTCACTTCTCCCAAGGAGTGCTGCTTTGAACTATGACTCCTTTTAAAACTGGGTCCACAAGTAAAACAGGAAAGAAAGCCTTGGTCTGCTGAATTATTGAATCAAAAGCATTAAAAAGCAAAAATTCTAACTTCACACAGATTGACTTTACCATAATGCTAAATTCACATAAAATGAGGCCCATGCCTGTCTGCGATGCCAGTGATTTGTTCTTAGATGGAATGTCTGCAGGGAATAAAGTTACTTTGCGATGTATTTTATTTTTTCTTATAAATAAAATATTTATGAAGTACATGACTTTCAAGAGTGTGAGGGTTCTGCTTCCCATTAGCCTTATTATTTATAAGCAATTCCTTAACAACATGTAGCTGGGGAAACTGTACCCCAGGCTCTTCTCATTCCCCATCTTAAAAAAAAAATAATGCTTCTACTTTATCTTAATGAGCTATCGACGAATCAGCTAACTTAGAGAATTCTAGAAACAACCTTGAAAATCACAGGGGTCTTCTCCGCAGGACAGAGTCCTGAGAGCTCTGTGCTCAGTCTGTGGTACAGGATCTAGTAACTACCTCTGTTCCTGGCCGCTAGTACAGACCCCCTCTCTTCCCCCCCCCCCCACCCAGGGGTTCAAGAGGGCTCCTAAGGTTCTTCTTGAAAGAAAATCAAGATATTTTGCTGAAAGTCACAAGAGCAAAAGGATCAGCCATATTCCAGGAATGCCAGCAAGCCTCTCAGGGTTTATATAAAACTCCAAGGTGGTGATTTTGTGTGTGAACACTCAAGTAGAGATTTTGCTGAGATTGTTACCTTGTTAAATCGCCCATCATCTCCCCAAGCAGGATATTCCTGCCATACTGTGACTTTAGGAAGTAAGAGTATTGATTTAGATTCTATGTGAGACCTTCACCACACAGAGATTTGCTTTTCCTTGCCCTCAGGGAGGGGTGGGAGGGACCTAAGAGGAGAAAATACTAACAATTTCCTTGTAGGAGTGCCACTTGCCCTGATCTAGGATCAGTGCAGAGGGCAATGAGAATTTGAACTCAGAGAATTATCCACACCCAGCTCTCCTCCTTTAATGTGTAGTTATGATTGGGTTTACTGGTTTACTCTTAGCTCTGGTCTGAATTAGAGAGTTTTGTGTCCTTAAGGACACCAAGATGCTTCAGAATTTCCTCAGAGGGGAAACATTTTCTGTTTTGAGTTATACAAAGGCATGAACATATCCCCATATTTGGGGAATAAACGTGAAACACTAAGACTCATTAAGACAGTATGCTCCATCACAGGTGACCCAAAAAGACAAAATTAGATTAGCACCTGATACTGTGGTTTAAGCCACATTCAATGACTATCATGATTTAGATTATAATCCATGTTGTACTTCTTATTCTGAAACACAAATAATAACCCCAACATTTTTTAAAATGCCAGAAAGAAATTCAGAATATATAGCAATTTGGTGGTTTTAATTTCAGAAGATTTTGTGTATGTAACTCCTTCAGCTGTAGGATGGTGTTTGATGGTTGGTGTCAAGGAAACCTCTCAGCAAATACAAGATATTTAATTCTAGAATGGCAGATATTTAATTCTAGAATGTCCTGGAAGTGAGGAAAAATCACTTTAAAATGTGTTATGGCTCTTTATAAACAAATAAGTCCTGTTGGGTGCCACTCCCTGTGGAGTCACTGTGCCTTCCTTCGTTCGAGAAAAGAGGGATTAGCCTCAACTATGAGAGCATGTTCACTGTGTAGACATTTAATGTAAGATTTAAGGAGGGTTACATGTAGGAGACCTTCCCTGACATTCCCCTTACCTGCCTTCGATTTAGGAAAGTATGGATCTATACTCTTGAAGAAAACCAGGGCTAGAGATCTTTCACAATTAGCTTTAATTCATGGCTGCTTCTACAACCATAAGCCCAGTCTGAAGCTGTCTCTCGCGGAACAGATTTGGCTAGGAAGTTGTAAATAGTGAATTACTTAGATGGGGCTCACAATGTTGGTTCTCCACAACCTAACTATCTTAGATTCAGCTTCCTGCAGGGAAGTCCCAGGACTCTGGTAAGGGGGAATGAACTGGGTGACTTTAGGATGTCTTTGCTGGCTGCTATCCAGAGTTCGGATTTTTAACAGTAAGTGGTATGGCCTCTGTAAGTTTATTTTGCTATATGTCTCTCTAAGGAAAAATAAAAGAATATTCTCAATTGCCCACAGTAGAATAGAGAAAGATAGAAACTGATACTCACCCTAGGACACAGTATTTTAAATAAATATTTTAATTCTATTGTTGGCATTTACAGGTAGAAAGCATACAGTATGTTACAGATATCAAACTGTGAAAATATGAATGTTACATAAGTAACAAATGTAAAAAACACATTTTCTTACCTTCCCTGAAAGCAAGAAAAGTTTCCGGCATAGGAAAATATCAGTATCAAAACCACAGCTCAGGTGTAAAAAAAAAAAAAAAAAGTTTTACACAGTATTAAAAAAATGATCTACAAAAGGACAGAAAGTAAGAAACGTTGCAATCTGACTTTATATAAATTATAAAACTGGGTACTTGGGGTAAATGTTGAATGGCTAGAAAATAAAACCAATTAGGGCCTGCATAGGTCAATTTGTTACAATGTTAAAAGCATAGAACTTTTTCTTCAATAAATAACTTTAAAAATCGTCTCTTAGAAGTGCGCTGAGAACGTTATTCCAGAAGAGGAAGTTGGCAGTGTTTGGGGACAGTATGTGGTCATCTTGTTCTTCCTGGAAGCCTGAGGTAAGTCAGGAGGCCATGACTGTTCGCACAGAGACACGTAAGTGTCAACACAGTTTTGAAGAAAGCTTTAAAGTGCGGAACAAAATGACTTAATCTTAGTACCCACCGTCATGTAAAACAAGCCCTTATCATATCTGAGGAACATCACATATGAATCTATGCGTCTGAAGAGTGTTACTATGCAGTCTTTCATCCCTCCAAGATGGGAAGTGCTCCTTCCTGCACTTTGCACAGGTTGGTTAAACTTAAATGATCTTGCAAGGTAAAACACAACCATAAGACTACAATGGAAACAAGCAACCCCACTGTGAAAGGACCAGCTCATGTCTACAACTGCAATGGTATAAACTGCAAAACCCACCAACCAAACACAAAGCAAAACTTCCCAATGTTGCATGCCCCAAAGCTCATCACAAAACAAGATGCATGCAGGAGGCTCATTCCTTTCCACTGAGCACATTTAAATTAAAGAGTCGTTTGGAGTCTATGTGAGCAGCTTTGTGGTTAATTTCAAATGTGTCCCTGGCCACCGGTCTATACTGGCCTGGTTTACAAAGGTGACCCCCGCTGGTGGGAAGCCACACTGTGCTTTGAGTGTTTCTTGCCCACACATATACCTCACACGTACTGTTCGGCCTCCCCGTCTTTGGCCGCTGGTTTAGCTGCCCCACTTTTACCTTCTTCGTTACCAGCTGCTTTTTCTGGGAGAGAGGCCAAATCTTTAAAGACATCCACATAGTGGCCAAAGCCCGGGCCCCAGTTCAAAAGGTTGTCCCAGTTGAAGTTGCCTGCCTGCTGCCCCAGCTTCAGAGTGCTGTCTGCAGCTCCAGACGCTGCTGCAGGGGTACCCACTGGTCCCCCCTCAGCTCTGCGTCCATGGTACCTTCTGGGTTTCAGTCTGGCTCCATAATTATCTTCGTCATCTGCATCGGATTCGTTGACTTGAGATAACTTGGGCATCCTGGAAGTGTAGACCACGGGCTTCTCCCTGTCATATTCCATTTCTGAGCACGTGAAGGAATCATGGGAATCACTGTCAGAAGAAGATTCTGGGGCAGGGATGCCATCTGCTGGGTTCCTGGTTCTGGACAAGGGCCTTCTACAGTCTTCTTCAGAAGAGGACCTCCCGTGGTCTGCACTGCAGATGCTAGGGTTTCTGGGGCGAGGAGTGTTGAGTCTCTCTACCTCCTCGATGGAGAGTCCCACGGGAGGAGAAGATTCTAGAGGAATCTGTGCTATGGGCTGCTTGAGGCGACTCCCGGGTCTCGAGCCATGTGATGCCATGGCCTGGGGGCTCTTACTTCTTCTTCCCAGCCTGGTGGCATAATTGAACATGCCAGGCTGGCAGGGGTCCCCATGCATTTCCAGAGTACCCCCATCCCGCAGAGGAAGGTGCAGTTCCCGGGCTGGGCTGTTCCTGTAGAAAGCAGATGGTTTGGAGAAAGGAGCTGGGCTGTGTCTGGACAGAGGGTTGGGAGTAGGGCAAGCTGAGTGGCTGAGGGAGCTGGTTCTCAACGCCTGGCCATATGAAGAAGGCTGGTAGGTCAGACTGCTTGCTCCCAAGGGCATAGGGGACTGCCTGGCAAAGCCCAGAGGACTGTGCCTCTGGATGGAAAACTTAGGTGTGTGGCTTCGGAACTGTTTGTAGTGCTGGATGATGTCTGCATCTGAGGGCGCGATGCTGCTGGCATTGTCAATGTCGTAGTGCTCAATCTCCTGCTCAGGAGAAGCCAGTGGGGCACTGGGGATGGTCTCTGAGTTGTGGGGGATGTCAGTCTCATCAAAGATTAGGTAGGGGTTCTCTCGCTCTATAATGTCTGGCTTGGGATTCCCCTCGGGTTGCTTCCTGACAGCGAGGTCATCCCCATAGGGAGGAATATTATCTGGGTCATCAAAAGCCACATTCTCACTGCCCTTTTTCTTCTTCTCCTTTGGCTTCTTTTCCTCTTTGGGGTTTTTGGGCATCTTTCCCCTGCACTGGTTGCATAGAATCAAGCTAAGAACGAGCAGCGCTAGGGCTGTTGCGCAGCTGCCCACAATTGCGGGCACAGCCCACAGAGGTAAGGAGATCTCATCTGGACCCTGACTCTGGACACACACGTGTCCCCCAGGACTTCCAGCCTTGCACACTTTGCCCTGAGGACAGAGAACACCGAGGCAGGCCACCACCGTCTCACAGGTCCTTCCAGTGTGCGACTCTGGACAGCTGCAAGTGTAGCCGGAGAGCAGACCTGGCTCACAGCTCCCTCCGTTCTGGCAGGGGTGGGATGCGCAGTCACCAGGAGGGACACATTTGTAGGCATACCACTGGTTGATACACAGAAGATCGCCCCAGCAGGGGTTGCTGGCACAGATGTTGGGACCCCGACAGCCAATCTTCACTGAAGGGTCAGTTTTAGAGATGGAGGCCAAACTGTGCTTCCCACTAAAGGGGAGGCTTTCCCCGCCATAGAGCACTGAGGCGATGCAGCCATTAAAACCTGTCAGGGCGATAGAGTAGGAGGTAATTTAGAGAAAAGCAACCATTTTACTTCTGAGTGCTGAGATCTGAAGAAGAGAAGGCCTCATAGCCACCCAAGAGGTTCTCAGCCATGCTCCAGGTCAAAGATGGGGAATGCATGTCCTCTGAGACTAACCCAGGAAGTTTGGTAACACGTGGGGAGAATCAGAATGTTTAGGAAGGTCTCCACAACCAGAATCATATTGACCCTTCTCTCTCTTTTCATCCATTTAATAATTTATCAGTTTATTGGTTTGATTCCTACAGGCTAAAGACTAAGAGTTACTAAGGGATCAAATTTATTTTATGAACATCAGAAAGTGCAAAATCAAGTCCAGTTGCTACAGCTGCAAGACCCTGGGGTGTGCAATCTCTGACCATAAGCCTTCCAAACAGGCAAGTGTGGGCCCTTGTGGAACAGAAGAAAAACCTTGGCCACAGTGCTTCGGGATTTCCCAGGATACAGAGGTAGCTGGGGCCCCCATATTGCAAATGTTCAGGATATAGGAGTCAGAAAACAAAATTATCCCAAGGAGTTTATTAGTAGTGAGTAGTAATGATAGAAACAACTAAGAAATTCTTGATTGGACTTGAGCTCACTGATACCAGGGAGCACCCATCTGAAGGCACAAGAATTTACTTTGGATAACACACTATTGAAATCTACTCTGCCTTGATTTCTTACAAAATCCAAATAGACTGTGCATATTCTAAAATCTGTTAAATATAAGGACTTCTGACCTAGAATTCTTTTTTATGCTTCAATTCTATTATTGGCACCACATTTTGTGTTTTCCTCTGTGTGACACACTTTGCCACCCACGTGACAATTGTCACCCTGATATACTGTCTTCAGAATTTCCTTGGATATTGATTCCTGACTCTGCCTCCCTGAATTTTGACTTCTTTTCCTCTTCGTAACTCCTCTTTCTTTCCTCGACATTTTGTATTTGTATTCTTTGAAAGTTCCACACATTTGTACCAACTCATTCTTCTTTAAACTCTTCTTCCCTTTTTGTCTTGCTGGAGGTTAGACCCCCAAGCTTCCTACACCTTTATCTCAGGGACACCCGCCCATCCTATCTATACCCACCAACACTCCACTTACACACACGGGGCTGATATCTCCAGCCCAAGTCTATCCTGGGTCCCTGCCATCCATTTGATGCCCTTCAAAGGTGCTTCAAATCCATTTGTTCCATAGCAAACCGCAGGATTCCCTGAGACCTGCTTCCCTGTTCTCTCCGCCAGCCCCCTTCCTCGGTAAAACGAAGCTTGTTTGATATGCAAAGTCAGAATTCTCCCGGATCCTTACTGAAAATGGCCTCCAGATTACTTTGGGTCCATTTGCTTGGATGTCACAACTTGGCCATTCCATTAAAACAATATCATTCCATAATGCAGTGCTTTCCAGATACTGGCTGCTAATACCTGGCCCTGGGACTCCTTCCCAATTCATCCTCATAAACAGCCTGAAAGATGGTCGATATTTTGGCATGCTTAAATGAGTTATCCATTAAAATCTTAATTACTCTTCACTGTTCTGCACGTGAAATAAATAAGTCCACACTTTCCAACTGGAACGCCTTCTTTTATTCCCCAGTTTCATTATCTGCCTCCAAGCTTACATTTTCCATCAATTAAATCTTTTAATAGTCTTCACCGTCCTTCTGACTGAAGAACACATGGGTTTCTGCATTTCCCTTTGTACCACTGACCTAAGGTAGCATCTCTGTCCTGTGAGGACCTGATGGTTATTCCTTACCCTGATCCCCTGTGTTACTTGGGAGACTAGCTTTGATGAACACAGGAGTGAATAGACAGTGGCCCTGAGGACAAGCCAAGCATCAGAAAAATCAGATCTCAGCAGCATAGGCGAAAACCGTGAATGGTAGTGACAGTGCCCTGATCCCGATCTCTCTAAGATTATGAGAAGATTCATAATCACAGTATCAGAAATCCAACTGCTTTTGTAAAACCTGCACTGTGATGGAATTACTTTGTGGAAACAAGTCCTATAAAATAAACTGGACTTTACCCCCGGGGATCCTACCCCATTTGCCAGAAAAATCACCTACATTTTAAAAAGCAGATTTTCCTTTGCTCGATCATCCTCCTGGATGTACAAGGCATTTACCTGTCTGAGTGTCTCGATGGGCTTGGTTGGGGGGGATTCCTCCCAGAGACATGGAAAGCACCTCGATGCCTCCAAAGTCCTGCGTGGGCTGGACGATGTCTCTGTTATGCATCCTGTCTACAGACAGTACAGTGGTGCTTCCATTCTTTGAGATACGGAACGTGTGCCAATGGCCGTCTGCGATGTATGCTTCTGGAATGATTCGCTCCACTTTCCCAGCAATGCCTGCATCTGACGTAAAGTGCACTTTGCCATTCTTAATCTGAAAGATGCATTAAAAAACATGCACAGGTCAAGCGTGTTATCCTTAAATAAAAACTGATGTATTTAAAATACAGAGCAACCTAAAGGAGTTGGAAAGGATGAGGGGTCTGGCATTACAATGTGTTCACATATATCACCATAGTAATTGTAGACAACATAATTGCTTATCTACTCATTCTAACAGGTTTTAATTTTATAAGCAGTTTCCTGAGGGGCGTGTAACTTTCCAGATTGACGGGACTAGGTAGCCTAAATAATTGACACTAATTGTGTTTATTTGTATTTCAAGGACAGAGGGAAGCATGTTAAATCACTAAGTTTAGTAAAAAGGCTAGAGTGGTTTTAAAAAATAAAAATAAAAACTTGCAAGACCAAAAAGTGAATAGGAAGCTACAAAGACAGAGCAGTTGGAAAAACAATGACAAATGTAGCTTGTCTTTAGTGTCCTACAACACTGGAATTTTAGAAAAAATGGGGTTCATTATTTCATTTCCAAGGTGGAATACCATAAAGTAACAGGGGATTTGGCCAGGACTTCACTCCAGCTGTCTCTTCAATCTATCTAAAGGAATTTGATGTCTTTCAGTCCACCCACTAGAACACTAGGTAACAGGACACTCCAGTTTCCAACTCAAAAGTTTCCAGTATTATGAGCTGACCCTTCAGAAAATGAATAATTCGTAAGGCAAGATGAGCCCATGGGTCAGAGAGCCCTTCCCATCTCTGCTGCCAGATAGGACTGCTATCCAGGCAAAGAAATTCAGCGACCCAGGAATGACTGAAGGGAAAACGTGGATCAGTTCTGTGTGTCACTCAGCTCAGACACTACATCTATATGCAAGGACCACTTCCAGGAGCACAGCAAATCAGTTCATTTGTGCTTTGTGGAAAATTCATGTCACACAGTTACATATACCAGCCATATAGTAATATTTTAATGTGATTATTCAAGACAAAAAAATATTTTTGGTAGCCTGGGAGTTGGCTTAGTGGGTAAAAGTGCTTCTTTGCAGGCAAGAGGACCTAAGTTCAAATCTCCAACACCCACATAAAAAGCTGGGCACAGCCATGTGACTCCAGCACCCATGGGAAGGATCTTGGGAGCTTTCTTGCTAGACAGCTTAGCAATACATGAGGCTTCCAGTTCAGTAAGAGACCCACCCAAAGCAACAAGGCAGAGAAAAATAGAAGAAGACAGAAAGTGTCCTGCTGTGAACCTCTCTTATGTGCAAACACTGTACACTCACACACTGCATATGTGTATATAAATGTATGTGCAAATTAAATTATCAGCGCAGAACCATTCTAGAATTCTCCTCTCAGTTATTCTAACATATCCTCAAACACTCAAACACCCAGAACCTTATGGGCATTAATGTATGTCTGCGCGTGTGTGTGTGTATATGTAATTGTATGTGTGTGTGTGTGTGTGAGAGAGAGAGGGGGGGGATTCAACAAATGAAGAGTTTAAGAAATAGTTAGAAGGTGAGCCAAAAGAAACAAAAACCATGGTTCTTGGATGGCCGGTAGCAGACATTAGAGGAGCACATTCTGTCCCAGCCTTCCTCAACTGCACTCCAGCAGGCCCTTTCGTCTCCTGCCCAGCACGGCCACTTTCTGAGTCCATTTTGCTCTTTTTTTTTTCTGGCTGCTTTTTCCTTTTCTACTTATTTCACCTGCCAAGCTCCTTAGTTTTGAAAACTTGCTGCTCACAATTTTCTCACTAAATGTCATGGCTGCTAATTACTGGTTATTTTGCCCAATTCTTTTTTAGTTTTGTAACACTATGCTGAGGAGGCACTAGTTGCCATCCTATTGAACTTCACAGTGACAAAGACAGACCCTAACATTCAGCTGCTTCCTTGCAGAAGCTCTCACTTCTTCAACCATGTTATACATTGTCTGAATATCTTGGCTGAAGGAGACTGCAGATAGCAATGTGTCATATGTCATTTAAATGGCATCTGGACTTGGAAGCAGTGTTGCAGATAATCTCATGCAAAAACTGTAGTGTGACCTCTCAGAATGGAGGCACTTTGAGCAGAGTCTTTTCAGTGTCCCTTCTCAGCAAGGAGTGGTGTTCTAGGAAGCAGAATCCACTCTCTTTAGATCCTGGATTTAGGTCCTGGCTCTTTAGGCCAGGGTTCTCTTGGTATCATCTGCATTCATTGTTTCTAATTTGCTTTTGAATAGAAATTATAAACAGCACATATATAGCACACTTCAAACACTTTTTTGTTTCACAAGTTATACTAATTGATGAGCCAGGAAATTTGTCTAAGTAATGAAGATAAAGTGAAAATTTGAAGATGTCCTTACAGGAAATCAGGGCCTTGTCTCAAATTCCACACTGACTAACATTTCTGACCACACAGTTCTCCATTGGGGTACTGCTTGTATTGTAAGATGCTGAACTCAAATCTCTAGCAAAAAAAATATGATAGTAACACCATCACCCCTCCAATAAACAACATCTCCAAACACTGCGAAATTACCATAGGGGGTGACTCAATCTAGAAACAAATGCCTAAGGAAGATACAAGTAGATCACCAGAAAAAGAGTTGGTCTTTTGTGTGCTCACTGAAAACAGACACCTAAAATACAGTGGCTCCACAGAGAAACCTGGAAAACCAAAACCTAAAATTTAATGATAAGAATCAACTTCATTTTAATATTATTGTGAATTAAATCAAGTAATTGCTAATATTGCCCTGTGTATTTCAAAATTTAATAGAAAAGATAAATCATTAAGTATGGGTTTTTTGTAAGAATTTTCTAAAATCAATACAAAAGTATCAATAAAATTATAAAACACAGAATGTTTTTGTTAAATAGTTGATGGAACTAAATAAAAGATCTTATGGATGAATTGGTGCAATTATCTGTAAAGCCTATAGTTGTCATTTCAGACTCTTAGAAGGTCACAGGGATGGGAAAAGGATGGCTCATGGCTTGTAAATAACTGGTTTTTACTTCTATCCATACAGAGGAAACATGAGGTAAAAGCCTGGAGAGAAATCCACTCTTCTTTTTTAATACAAATTTCAAAAATTATTGTTTTGAGGGTTTTTTGTTGTTGTTGTTGTTTTATTTAAAATGGCAGAGAGATGGCTCAGTGCTTGCTGTACAAGTGTGAGAGCCTGAGTATGGAACCCCAGCACCCATATCGATAGCTGCAAAGGAGTCAAGCAAGTCCTAAATGTACATGGTCAGCCAGGAAAGCAGACAAGTGAGCTCCATGCACAAAGAGAGACCGGATTCAAAGGAAAAAGGTAGAGAATGATAGTACGCCACCTCACGTCCTTCTCTGTCTCCATAGGACTGAGACTATAGCCCTCACACAGGTTCCTTCCTATACACACACACACACACACACACACACACACACACACACACACATACACACACACACACACACACACACATACACACACACACACACACATACATATACACACACACATACACACACACAAACATACACACACACACATACATACACACACACACACACCTCTCCCTTTCCCTCTTCCTATCATTAAAACTTATTTGAAGAGATAAAAAAATTTACTTACAATAAATATCAAATACATTTAACTTCATGTGTTTTTCCTAGGTGATGAATGAAAAGTGTATTTCAGAACAAAGCAGATAATTTCTAAATACTCATTCTGATCTTAGCATTTAACCTATATTAGCAGTATTTAAAGTAATTCTTGATGAAAAACAATTCTTCATAATCAAGGTACAATCTTCACACTTTATCTTGCTTACAGTAGGAGGGAAAGCAATGCTGATTTTTATCAGGCAAAACAGACTTGACAACCTATCCATCCTGGCCTACCTCACAGTTGACTCTACTCTAAAACAAGACAAAAGTGTTAGAAACTGAACTTCTCAGATTTTATTTTTTACTCTGGTCAAGGCTCTGGAAACATTTAGGGTGGATGATATTGAATTATTGCCAAGAATGTGCCAGAACTCTAAGACTGTAAAGAGGACAGAATTTGTAGAAGTGACTGAGCCCCCAGAGCAGGTAGGAGTCATCTAATGGGTCACCATGGGTTCCTCTCTCACCTTCACCGTGGTATAATTGCTGCTTTCCTGAATATGAATCAAAATGCCATTCTCACTCCGTGTTCTGAATTTTACTTCCAGGCTGTTGACACCAAAAGGCTCCAATGTGGCATCCCGTATGCTCTGTGTCAGCAAGTATTCCCGCTTCTCACTCTGGCTCATGTGGTAGTCCAGGCGTCCTTTGCCTTCTAGTGACAGGGCAGTGTCTGGAGTGACAGCTGAAAGTCAAGAAGGAGGGGGGAAATTGAAGGCATTCACTGGACTTTTTAGAGCATTGTTCAAAGTATTAGACGTGACAAAAGCTCAAGTTTCTAAAACCACTGTCCCTGATCCTCCTCTGAGAAAACAATTTCCATTTGTGAGTTGTGCAAGTGTATTTTCAATAGTTGAGTCTTTTTTGGGTCTGTGAAACATAAAACCCTGGATGACAATCGTTAATCACTTGGGGACTCATCATCCAAACTCTTTGCTATGGGACAGAAAGCCCGGACATGGAACACACAGCCAACTGCTAAAATGCACAACTGAAAACTTGGCCCAATTTCAATGCATTCTTGAAATTATTAAGCAAATATATTTTTACAGTTGGACATCTTTGACTCTTTAGTCTTTATACCCTCTAGTCTCTGATTTTTAGAATTATGTACCCTCAAAAAGTGTCCAGTCAAGGATTTCCACTTATATTTCCCTCTACCTGAAGTCATTGTCACGGATGGCACATCATCAGACCTGATAAAAGGCTTTCAGTCCAGAAGTAAAGTTTACTTCACCATAACCAATAACATAACTCAGGAAGGGATGCTGAGGAAATGGAATGGGGGTAACTCTGCCCTGGGTGTTACACTCTACACAGATTAACAGAATAACATGGGCAGAGTTATTTCTAGGCTTACAAAACTGAGCCTCAGAGCAACTCACTGAAGAAACACCATGTGATAACCTGTTTCCCCCCCTCCTCTCCCCCCTGTTATAGTCAGGATGCTAAGATACATCTATGCTGTTTGCCCCTAATATCTTCTGGATTATAATATATTACAGTGTTATCATTCATTTCTCTTCATTCTCTATTACAGTAGCAACAAATGGTTTCTTTAAAGGTTATCAAGTGCCTGTGGCTGAATTAAGTAATAATCATTCATTTCAAAATAAAGAAGTTCTCATAAAGGCGGCCCTAAGGGCTCAGAGTAGAACAGAATGCACAGCTTTCAATCAGAGAACAATTCTTTGCTGATGGCTCGAGTATTACAGGTACTTGATCACTGTAATATTAGGGCTTAAATGGAAAGTCTTTAATGAGCTGACTGAGATAGTACTACTCAAAACCAACTTAAAATAAAGTAGACTGTGACTTTTAATTTTAACACATTAACTATCACATAGTGTTTGGAGCTGCACACTATATTTATTATTTAGTGATGTAGCATATAAATTTTTTTCTGCCAGATATAAAAAAAAAAAATGTGACCAGAGAAATATCACTCGAATGTAGACAATATTGATCTACAACCTCAGTATGCTTTCTGAAGTTTTAGAGTTCCTAACTACCTGATATGTGACATAAAATAACCCATGATACATTTATAAGGTGAAACTAAGTATTTAGGTAAGACCAGTTCTTTGATTCTTCAGATAAAAGGCCAATTTACAAACATTATTGCATTCTACCCCATTTTAAATACTTAACAATGACCATGTCAGAGTCCAAATGCAATAAGATGCTTAGGTGCACATATAAATACTTTCTGGGGCTGCAACAACATCTTGTGAAGGTAAAAATGGCGACCTACATTTTTCACAGTACTTCCCAGTCAGTCCCTCCATGCACTGACACTGCTGCCATGACCAGAAGTCCACACAGGTGCCACCATGCTGGCAGGGGTTGCGAGCACACGTGCCTTCTAGTCTAGGACACCTACAAGAGAGTCACAGAAAGGAGGGATGAAGCACCAAACTGGAAGAAAGAAACTATCTTGAAGCAGACACGGATTGATCATTGCGCTCAATAGTAGGCTTGCAGGACAAAAAGAGACTTGTGCCAGCTACCCTGCAGCAATTAATGACAAAGAACCTCATAACACAGTCTAACTCACACCAAACAAGAAGGCTAAATAAAATATTTTATACAATGACAACCAAAGGTGACAACTTCTGTAAGGGCATAATGGTCCAGAAATCCTTGGTTAGCATGATCCAGAGCTACATGTTAACATAGGTCCACATGTACCCCACAAAGACTTTTGTAATTCAGTCTTATCTACTGCCCATTTACAAGTCAGGTATGACACCAGGCATGTACAGAATGGGACAAAATAAATACACATACTCATAGAGAAAGATTTTTTTCCACCTGTGACAGTAATGGATAATAAGGGGAAAGGTGTTTAAGTAGTTTGTTAGACAGAGCTCCTCTGTATAAATTAAGAGCATATGAGCATAGGGAGCTCCTGTATCTCCAGATTCAGGGTAAGGGAAGGACTTTTGTATTGAGATCTCAAGGAACGGTGACACTTAAGATCATTCCAGGCTGAGGCAACAGCAGTGTGAAGTCCTACTGTGAACTAGGACCACTGGATGTGGGAAACAGCAGGGACAGAGTGATCAGAAAGAGGGTGCAAACAAGTTACAGGTCAGGCCACCTCAGAGAAGCCCTGTTAACCAGCAAAGGACTCAACTGGAGCCTTTGGTTGCTCATTGTCTACACTTGCATGGTTTAATGATAAGAAATAAAATCTTACTGATCAAGGATGCCTTGGGCTGCCAGAGCCTGGCTAGGCTCCAGGGGTCGTCCGTTGACAGCAAACTCCATTATACAGCCCACAAAATCGTGGCTCTCCACATGCCCCCTCCTCTGAAGGATTGGCTCTAGTGATCTGATTCCTCCAACAGTGACTCGGTTTGGCTGAACATCAAGAGTCCTATGTGAACAGGAAAGGATAAAGAGCTCAAAACCGACATGGCACATTTCACTCAATTACTTAGCTTTTCGGGAATGAGCATCACAGGTCAACACCCATCCTCAAAGCTGGTGCTCCCAGGGTTGCTTGGTCTTCATCTTGCAAAGAGAGTGAAGCTTATGAAACTATATTTTCAACCATCCAAGTTGGATGTACGTGGCCATCAGAAAAAAAAAAAAGAGCATTGTAGAGAAGACCAAATGCACAGAAGTAAAGACTGCATTTCTCCAAGGCCATGGCGAGCCCTGAAGCATATTGGTAAAAACTGGGTGGGAGGTCACTGTGCATCTCCACTTCCCTCTCCTGACAAAACCCTTTATGCCTTTGATTGGCCAATGCTGCAATTCAGCTTGAGGTGCTATCAGAAGACATGCATTAATTACCACACAAGTGTGAGGAGAATGTGTCTGATTGAATGATCATGTCCTACAGGCTTAGAATTCAGGAAACATAAAAGCACTTCATGAAGGACAGTCTAAACAGCTCTGGCTGCTGTAGACACTGTAGACACCTTATCCTTGACTCTGTCGCTTTGTGACCGCTAAACTCAACATTAAAATAGTATTTCACTGACATTCATTACTTTATAGAATGAATATCTCTTTGAGAGAGTGAAGAAATGTTAAGTCTTGAGAATGCTTATATAAAAATTCTTGTAAATCTTAATTTCAGTGATGACGATGAGAACGGAGCTATCATTTTACTTACCAGTCGTCTGAAGCTGCCACATTACTGACAGTGCAATAGCCTGGCTCCTGATTCTCCGAGCAGGAGTCCACAGTTAAAGAGGCCGCCTGTAAGTAAGAGAGTGGAATGGTCACCATGGGCCTTCTGATGACAACAGCCTCCCCAGTAGACACTGCTTTCATGTGGGGATAAGTGAACTTATTACTACTATGATTTTCTTGATTTAATGTATACTTAGCACACCACACAACTTGCTTCTTATATATAAGGGCAGATCACCTTGGAATTTCTAATTCATATATAGATATAGATATAGATATAGATATAGATATAGATATAGATATAGATATAGATATAGATATAGATATAGATATAGATATAGATATAGATATATAGATATAGATATATAGATATATAGATATATAGATATACACATGGATGGATGGAATGAAGATGTTTGAAAAATAGTCCTTTCCTTCTGCCTCATTTATACAAGAAAGGATTGTGGACTCCAAGGGGAATGAAATCTGGAATGTAAATAAATAAATAAATAAATAAGAAGCTTTATTCTTTCTGGAAAATATCAATTCCATGAGATTACAATTTTAATAAACTATCTACTCCATAATCCAGTTTCCTAATAAATCTTTCAAGTTTTTCAAAAAACTTATTCTATCTGCCTTATTTACAAAAAGAGCATAAAGGTGTGTGATATATACTACAGTCTATGGCAATTTATATTTTAAATATTTTTTCTTTTTAATTGACTGTAATTATTTCCATGCAGTCTATCGTGATCCTTTCTTGTCCCCCAGTAAAAATGTACAAACAATAAGTAAATGCCCTCATTGATGTTAAGAATTATTATTTCAATAACATTGGCAAACTCCTGTGTCAACAGACACATTGCTCTATGCTCAGAAACTCTCATCAGTGTTTCAGTCACAGCCAACAGCCATTGTCGTGCAAGCTGAGGGACCACAGCCCTCCAGAAAGAGCTTCCTGTGTCATCAGTGTATGGTCAGACCACTTAATCAGTAAAGTCATCAATGGTGTAGAGAAGACCCAGGAAGCTTGATTGAAGAAGCCAAGGTCTTCCCTATGGGGAAAAGCCAAGGAGACTACTTGTTGGGAGAGACAATGTTGCATTTCTCCATTATTCTGTTCTCCACAGTGAGACCCATGACCACTCCCTGATCATCAGTAAAAGTTACCAGAAGTCAAAGCTTTTCAGTCAATAGCATTGCATGTGATGTTCAGTGTGAGGCATTATACTAGATAGCCCAAGTCAGAGGGAGACCAACAGCATTAGCAAGGGTGGACTTAGTGCCTCTCTGGTACAGTAAAAGGATTCTGAAGTGTACTTTAATGCCATGGCAATCCTTCTGAAGGAAGACAACCACAGCACTGCCCATGTGTGGCTGCGGGTCATGGGGTTGATTTTAGCTTAACAGCGGGAACACCATAAGCAAGCTCATCAGCACTCCTCCCTTGCATGAAAGCAGGGCAGACATCAGGTTGCCTGTCTTAACTATAAGGCCATGTTCATGATGGATGCAAATGACTTTACTTTATCAACTCTGCTTATGAAGTTTAGGGGCTGTCCATCAACCTGGCTATTTAAAAGGAAGATTTGAAAAGTCTTTGTAACCCTCTCCTGTCTCAGAAACTATTAATAGAGTCCATTTATCACTATTGCCCACTGAGTATTAAAATACTAATATTAAAGCATACTATTCATTCATTTTTAATATATCTAACATCTATTAAAATCTCCAAAAACTCTTGTGAGCTGCATGAATATTTTTCTTACTTTCCTCTCAAGTAAACTACAATAAGTATTAGCATTTTTGGAAAAAATCTACCATTTCAATCCAATGTAAGATATCTATATCCCACTTTTTTAATAATCTTTGGGGTGTTATCTCAAAAACTAAGAGACACCAACTTCATAAGCAACATTGCATTTCAGAGAAGCATTTTGAGTGCTACTGTGAACATACTTCTGCAGAGCAAATACACAAAATATTGATGTTAAAGACCCCAAAATCCTTTTACAAAATATACAGGGCTTATGCACCTACTAGTGAATACCCTATCAGCTCTGGTTGGCATCTGTAATGGGCATTCTCAAGCTGTAATATATTTTTCTTTTTTTGTAAACTCTTGTTGATAAAAATCAAAGAAGATTAAAAAAATCAAAGAAGATAAAAATCAAAGAAAAATCAAAAGGCCCTAGTCACTCATGCAATTTAATCTTTGGAATTCTTTAAATACTTATAGAAACCACCTCATAACACTACATTTTCTAGCCAATATATTCCTTCCTTTCCTATCAACAGGAGTGTAAATTGAGACATCTCTGGTCTAGCTATCTGATGATGAAAACCTAAAGGCTAATGATTTTGCCAATTTCCAACAATTTTGTTCTGAAATGTGTAACGTAAGAGATTCAAAATCAAATAGCTTTGTTCTGCATATTTTCTGAAGTAAGGACACATCTTCCCACTGTGGCCAAATTAATAATGGTAGAAATATTTTCTTCACATTTAGCATTACTCAAAACTTGACCTTGGTCCAGCTCTGGCTGCAGCCATGGACAGAAGGGCTCAGCAGATGACTGTGGCTGTGTCTTACAATGAGGTAGAAGGCTGAGAGAGAGTCATTCAATATGATGTGACAAATATTAAATATTATCTTTTACTAAGCCTTTGTAAGTGTCAACTCCCTTTCTCCTTACATTCAACATGTAATAAGAATTACGTGTTCATCAGTTAGGTTAATGATCTTTGAGACAGAAACACGGTAATCTTAGACACAGTTCTAGGTTTCCTTTAAGCCTCTGAGCAGTGTGGGCTGCTAATGCCTTGACTGTTCATTTCTCACCCTTCACTTTCCTGAAACTTCAACATAATTAACATGAGCCAAAGAAAAATACTGCTCTGAGGTCACACAACAAACTCTTATATTATCCTGTAATGTGGACCTGAATGCGTGCTTCCCAGGAAGGCTGGCTGAGGGGCTGCGGTGCAAAGAAGGGCTGCTGAGGGAGGAGAGATGCCTCACCATGCCTGCTCGCCGAGCAATCACCGTGTGGAACTGTCCATCCGACACCTTCTTCATGGTGGTTAGTTTGTACGTCCCACTGCCCAGGTTATATGAGAATCTGAGTCTTTCTTCAGCAATTTCCAGAGCCAGGAATTCTGCCCGCTCTCCTGTCTGGTTGTCATGGTTATAAAGCAGTAAAGCATGACTTTTGATAGTCGCAAACTTGACGTAAATATAGTTGTTGTTGGGGTCCAGGCTGGGAAACTCCATGTATGACAGTTCCTCAAATCCGTAACTGTTCAGCTCACAGTGCTTGCCAAATACACCTGAGAGGAAGAGAAAGGACATTGCAGCCCAGAAATGTTTTCTTAAGTTATTCGTAACAAACTATTTTCAGTTAAAATATCATTCAGTTAAAAATGACATTATCACCATCCCTTCCTCACGTGCTATCCGAAGTTGCCATTCTTGGAACTAGACGAAGCTCCACGGTTATGACTGGCATAAAGCAGGCCCTGCTCACAGCGTTGCCAAAAGAAGACACAGAAAATTATATGGCTATGAGAGAGATGAGATGCTGGCACGTTGTTTGATGAGTTAGGAATTTACCTCAGTATGCCCCAATTTTAAAAATTAAAGACAATGAAAGGAGTATGTTTGAAGAGGGTTCTTTCCCAAAACCTATTGAAAATTAGTTTGTTGATATTTGTAAAATTTACTATGCTATAATGTCCTGCCATAATACTTTTATTTTTTTATTTTATTGATACAAGGTTTTGCTGTATAGCAGGCTGTGCTGGAGCCCACCGAGATCCTCCTGTCTCTGCTTCCAGAGTGCTAGAATTAAGCACATGTGCCACTACACAGACTACGATGCATACTTAGAGTTCTTAAAACCATGTTAATTCAGTTGCGGACAGTAGACTCGGTTGTTTTGACTTAAAAAATCAAGTCCCCACCCCAATGTTATTTTCCAAGGTCACAAAATGAGGAAAAGATATGCTGCCACTAGCACAGAAGTCACTGTTTTAAGTTTTGTTTCATGTTATACAAGTGGGTATTTTGTCTGCCTTTGTGTCTGTGTACCACCTCTATGCCTGGTACCCACCAAGGCCAGAAGAAGGCATTGGATACTCTAGAACTAAAATTACAAATGGCTGTGTGCTAGGAAGCAAGGTGGTCCTCTGGAAGAGCAGACATTGCTCATAAGCACAGAGCCATCTCTCCACCCTGTACTGAGTTTTTATCAGTCTCATTTTAAACTTGACTTGCGATGAGTCATGGGAAGTTTATTTACAGTGATTTTGTTTTGGTCTTTCCATATGTTTGTACTGTATTTTTCCAACTTGAAAGTGAGTTTTATTGATGATACTACACTACACAAAATGCTTTTTTTCCGCAGACACTGGCAGATGTGGCTGATGCCTGGAAAGTGACCAATGGCCGCAGGCAGGGTTTATTTTCACTTTCAAAAGGTTTCAGTCCTTAGTTTAGATTTAGTATCTACTGTAAATGCATTGAAGTTAGAGTCCAGAAGCTGCTCAGCTCCAAAGGGTGACTGCCATTATTTCACAGAGAATTTACAGTTTAACCAAGTTCATGAAATCATGGAATATAGACAAAAACTTCAAAGCCAGATACGTTGCTCTTGCTTAACTGTTTGGACTGTGTCATATTTTATATTCAGTCTTTGAGATAAAATAGCCTAGAAGTGTTTGCAATGTCTACACAGGTTAATCTTGTCATTTGCTGTCCAGGCAGGGATAACAGTTGGTAAAATGACTAGGAGTGGTTTAAATCTTATACCAAACTAAAGAGAAAAAATTAGAAAAAGGACACATAGGCAATATAGTGTATAGGTAGTCTTTAATATGCCATTGACTTTCTACCTTATTTATATTTTATGAATTTGTATAACATATTATTTATGGAAATAAACAATAGTGCTTGTGTATTAGTTAGAAATTGCATTATACATTATTTCTACAAGCAAGGAACAACACACCTAGATAAAAAGCAAAGATAAATCATACATACTGTGTTTCTGTGTGTCTTTTCTTGCTATACTATAACTGGTGAACAAAAGGATAGACAAGCTTTAAATGTAGGTGACGTGTACAAACACTAGGCGATGAGCTTCACAATTGCTTTCAAACTCACTGGATCTTCAAATATGAAAATGTGTATGCAGGTTTTCTTGAAGAATCTGTTACTATTTCTGTGAAAGGGATAGCTCCCATCTTTTAAATATAAAAATAAAATTTCATAAATCTTTAAAATTTCTCTTCCAAATGTTTATGTGAAATAATCCAGATAAAGAGATTAAAAGAAATTATTCATATACTTTAAAGATATGTACCGCAATCTCTCTTGTTATAAGATTATTCTATAATTATAAAATATTTAGTGATTATACACATACACACACACACACAAACATATGGGATAGTTTACAGGTTGCTGTGTGACCGCATACACACAGCCTTTGCACATATAAAACATATGCAATACAATACATCTAATCTTTATTTCTTTCTTTCATCTAGTTATATATTATCCATCATCTACTTATCTATCTATCATCTATCTACATCTATGTCTATGAATCTAAAAGTATATTGATCTAAAGAATGTATATTGGTGAATGGGGCTATAAATGGAACAGTTTTTCCAGCTTCAAAGCCCTAGGGAAGCTAGTGTTTGGGGTGTATGTCTCACCACCCTGAGTGTCACCACCTCGGGTCTTTGTTTGAGGCATTTCCATCTGTCACTTTTTTCTGTGTGTGTCACCCACATTCAATTTTAAAAAGCAAATTACTTTTCCTTCTAATTCAGTCTGTGCTGCTTGGAATGCTGTATTGGAATTCCAAGGCCTTTTATTTTGTTTTTCTTTCTAAATGCTTCTATGGTCAGCTGACAGTGTCTAAATTTCAACAGCGCTTTGGGGTTTTGCCTTTGGAAGGAATTAGGTGGGATCCAGACTGCCAGCCTCAAGTCTACTGTAATTTAGAGTGTGCTGTTTCTCTTCCCGAGGATGTCTACAGGGTGAGGGAAGATCCATTTGGATCCCAAGTTACACCCATGGTCTCTCCCCAATACAGTGGGGTTTATATCAGCACCATATGGAAAACGACCTAACTGTTTGGCATTAATTGTTCTAAGTATGCATATTTGCTATTGAAATGGCAAGGAATGCTAACATCATAAACACTCTGCCAGTCACTTGAAAATTATTTTCCACTTTCTATTCCAATTGACTTTTCTTTCATTCCAAAACACAAGTTAAATCATGAAGCCTGACTGTGGGATACCAATAAAAGGGCCTTGCAGGAGATCTGAGGAAATGGCTGTTTTCATACTGACAAACTTTTTGCTTCCTGAGCGTTTTGATGAGATGAGACCCTTGAAAAATGAGATATTGGCATGACACCAGCAATGTTCACAGGTTCCACCTTCTCTCTAGTCAAATCATCATGGGCTGAACTTTTCCTGATTTTTGAAAAAATACCCTAATTTCTGAGTCTCAGAAATATTGGTAAAATTGATATTTTATAATTTTATTATAATTATTATTGGTGTGTGTGTGTGTGTGTGTGTGTGTGTGTGTGTGTGTGTGTGTTGGTAGATAAACGTGTGTCACACATGTATGTGGAGGGCAGAGAACAACGCTGGGGAGCCCACTGTCTCTCTCTCTACTACAGTTCTAGAGATTGAAGCAATTGTACCCAGTGAGCCATCTAAACGGCCTGATGCTCACATTTTTACATCTCATCTCTAACATTATTTCAGTGGTGTGCTTTGTTGGAAAAAGAAAATTCTAGTGTTTCTTCTGTGATTGGCACCACAGACATTTCACTGGTTTCTAGTAACTCAGCTTCTCTGGACAGTCAGTAGACCTGCAGATCTCAGGCCCATGGGAACACAGAAGGAAAGGCAAGCAAAGCAGCCTCGTTCTCGCTAGAGAGAGACACACCCCTACAAATGGAATCCAGCTTCTGATGCAAGGCAAAGAAGCCTTAAGTCACTGGATTAATCACACTTGCTTGCTGACCTATGTCTGGGTGACTTTGGGGGGTCAACTGGAAGAAATCAGTAAATACCATGTGAGGTTCTAATAGCATCCATTCCCAAGAGAACACAGTGGTAGCGTTTTTATTAGCTACAGAGAATTACCTATAAAGGCCTAATATACACTTAGGTCCCAAAATTTTCTAGTATAGAAATAGTTGGATTAATGTAAAAGAGAAACAAACAAAAATATTTTGACTGTTCTTAGAAATTCAAGGAAGAATTAAAAGTGCTTAGAGGGCATTTTAATTATTAAGTTCCAGGCTAGAAGAAGGTGTGCAAAGGTTATTATGTTGAGGTATTTTTTCTAACAATAATTACAGTGATGTACTCAGTAGCGTTTCCACAATTAACCTTTAAACAGCATTAAATATTTTATTTTACTTAATCTTCTTGTGCAAAATGATTAATATTCTCTCATGCATTGAACATCTGATCCTCCTCCGTTGCATGCTGGGATTGTAAGAGTGTACCACCATGAGGTTCCAACAATTCAACCCAAGGCTCCATGCACACTTGTCCAGCACTCTGACAGCTGTGCCACATGCCAAAGCCAGTCTCTGGATCAATGTAGCAACGGACATTGTACTCACCGAATGGACAGTGGCAGTAATATGATTCCACACCGCTCTGACAGGAGCCACCATTGAAGCAGGGATTGCATTCACAGTAATTGACTGAAGATTCACACATTTTTCCTAAAAGGTATCAAACTCGTTAAGAAATCTTAAAAGTAAATATACCAACCACACCTACTGTAAGTACATAAAAGAGCAACATTCTTCAGAACCAAGTCACAGAGCAGAGACACAGAAGCCTACCTACTCAACAACAGGACACTGAGATCATTTTTCAGACAGGTTCTGTGTCTTATCCCGCTGTGCTGTCATAAAGACATATACAATTTGAATCATTTAGAAAACCATCTTGTAGAGAGACCTAGTCTCAGGGGAGTTTTGTTGTGAGAACATTTGAATTATTTCCCTGATGTTGTTTGTGCTGAGATTTGCACCTTCACATTGTCACACTGAGAAGGGAGCTCAAACCTTTACCACATCCTTTCCATAAGAGTTTCATTGACTCGCTGTTTGAAAAGGAGAATTGGTGATTGGGCTTCTCAAGCTACTCCTTTACCTCTCAAAGAAAACAAAACAAAATCCCAAACTTGAACTTATCCCGTGCCCTGTGTATAGCAGAATAGGAAATAAGAAAACCCATCAGTCCCATTTTCGAATTCACTCATTTTTCATTTGTCCCCTAGCACACTCCGTACACGCTTTGTCCTTTTCTGAAAGAATAATGTGCTGCGTAGGTTCAGCATATAGATGCTGTTCCTGAATATCTTGTTAACTCAGATGCATTAATATTGGGCCAGGCAGAGTGGATGGAGAATAGCAGATAAGAAAGCAGACAAGGATGGCCTTGTTGGCCATCAATAGGAGGAGAGGCCCTTGGGCCTGAGGGTGTTAGATGCCCCAGTGTAGGGGAATGCTAGGGAGGGAAGACGGGAGTGGGTGGGTGGATGGGGGAGCACCCTCACAGAGGCAGGGGAAGGGGAATGGAATAGGGGGTTTCCAAAGGGGAAAACATTTGAAATGTACATAAAGTAAATATCCAAGAATAAAAATTAAAAAAGTCTAATCTCCAGAGCATTAGAACCTAAAGCACAGTGTCAAATGATTGCTCTTTTGTAAAAGTAAAGGTATTTGCCATGAAAATCTAATGATGTGCACTCTGTCTTTGGAGGCCTCCTAAAGCAGTATAGATGGAAGTGACCTATAAGGTCCTCTTTGACCTCCAAATATCTCTTTAGCATACGGGCCCCCCATCCATATCATGTACACACGTTAATCCATATACATAAAAACATACATATTCATACTAATAAATAAAATTTTAAACAAAAATTTAAAAAAAAGAAGGCAAACAATGGCAAGAAGGGGACGTTTCCTTGGTCAGAGTCGAGATAACCCTACATGAAGTCATGAGAGGCCTCCCTAGACGCTTGAGGTGAACACTGTCAATTTTGGGCACGTCTGTGAAAGGGCTTCCAGATCTTGTCACTATGGTGGGAAAACCATCCTAAAGTGGGCTGGAGCCCAGGACTAATCCAAAAGGGAAACTGCCCCGTGCACCAAAAATCACCTCTCTCCTTCCTAGCTGTGTATGCAATGTGACCTGCAGCCCCTGCACCTGCTACCGTGACTCCCACAATCTGTGAGCCAAAATAAGCCTTCCCTCTTTAAGTTGATATTTTGACTCAAGAACAAGAAAAGTGACTAATATGGAAGTGAGTTTCCTGCTTGAGAGGGGATAGATGATGCCACTGGCCAGTTGGGTCTTCTGCTTCTATGTTCAGTTCCTATTGGGCTGTGGGAGCATTTGATATCTGATAGCCAAATGCTGTGTCTAAACCCTGTCTTTTTTTGTTGATTACTTTTATGTAATTTGAAAAGTTGTTGAATAAAGTTAAAGTGCTATTTTATTAGATCTATTAGAAAATTCCTAATTTCCCAATTCTATCAAATAGGAAGAATGTGATATTTAGTTAATATCCATTTATCAAAATTAGGGTTTTAATTAGTTATCTTCAAGAAAACCTGTTCTTCGTATGCATATGTGTGTGAGAGAGACAGAGAATGTGTGTATATGCATGTATATGCTTATACATAAGCATATATAGGCCACAGGTCAACACTGAGCGTCTTCCTCAATGGCTGTCTACCATAGGTTTTGAAAGCCTGTCACTTAGCACTGAGGTCATTGACTGTGAAAGTTGGCTGGTTAATCAGCTCTGCGGATCTACCTGCCTTGCCTTCCTCAACTCTGAGGTTACAGACATACCATCATGCCAAGGTTTTTAAGCATGCCTTATGGATCTGAACTTGGGCCCCTAGAGATTGACAACCAGCACTTTGCCTTCTGAGACACTCCCCCATTCTTCAGTTGCTTTTTCAGTACTAGGGATTGAACTTAGAGCCCTCTGCCTGCTAGGCCAGCACTCTGCAGAGCTGTTTCTGCTCCACTAATGAGCACTTTGTGTATCTTGCAATGCATGGATGTTTGTCCCCATAAAGAGATAAAACTGACCACAGACGAAGCTTACATCACAGCAACTTCGCTTGACACACATCTTAAGTTTTTGTTTAACTCGTTTTTGTTCTTGTGGCTTGATTCTGAAGCCACAGCGGTTTGAGTCTGACATTATAAATCTGAGTCAGGCCCTGTGGCACCGCAGAGCCGTTCCTGAGCATCACAGAGTCACACACACAAGAGTTTTCCTTTGTAAACGGCTTCAGTTGCCTCCTGACGAGGCAGAACACAGAGCTCATTCTCAGGACACTCCTGAATTCTCAGGGGAGATCGTGAAAATAAACAAGTTTCAGATTCAGAGGCACCAAAAATAAGCTTGCAGTGTGGTGGGAGAGGGACACAGGCTGGACCGGGTTATTGTAAGTTTGTGCTAAACTTCACACCATTGATGCTGGCTAGAAACACATCCCCTCCACCCAGCAACTCACCGTCCGACTGGATAAAGAATACCTCTTCTTAGAAGTGTGGTTTACTTTTCCCTTATTAAAATGCCATCGCCATACAATACAGATTTAAATAAGACCTACCGACTTAACTTTTTATTGTTTTCCTACAAGAAAGTCATGCACCACTTGCTGTAGAAGAGTAGGACTTTTCCCATATACTAAAAGTGCAAATACTGTTTGATTTCATTATTCCCTTTCTGGTATGAATATTTCTTTTAGAATAAAGCTAGAAGTGACATATTTATATAAGTAGGCCCATATATCTTACAGTCTGTGGAGGTGAGATGTAGATTCTGGCAACATATTAGTTATTAGTGGGCTATAAACTGTCTTCCTAAAGACAAGAGACGGGGAAGCAAGGGCGTAAAACCTAGGCTGGCCTAGCAAGAACATTGCCTCCCATGCACTGCAGGAGTTTGAAACCCACATAGCTAATCTTTGGAATTTCTACTCCGGGGCAGGAAAAATTGCTCAATGGTTAAGGAAAACTCCTGCTCTTTCAAAGGACTGGTGTGGGTTCCCAGTACCCACTTCAGGTGACTCATAACCATCTGTAACTCCAGCTCCCGGGAACCTAGTGCCCTCTTCTGGCCTAGACAGGCACTGCACCCAGGTGCAGCTACCACCACACAGGCATACACATCACTAAAAGTGAGTCATTAAAAAAACAGCTATAACATGAGTGGAATTCTACTGAAAATATCATCTTCTAAATTTTCCCTCTTAAATAATAAAATAAATTCAGGTGTGCTTTGTGTGTACTTTTATGATGAGCATCTTGACATTCACACATGGTCCTTTCATGTAAACATCTAAATTTATTTTAAATATCCACTAAAGGCAATTTCAGTTAGCTCAAAGAAGAGTGTAAAAACACCCTAAAATAAATATAAGCCTTATTCATGTATTTTAAAATATACAACAACTGCAGTTGTGGCTAAAGTTGCTAGAAAATAAGAAATAGTCTGAGAATAATTATCTTCACAACAAACATTTTCAGAAAAAAAATCAAACTATTTTTTGTTAAGCATTTTAATTTAAAGTAAATTTAATTTACTCTTTTAGAAAATTTTAGATGTTAATAATCAAAAATATATAAAAAACTTAATGAAGGCATTAAATAAAAAGTTAGAATTTTAAAAACAATATTCTTATTTCTTGTCAGAGTACATGAGTTATTTGTCATTTGAAAACTCTTTTGGAGTTCTTTAATGAATACAAATTATTTAAAATCCATTATATTGATAGAGTTGATATTTATATTCAAAGACAACATTTAAAAACATAAGGATTTAATTTAAATTTCAGAATCTAAAAGAGTCACCCTATATGTATTTCTCAGGTGTGCAATGTTAAGACTGTGAGACCCAAATGAAAACCAAAGTCATTCCTCAACTGTTCTGTGTGAGTCTTCCTGTAAACGTAAATGTAAATTAACTTCTGTTCATGACATACGGTACGGTCAGGCAGAGATGGCAGCATTTTCAGGCACCACAGCAGCTCCTGGTATGATATTGTGTGTGCTGCAGTGATGTGGTTCAAATTCTTGGATCATTAACTCGAGTCAATCAGCAATGCTCATCAGAGTCTCGAGGCTTGCAAGCTTTCTGTTCAGATGTACAGAACAGATCTCTGTGTCCTCCATGCAAAGCACCTTCTCTGTGAAGATATGGTTACTCTCATAGCAAGTGCCTGAAGAACGAATTGCTCTTACTGCCTTGACATCTGGCCATGAACTGTGCTGATAATCACTCCTTCTCATAGACAGATGGAGAGTTGCTTTGGGTTGTGTAGACTCTGATCACATGGAAAATGGGAACTAGTGAAGATGAAAATGAATACACAGTCATTACATAGGGCGTCCACACAACTCCCAAGAGTAGAGTTCAAGTGTACAGGAAGTGCTTGGCCCAAGAAGCACAGTGTGCAGCCGACGGTGGGAGGTGACTTGACCAGAGACTGAGCACAGGAGGGTGCATTGAACACAGACTGAAGATGGCAGGCGTGTTGAGCACAGGCTGAAGATGAAAGTGTTTGATGAATACAGACTAGCCCTGTTGGAAGTGCCTTCAGTACATTTATTAAGGAAAAATATTCAAGGCATATTTGGTAAACACCACATCTCTTTTGATAATCAGAGTGGAGCTAAGCTAGCTATTAGTTGTTAAGCAGAGCCATGCTGTGTATAGGAGAATCTTTTGTATATCCTTAGTTGATGAGACATTCTGTTTTCTCAAGCACACCACCTATGATCTGCCACCACAAATGCTGTACAATCTCTTGTGTTTGTACATGGAGCAGAAGAGGTATACAGAAACTGCTCCAATCCATTGTATATGCAAATCACCTTATTAACATATTTTATTGTTAATATTTGCATATGTATTATTCATTCTGAGGATGAATATTTGGATTTTTTAGTATTTTATTATTTTATGTGTATGAGTGATTTTCCTGCGGGTTATTTCTGTACACTAAGTGCATGCAGTATTTTGGAGGCCAGAAGAGAGCATCAGACCCACTGGAACTAGAGTTACAGATGGCTGTGAGCTGGCACGTGAGTGCCAGGAACCAACCAGCAGAACATTCTCTTAGCTGCTGAGTCATCTCTCCAGCCCCTTAGAATCTTTTACAGTTAACTTAGCACCAAGTAGCTATTTTTGCACCCTTTGCAAATGTTGCCATCCTTTTCCCCAGGGAAAGGTACCACCAAGAAATTTAACTTATCAAAATGTTTTTCTCAATACAATTTTTCTTTAAAAAGTTATGTCGCAACTACTCACAGATTTTTTCTGTGTCGTACATCTCTCTCACCTCATGATTATCACAGCACTCACACACAACTTGGGAGGCTTTTCTCAAGGCCTCTTACTCTTTCCATTCTGTGAAAGCATGTGTTTGGCAAGCTCCTTAGGAAAAATTACTATGTAAAGCATATATATATATACATATATATATGTGTGTGTGTGTGTCACTTTTTTCTGTCTGGAAAAATTATACTATAAATTGTCACTAAAGTGATGAATGGACACATTTTATCTTCTCCTAAAATAACAAGACATGCTTTAAAGCAGAAGGAAATGTCACAGGGTAATAACTCCAAGGCATCCTTCCCAAGACCACACCTGACATGTATCCAGATGTGTGGCAGTACATGGAAAGGTTAAAGAAGCCATGCACTAACTGTATTATAAGCCTATGCACTGACTGTATTATAAGCCTATTCACTGACTGTATTATAAGCCTATGCACTGACTGTATTATAAACATTCCGGACTTAGGAACAAGTCCTATCTGCTGGTTGAGCTTAAAGACACCCTTCCCTCCTAGAAGTGGCTCAGGGACGTGCTACAAACTGCAGACCTGCAGGTATGAAGAGCTGAGTGGCTGCCAACTACCTCGGTGTTTTCCAATCTGTGGTCCACTCTACACACAAATGAGTAGGAAAAGGAATACTGTGTTATTAAAGAATATGATTATCAGGCTGATGTTTTCTGGCAGGACACCCCAGAAGTCTGAGGCATGAATAACACAAAAATTAATTTTGACTTACTGGTGTATATGGACAATGGATGTGATCATGGTGTTTACTAAATTCTAGAAAACCTTTTCAGGTGTTCTATAGTGTACCAACCCCATTAGTCTTTTCTAGTATTCTACAGCTACTCAGAAATCCACTTTCTAATATGAAATTTAAGTTATAGAAAAAAAGTGCTCAAACAATAAAACTATTGGTTTTAATCATAAATGTCAACTTGCTGGGATTAGATTCACCTAGGAGACACACCGTTGGCTGTCTATGTGCTCATGTTTCAAGAGTTTAAGCGAAGATCATGAGTGTAGGTGGCTCAGCCCATGGCCTGGAGTCCTGAGCTGAGCACGGACAGTGACGGGGGTAACAGCGTTCATTCTCTCTGCTTCCTGACTGAGACTACAATGTGCCCAGCCACCTTCCATTCCTCCCCCCATGCTTTTTTACCAGTGAGAATTTTCTTGGCATCCTGAGCTACCAGGAAAATGGAAGTTAAAACAGCATTGTGCTTTCTTCTTATCACAATCAGAATGGTCACCATGAAGCAAACAGATGATGAAAAATGCACTGAGGATGAGGAGAGGGGTGATTTCTGTGCACTGCTGGGAGGAATGGGAACTCATCCAGCTCACTGACAACTGACCTAGCTATACCAGGTCCAGGCATACGTCCCAGGGATTCATATCCAACGGCAGAGATATGTGTACATTTACGGTGCATTAGTCACGAAAGCCAGTGACTAATGAGACCAACCCAGATGTACATCAACAGATGAGCACACAAAGAGGCTGGAGTCACAGCTGGATGTGAGCCACCATGTGGGCTGAGAACTGGACCTAGGTACTCTGCAGAGGCTAGCAGTGCTAGTGCTCTTTACCACTGAGCCATCTCCCTACCCCTGGGTCCTAGATTTTACATAGATACATACAATCATATATGTATGTATATAGGACAGAAAAGCAGACCTGCACTTGTAACAGCAGGGGAGGGGAGGAAGAGAAGAGGACACATTCTTTCTTGGAAGTGTGTACATATGTAACCCTGGGATTTGTTGTATGATGCATTAGCTCTGACTTTTAAAAGTAGACATAAAGGCAGAGAGATGACTCAGTGGTCCAGAGTACTTGTTGCTTCTGTAGAGGATCCAAGTATTGTTTCCTGCACCCACGTGGTGCCCCACAATCATCTATAATTCCAGTCCCGAGGTACCTGACACCCTCTTCTGACCTCCATGGATACCGGGCACACCTGTAGTGCACATGCATACAAGTAGGCAAAGCATTCGCATACATAAAATAAGTTAGTCCAAAAATTAAAATAGAAATAATTGTTGAACCTTACATCTAAGGCCCAAGGAACACCATGGAAGAGGGTACAGAAAGACTGTAAGATTCTGAGGACCAAGATACCTGGTGTGAGAAAGTGTCGTCTAAACACGACAGAGAGAGATTCTGTACCCATGAAATTTCAACACTGTTGCTGAAATGAGACCCATAAAATAACCACACCAGCCTCCATGCCAATATAGAAATGCTGGAAATTTCACATGGCCCCAACCCTACACATGCAACACTAAATGGGCTCAATAAGCTATATTTGTGTGTGTGTGTGTGTGTGTGTGTGTGTGTGTGTGTGTGTGTACATGGATATATAGCAATAATAGTTATAGAAGAGATAATGACCTCGAGAGGGAATATGGGAAGAGTTGAAAGAGGAAGAGAGAGTGTTGGGAATGACATAAACATAATATTCATGTATGAAATTCTCAAAATTCATATATATGTGTGTGTGTGTGTATATATATATATATATATATATATATTCAAATGACAACATGCATATCAAAGCTAAAGTCTTCTACAGAAATCTAGTGACAAGAACAGAAAGTAAAGCACTGACATACCTGTGTATCCAGTTTTGCACACGCAGTTGAATCCCCCTGGGAAATTCTGACAGACCGCCCCATGCTTGCAAGGACTGGGCAGACATTCATTGATGTCTCTTTCACAGGCTCTCCCAGTGAAGCCCTCCGGGCAGCTGCATGAAAATCCCCCAACTAAGTTGTGGCAGGTCCCCCCATTGTGGCAAGGGGCTGGAAGGCATTCATCAATATCCACTTCACACCAGCTTCCAGCATAGCCTGGCACACACTGGCACTGGAAAGGCTGCAGAGGCTCGTTGGCCACGATGATGACAGGCAGACTCTCCTGGATCTTCAGCGCAGAGCCCACAGCAAGTCTTCGAAGGCAGCTGCCTCCGTTCTGACACGGCCCATGAATGCATGGGTCATGATCCACAGATTCGACTTTGACACCACTCTGGCGGAGAAGGATCTCTTTGATGCTTTCGAAGAAAGTGGCTACACCGCTCGGGTTCACATACTGGTTATTATTTCGCTTCACAGCTGCTAAAAGAAACGTTCTGTTGTTCTCTTCATAGGCAGCATATAGCTGCACCGCGGTGCCCAGGCCGGTAAGCTGGGAACTAGCAATGCGCAGAAAATGAAGGTAGTGATTAGTCAGGAAGTCCTTGACTGTGGGAATACCAACACGAAGCAAGATGCTGTTATCTATCGTAGCATTGGAGAATCCTGCAAAGAAAACTCGGATATTGTTGGTGACTGTGCTGTGAACCCCATCGCTGCTGACAACAGTCAGATCGAAAGTGCCATCTGTGGATCTGGGCTGGGAACTCAGATCACAGCTACCTGCTGGGATACTGAAGAGGCTCGTGACTCCTGAAGTGAGGGAACAGTGGAAACTGTCTAACACATCGGGATCCTGGGGCTTCACAGAACCCAGAGTCCCACCAGGAAATAAGTTTCCGTAGTAATTAACAAATATCTCCACTGTGCGGGACTGCGAGGGATTGTCATTTTGATCTAGAACAGTGATGTGCACAGTTCCTGTGGATGACATCTGAGGAGCCCCAGAATCTCTGGTGACCACAGACAGATAGAAGTCTGCAATCTGCTCTCTGTCGATCTCCCGGGTTGTGCTTAGAACTCCAGCAGTGTTGAGACTGAAATAATTCGTAGCCGGGCCTGTACTTAGCAGGTAATAATTGAAAGGACCTTGATTTGGAGGAAGATCGGGATCCGTGGACTGCAGAGTCATCACTAGAGTTCCTGGGCGTTTGTTTTCTAGAACTTCCCCTTCACTGACAGTCAACACTGGGCCATTGTCATTGATGTCTTCCAGGGTAACTAACAAGGATGCACTTCCTGTGGCAGAGGGGGTCCCTGAGTCTACAGCCAAGACAGTGAGATTATAAACAGGCAGGCTTTCCCGGTCCAGTCCTGAGGTAACTGTGATCTGCCCTGTCTGTGGGTTAATAGAAAAGGCACCCTTTTCATTCCCAGACCCAATGAAATATGAGAACCTGCTCCAGCTAGGGATAGAATCTGAGTCAAAGGCACTCACAAAGGTCACGTGGGTCCCAATAGGAACCCCTTCACTGATCTGGACTCTATAGGTGTTCAGACTAAACACTGGCGGGTCATTAGCATCAAGCACAGTGATGTTCACAGTGACTTCATCGATGTCTGCACCCCGAATGTTGCCGAAGTTCTTGGCCAACACTTTCAAAGACACCCTTTCTTCTTTCTCTCTATCAAGAAGCCCAGACACATAGATCTGCCCTGTCGTCTTGTGGATCTGGAAGCCCTTCTTCCTGCTGTTTCCAAAGATCAAATAGTGCACTTCTCCATCAGCACCCATGTCCCTGTCACTGGCAAACACGTCTCCAACAGCAGTCCCCCTAGGAGCCGCTTCTGACACTTCAAAGTAGTAGAGCTTAGAAACAAAGCGAGGCACATACTCGTTGGTCCCCTTCAACTGGATGTCAACAGTGGCAAAGCTGCACTTTTCCTCATCGGGGACATTGAAGGCTTTCACTGTGAGGTGGTAACTCTGCTTGGTTTCAAAATCCAAGAAGCCTTGAGTGGTGATGACCCCTGTGTTGGGGTCAATGACAAACAGGTCACTGTCTGATGACTGCACAGTGTATGCAATCACAGCATTGGCTCCCGAGTCGGCATCTGTTGCATTTAGATGGATAACAGTGGTCCCACTAGGGGCGTTCTCCATAACAGTTGGGAAAAATTCATCAGGAGCAAACACTGGGGAATTGTCATTCACATCGATCACACTCACAGTCAGGCTGCAGTAGCCAGTCCTTGCAACCCATCCTCCATCTGTGGCGCTAATAGTCATCTCATGCTTCGAGCTCAACTCATAATCAAGGGCTTTGGCTAGGGTTACCACACCTGTTGAGGAATTAATAGCAAAGATGCCCTCTTCATTCCCTGAAGTAATGTTGTAACTGATCAGACCATTCATGGCTGTGTCACGATCTCTGGCAGAGACTGTTCGGACCACAGACCCAATGCTGTGGCTCTCAGGGATGGTGGCACTTAGATGGCTCTGGGAAAATTCAGGGGTGTGGTAGTTCTCTTCAGTGACTGTGATGTGAACGACTACTTGGGAGGAAAGTGGGGGGTTCCCTTTGTCCTTCGCTGTGACTTTGATCAGGAAGTTTTGGTTTAGGTCAGAGACTAAGGAAGAGGCTATTGAAATCCACCCAGTATCATTGTCTAACTTAAATTTTCCTAGGTGGTTCCCATCAGACACAAAATACTCCACTTCAGAGTTTAATCCAAAGTCTTTGTCATCCACCGCTGTCACTTTGATTAACTTAGTACCAACTTTCACGTTTTTGGTAACTGGGGTAAAGTATTTATTTTTGAGAAACTGAGGTGGGTTATCGTTGCTGTCCACTGTGTTAATGGTAACCGTGGTCTCACTAAGTAAGGAAGGATTGCCTCGATCGGAAGCTGTCACAATGAAACTGTGCCTGTTGATGTTCACATTACTGAAGCCACTGACATTTTGGTATTTTAACACCTGCTTGTTGAAAATCTCTCCAGTAGTGGCATTGATTCTGAAGTACTCTGACTGCGACTTTATGAAATAAAACACCTGTCCATTTGACCCCTCATCAGGATCAGTGGCAGATACTTGAGTAACTCTGGAGCCAAGCTCAGTAAGTTCAGGGCAATCCAAATAATAAGAGGGTCTGCTAAATCTTGGACTATTGTCATTGATGTCAGTCACGAATATAGTGACATCAGTACTTACAGTCCAGCCAGAATCATGTGCAGATACACGGATCCTGTATCGGTCTGTATCTTCTCTGTTTAAAGGTCGACTGATGACAATATCTCCTGTGTTGGGGTTGATTGTAAATGGAAGACTTGTGTCCACTATGGAATATCTACTAATTGCATTTATGCCAATGTCCTCATCAGAAGTTGTGACACGAGTAACTGTATATCCCAAGGGGGAGTTTTCAGAAACATAGGCACTGAATATCTGAGAAAACCTAGGTGCATTATCGTTTTCATCTAAAATACTGATAATCACTTTTACGGAGGTGCTCTGAGAAGGGGACCCTTTGTCTGAAGATTTCACAGTGAGCTCATAATGAGATATTTTTTCTCTGTCTAGTGGCCGGATGCTTCTGATTTCGCCCGTAGCATGATTGATCACGAAACTCCTCTCCTGGTTGCCACTCACAATCTCATAGTTTAGCTGACCATTGGGACCACTGTCCTTGTCCGTTGCTGAAACGGTAAGGATTTTCCGAGGGGATAGGTTTTCCAGGATCTCAGACACAAAAGGATCCTTTTCAAAAGCTGGAGCATTGTCATTGATATCTAGCACCGTGATGTCAAGCTTCTCATAAGAAGAGAAGGGAGGAAAGCCTCCATCTCTGGCTTCGATCCAAACGACATAGTTTTGTATCTTCTCAAAATCCAAAGACTGGCTGATGGACACCTGTCCCATTAGTGGATCAATTTGGAAAGTATTGCCCAGGTTCCCACTTGCGATGTAGTAGGACAGAGTCTCTCCTCTCAAAGAGGACCCTGTGATGGTGGTGACCAGAGTGCCCACTGGCTGGTTTTCTGGAAACATGAATGTTTGTTCTTTGGCTCTGACTTTGGGGAAATCTGCCTTGTTGGCAAACCTAACAGTCACCGTAGTAGAATCTGTCTTTGGAAATGAGCCACCATCTTTCACGTGGACAGAGAATGTCACCTCAGAAGCTCCACTTAGTGGCCCAGCCGCCATGATTGCCCCCCTCAGGGGGTCAATGTGAAATTTTTCAGAGTTTCTACCTGAGAGTGAATAATGGAGTTCAGAATTGGATCCGATGTCAGCGTCAGTGACTGTAACAGCAAAAACAAAGGAACCTGCAACAGAGAAGGTTCTCAGTTAAAAATCACAGGGAATCCTTTGGGTGATTCCATGATAAGCCTGAGACCATGCTGCTGCCATATTCAGCCTGTCCAACACTACTGGAAAGAACAACATCAAGTTTATTGCCTCTGCAGACTCCAGGTCAAATCTGATTAATGACTTTGGAAACTGGCCTTTAATTTCTCACCAAGCCCCATGCACATGCTAGATTTATTTACTTATTTTTCAAAAAGTCCTTAAGAGAAGCATGGTGAGGACCAGCTGATTATCTGGGATCTCAGCCCCTGTACACAAATCTCTTCACTCAATCTTCCAGCAGACACTAGAGTTCACAAACTCTTCCAAGAGCCACCCTCCCACTCAGTGAAAAGCATTCACTAATCCTTAGCAGCTGAAAACACCTTTGAATTGCTCCTTGTGAAAGCCTGTCAACAAACATACTCCATCCCAAACGCTGCTTTTAGGTCACCACCCCCTTTGTTTCCTGGCAAAACTCTTTGATCCCTGAGCTATCACTACATAGAGATAAAGTAAATGTATGCACACACGCACCTAATAGATTCAAGTAAGTGTAAAGTCGTATGGATAAGAAATGAAGATGGGACTCAATTTGGATTTCAAGAATCAGTGTCTGGCAGGATACCCTTGAAACAGGCTGTAGTGGAAATGTGTAGAGAAGCATCCAACAGGACAGTTTTTAAAGATCTATATCTCATTCAGAAACCTTTTCCCCACATCCCCACAGAAGTGGCAAGAGGAAAAAGCTAGAATTTCATTAAGAGCCAATGAGTCTTGTCAATTATACTAATACAATGATGTCATAGCCAGCATCTCATTTTGCCTAGAGGATTCTCCTCTGTACATCAGAGGATGGATCAGAATCATGCAGTTAGCATTGTGCCAGCTAGATGTTTTTCAAGAGGGATCTATGACTTCCTATTTTTTTATAGCTATCTGACACATCCATTTGTAGATTTTATTTATTCAATTGATATCAGATATGCTCTAGGTAGTAGGAGAACAAATATCATCAAGAGAAATACTGAATCCATTAGTTTATTCTTCTGGTAAAATATATTCACGGAAAAGATAGTATTACTTATATTTGTATATTTTATTGTTTATAATTTCACCAAAAATTACAAATTGCAGAATATCTGCTTAGATCCCAAGAGAGCATACCACTACTTACAAAATAAATGGTAAAGTACTTTTTTTAATGCAGGAAGATAAAATATTGTTGTTCCCAAGATGGCAATTCACTAGAGGCTCATAAGTTTAAGAACAGTGGTGAGACAGGAAGTGAAAATATGCAATATTTAGGATTAGTTATTCATGCAACATTTTGAAAATAAATCTATGAAATATCGAAGCTAAATATTTATTTTTCTTCAACAATCAATGAATTGATACAAGGAATAAAGATGTTTCTCCTCTTAGGAACTTATATACAAATGTTAAGTCAGATGAGAGCCATCACTGACAATGAAGAGGGATCAATTTTACTCGTTTACTGTATTGAAGAAGCATTTTGAGAATTGAAACTAGGGAACTGTGCCAGGTGTGAAGACCTGTACACGGGTAATTGGGATAAAAGAAGATAATTTACAAGAGAAGAATTAAAATCTCTTCAGTTTCATTGGATCTAAACGTCACACCCCAATTTTTAGAGTTTTCCAGATTAGGCTGTATTAGAAATGTACATGTCTTATAGCTCTGTTCCCAGAAAATGTCTGATAAGCCACACACATGAGTGACCTCAGCACTGAATTACCTGGAGGAGTAGGAGATGGGACGTGTGTGACATATGGGTGATGTTGGAATCGGGGTGGGTTGTCATTAACATCAGTGACGGTCACAAGCACACTAGTAGAGCTGGAAAGAGACTCTGGAGACCCAGCATCACTGGCAACCACGACCAAGGTGTAATTATCTTTGGTTTCTCTGTCCAGCAAAGCACTAGTGATGATCTGTCCCGTGGATGGGTTAATGGTGAACTGTGAGTTTCCACCGATGATACTGTAACTGAGACAGACAGCAAAGAGAAGTAGGTCACCTTTAGCTATGATTTCATGACACTCTGCTTTCCATGAATAAATAAATAAATAAACAAACAAACAAACAAACAAACAAAGTGGAAATATAGATACTTATCAAAAATTGAACACTCAGCAATGAAGAAACCCAGATATTAAATTGTGACTTGAAATGTCCTGCAGCTGTCACATAAGCAATCATTATTCTAAAATGTTCAATGATCACAAGAGTTCTGCAAGATCATTCGGAGTCTCCACACTCTCAGATCAATGCAAGGCCACAAAATAAGCCTAGAGCACAGTTACCACGCTAGAAATTGAGCTATAAATCGAAACCCCAGGGCCTTTTCCTAACACTGGGGTTGGTGGCCAGAATCACTAGTGGATACTTTAAAAACATCTTTAAAAGCATCTCTTTCCTTAGTTCTATCTATGATAAAGAGGATCATCTGGGGATATTATTCTTTAAAGATGAAATGCTGGATTTGTAGCATGTTGGCTATCCAGCACAGCAAAAGGGCTGCTGGCGCAGTCATTTCTGCTTCCACATTGCCTCATGGCTCACTCCTCAGATGACCTCACTATTTCCCTGCCAAAAAAAGATGACATTTTCCTGGACAGTTTGATGCTAAACAGATCAGTGAGCTCCTCACAAGAGTTTTCACCAAGCACAGCTCCTCCATTTTCTCTGAAGAAGGGGCTATTTGTGCCTATTTCTGATTTTGTGTCTGAAGTGACATTCAGGATGACAGTCAGAGATGCAGCTTGACCTGAAGTTTCACAAATTACAGAGCAGAAAAAGTAGATAACTTTAAAAAGCTTTCCTCTTTAAATGAGATGTCCTCCTTGGAGTCAGATGTGTGTCTTGGTTTGACCTTGTGAGCAACGGGGCATGTCTAATAGAAACTGCAGAGCAAGAAACACGTACCTCAACTTACAACAGCAGTGTGCAAATTCCCTAATATGCCTACAGCTGAAGGCAAATGTATTATTTTATAAATGTGTTATATTTCAGAGTTCATATTTATAAAAGCAGCGGTCCTATAAAATTGAAATAGGAATATAATATATCATGAATATTCAGTTAAGAAGTGACTTAAGAATGTATAAAGTAGTTGACATTGTTCAGGCTTTCACCCTTTGGGGCATACATATATGCCAGAATGAAACCTAAATCAGAATAAATTGTACTGTATTTCTTGGAGTTGAAGAGCCTTATGGCAAGATACAACTACCACCCCCTCTACAATTAAAATATTTTCACTTCATTTAAGTAAAACTTTCATATGTTTATAAACAAAATTCTAAACATTATGAAACCAAGGCTTGTGAAATACTCAAATGAACTCGCCTTTCTGACAGTTTCTGGAGAACAGGATCATGTGGGGCATGTGATGTCTACTCTAAAAACTTGGTTGCTATAACAGCTATAGACATTTTCCAATAATTTATTAGGAAAAAAGAGGTGATTTGCTCTGCCATGAACATTGTTCAATAGCTTGATAACAACAAATATCAAGATTCAACCAACTATTTCCTCCCATAAACATCTATTAAAACAACAAAAATAAAAGACATTGAATTTAGATGTTTCCTACATTGTGGAGAAAGTAGCAAAGGGGGAAACACAGATAATGTCTCAGATAATAGTTGCTGCAGGCTTAATTAAATGACAAAGAAAACCTCTATAGTAAAACACAGCTTATTTATTTCATGTCATTGGACATAATACTGCCTGTAAGATTGTTAAAAAAAAAAAAAAAAAAACAGGTAATAGATTTAAGAATTTTTATTTTAAAATTAACTACCATATTAATGTGATTCCTGTTAGGGGCTTTATTAAATTCCAAGGTCATAAAAAGTTTATTTTAACTATGAAGTATGGTGTAGCAGCAATTGCTTGCTAATTTATGCTTCTAAGTTGAGAAGAGTGGGTAGAAGCACAAGCCAGTCTCTAAATAGACTTCCACATACAGCCTATGGCAGGATTTCAACACCTCATTTATGTGAGGCTCAGTTGGGGTCTCATCAGTGTGAACAATCTTGGGCTTCTGGACCCTCAGGGACTGTTGTAGAGTTATGATGTCCTTGAATGCCTATGCTGTTCTTAAACATTTCCAACATATGATCAACACTTTACTTACTGTATGACACATTCTAGGCAATTTGCATATTCTTTCCTTGAAATGCAAAACAATTCACATCATTTAGTTGTAGCCTTAGACTTTTTATAGAATATGCATCTGAATCTATGGGGGAAATCTATGTACAAGGAAGCTCACAAGCTACAAATGGTCCATCTAGATGGAGGCTTCAACCTTGGAGGCTTCAACATGCTCGTTGCCCACCATACTATAATACCTAGATGGAAAAAATTCAAGTGAAGTTATATAGTGAAGATAAGAAATGCTATACCTAAGATTAATCATGGGGCTACATGCCTTGGATCCCAGTACTTGGAGGTAGAGGCAGTTAGATATCTGTGAGTTTGAGGCCAGCCTGAAGTACATAACAAATTTCAGGCTTACCAGACTTACCTAGTGAGACCATGTCAGAAAGAGAGGGAAGGCTGAAGGAACGGAAGAGAAATAAAGGAAAGAAGGAAAGAAAGAAGGAAGGGAGGAAGGAAGGAAGGAAGGAAGCAAGGAAGGAAGGAAGGAAAGAAGGAGCTAAACTGATAATAGAAAAGGAAGAAAGGCAGAGTACGAGGCAACCTTTTCCATAAAGGTTCTGATAGTGTTTTCAGTCTCAACAAGATGTATGTTGAAACGTGTAAGATACGACAGAGAGGGTGCTTTTTTTTTTTCATATGGGTGTGGTTGGATTCAGAGGTCAGGCTATAGAAGATGCTGAGAGTGTGACCATGTGCTAAACTTTGGTGTGGGGTCACAGTGGGGTGTGAGCATGGCTGTATGACTTGGGAATGTCCTGATCCTTTCACTGGGCCAGAAAATGATTTTATGGTGCTGAAAGCTTGGCTTTCTTCGGGGCAGAATAAGCCTGGGAAGTGCTGGGCCCATTTGTTGGGTGCTTGAGATCTAGAGACCAGATAATAGGCAATAGCAAATACCAAGAGACTATTGAGAAAGGCTGAGTCAGCAGATGCCCAGGCTTCATTTCTGGCCACAGCCCATTCCATCAATGACTGAGGTTTTGCCTTCTCTAAATTACTTTCTACAGTACACAATAGAGTGTCTCAAAATGTCAGTGAGGCATGCTATGGCCCTAAACCTTCTTTTGTGTTTGTTTGTTTGTTTGTTTGTGGTTTCTTTGTTTTCCATAAGAAACAGAAATTTTTAATCTCTTCGTTTGTTTTCCAGGATCCATTCACACACAACCTAGTCTTTCTTTCCCTGATGCCCAAGTTCTCCAACCTCAGAGACTTGGTACTCACCTTGTTTGTTGTTCTTTTTTCCCTAGAATGCCTTCTTTTATTTGCACAGACAAGACTAATGCACCTGTGTAGAGATGATTAATGATGTGATGACTTTGCTGACTGCCTAGGCCTAGATCTAGCCTGCCCACATCCCGCATTGAATAAAAGATGCAGAGCTAAACGACCTGCATACCTTAGTGTTGAACAGTGAACCCACACATAAGCATAGGTATCTATGCATCATATATATTATAATGTACCATGTAGAACATATTATATCCAGGAGCCATTACAGTAGGATCAGGCATGGCATAGGTGTAGTCTGAACTGGAGCTTTGACAAGAGAGGAAGCAGTGGGAACATAATAATGTGATCATGGATTGATAGGGTATAGGTAAGGAGCAACCAGAAGACGTGGATTAGGAGTGCAGGACAACATCATATTTTGTTTACTACACAAAGCAAAAAAGCAACACAAGAAAGGTAAGGAGTATCAAGCACATTGAGTTCTTAATGGGAACAGAAATATCAGGCAGAGAAAGCTCACCAGGGAGTCACATGACTCTCTCCAGTGGGAGCTGTAATGAAGTCACACGATCTCAGGGACAGTACAAATGTAATGGATAGTAATAGACACAGACATAGCACTGTTGTGGATAGCCCCGGGGCTGTTTGCATTTGGATCTAATTCTGCCCTCCTCGGAGGGGTTTCAGACAAGGAATGAGTTACACCTGTGACTTCTTATGAACCAATCCCCTCATGAATAAAGGAGCCAATCACTGGGTGCATAGGAGGGACTTACAGGTTGGAGAGAGGAAAAGAGGACACAGGAGAGAGAGAGAGAGGGTCCTTTTGGAATGGGGACAGCAGATAGGTAAGATGTAGTTACAAGAGTCTCCTGGTATCAAGGTGGATCCGCAAGGATTCGCCACCAGAGGAATCAGATTTTGATAAAGCTTACAAAATTAGGCTTTAGTTGTTGCACCCAGAGACTGAGTTACTATTGTTTCTGAGCTAAGTTTGTATTGCGTTTTCCTTCATGTGGTGGCTTATCTGGGTTCCAGAGAGAAAGGTACAGTGGCAAAGTGTGGGTTTGCCTAAAGTGCACCACAGAGGTCATGGGGGCATTGAAGCATGGGGCTGGCGTGGTAGCAACCCGCCAGTGGGAACCTAGTGAGTTGGGGGGCGAGATCGTGGAGCTCTGAGTCAGAGCTCCACAAGATAAAAGCAGCTCGGCCATTGTTCACTGGTGCTTGGTTGGCCAGCCTGCCGGGATGAGAGAACCAGGGAGTAGTGCAGGAACATGTGATACATTCCTATTTTTTAATATTTCCTGCAACATAGCACTGCCAAAGAAATCAATTCCTGCATCCTCTCAATCTGTCTCTCTGTCTCTCTGTCTCTGTCTCTCTGTGTGTGCATACGTGTGAATGTATGTGTGTGCATATGTGTGTATGTGCGTGTGTGTGCAGGAAATCCTGTGGGAAATATTTAGCTGCTTTGTAGGAAGGATGAAATTCAGAGAGCTCACTATGTGTGGCCAGCACACCATGGTGACTGAGACTAACAGAGTTATTGAGAAGAAAACTTGTCAGAGAAGAGAGAAAAAGAGAGGGGCCAAGGGTAGAAGTAGAAGAAAAAGACTGAACGTTATGAAACTTTACAGGTTTCTGCAGTCTCCTAGTAGCACCCGTATTTTAGCAACACAATGAAGGAAAAATCAGTTTGGAAGACTGTTGGGAATAAGTGGTTGAGGGAAACTCAACCTTGTGGGTTAATGGGTGAAGGAATCTGGTTTTGAGCATAAAGTTCTGCATGTTCATTTTGGAGATGGTTTCCTCTCCCTGGATAGGGAATTATAGTAACAATGAGCTTTATGATCGGTCGATCTCTTCTAAGACCTCCATCAAAAAACTACTGTGCATCAGCTGAACAGAGGGCTTCAGTCTTTCAGGAATTGGAACAATATAAATTATAAGACTAGAGGAGTATACATGGATGCGTGCACGTGCACACACACACACACACACACACACACACACACACACACGATAAATGAATTATAAACTATTGATTTGCTCTAAAAGTATTCTTCCTCCAGTTTCCCCACTTTGGCAACAATACCATGGTCTGTCCAGCTGTGCAAGGCAAAGGCTTAACGAATGGATGACACTCATTCTGTGCTTGTATTGCATGCCACCTTGGGATCAATCACATACCTTTTATTTGATTTCTCAATTTTCTTTGCACCAGCTAGGCACAGACCACTCTGGCATATGCTTGAATCAAGTAATCAAGTATCAAGTAATGCCTATGTGGTCTCCATGTTTCTTCCTTTAGAATCTTAGGCCTCACCTCCTTCATTCAATCTGAATGCTCAAAATCTGTTTGTACCTCAACTTTAAAGCATGCCAATAATTACTGATATGTAAGTATATTGTAATGATCCTAACTTTATACCATAGCCCAAAAGGTCTTAGATTGCCTTAAGATTTTTGCCCCTAACTCTCTAGCCTCTTCTCTATTCTGACCTTGGCATGGTGCTCTTCTTAGAGGAAAATATCAGGTTCATATCCCTCCCTCTGCCTGGTCCTTCTAACATACTGACAACACCTGATGGAGGACATCTGCTAAGTCCTTGGTGAGGCCCCTGAAATTCACAGGTGCTTCAGGGATATGTCCATCTGCATCTGCTCTCCCCTTCTGTCCTGGTGCAACATCACCCCCTCCAGAGGATGCAGCAGCAGGAGTCACCATAGAAACTGCCCCTTCCTTGTTTTCACCTTAGTCCTTCCCAACATCTACTATTACATGCAATATGTCAAATTGTAGGCTCCCTCCTCTGAAATATTTTGTTACAACTTCACAAACCATGGCAATTAATGCTGAAACTTGATTGGACACAAAGTCGGGAGGTTGGGAAAGGCTATCTCTGGGTGTGTCTGCAAGAGTGTCTTCAGAAGTCAAGAAGGCTCTGACCCAAACATAAAATGTGAACAGCCTACTGGAGGTTGACTAGCATGGCTGTGGAAACATGGCATGGGGTGCCATGCTGTACCCTTCTGGGCATCCTAATCCCAACTACATATCACTGGTTGATACCATCCAGTTGCATAGTGCAGAACCTCCCACTGCCATGATGAACACCAGAGGTAAAAAAAGGAACTAGCAACAAATAGCATAAATAAATAAATAAATAAATAAATAAATAAATAAATAAGACAGCTGTGTCATCAAAGAACCATGCAAATGATGAAACAGAGAAACAGAGATTAATATGCACACGCTTAGAAGAAGCAAACATGCTACTAATTCTCAATTCCTGGATAGTTGCTTGGCCATGGCTCACAGGAGCAGTATCATGTATTAATATGGAATCCCCAGGGAAGTTAGATAGCATGTGCTATTAAAGACCAGAGCTGGTGAGGAATATGTATAGGGTTCAGTGTGCAGACCTGATGACAGCGTTTGCAGCAGCATCTGCATCCGAGGCATTCACCAACAGAACGTCTGTCCCCGTCGGAGCGTCCTCAGGAATTTCAGTAAAGTACATATTACTGGCGAAAGTGGGGACGTTGTCATTGATATCATCTACAATGATATTGATTGTCCCTGTTCCGGTCAAGGCTGGGGATCCTGGGAAGAAAAGAAAATAGATCTTTAATGCTTATAAATGGCTACAACCATACATTTCACAATTCTTAGCTGTATACAGAATTGGGGATAATTTCTTATCACGTTAGACATGATGATTTTTTATTCTGTTGCAAGAAAAATGCAACAGAATTTTTATTTTTCCCCTGTTGGTGACCTAAGGTCTGAACTGCCTATTCATGACTCTCCAAAAACACACTGGCATACTTTTGTTCCATTTCAAAAGTACAGACTCATCAAAGAAGGAGGAAACACCCCAGAAGACACTCTACCCATAATGTATCTGAAATTACAATAAAATAGTGCACTTCAGGCTTGGAACAGGCAACAGGAATGAGTCAGCCACTATGCAGGTCTACAAACTACATAATGCCTGAAACCATCAGCAGTTCAACCCGACTATCCAGTAAGACTCCTCAAGTATTCAAGCCTCTTTTCTGTGTAATCAATACTTGTTTATGCTGAGGACAAAATCTTCAGATTATATTCCAGCAAAATCTCCATATTGATGGGCTAATAAAAGTCATTTTGCATCTATTTTCTATTTGCTATAAACTTGCAATAAGTCATTTTAACTTTGTTTCTGTCCTTTTCATCATTTAATCAAAAGTGAACCATCAACCAAGCTGCAAGTGCCAAATATGTGTTGTCCAAAGTCAGCAGACACATCTAATGGTAAAGAGTTAAAATTCTGTGGGTTGCCCTCATAGCTGAATGGAAAATCATATCCTTTGGTTGTGTTTTCAAAACCATTTTTGAAATGATAATTCTTACAAATAAAAGCATAGGGGATGCAACTCACAGCCTTTAACTAAGATAAAATGAAGCCCAGACATTCAGCTTTTATGTTTGAGGGGTTACTTGTCTCTTCCCCCAAAGCTTCTTCCTCTGTAGGAAGCTTACACAGTCCTTGTATTTATCTCAGGTGTTCTGAAATGAAAGCCACACTTTCACTTGGCTGGCATATGCTTCTTCTTGGAATAGCTTTATCATCACAGAATGATGTTGATGTTCACTGCCTTCCTGAGTGATTTTTTTCTAGTAATCTTGTCATTTGATGATATTTATTTAAATGTGTTTCAGAAAGATGTTTGTTGCTGCTCAAGAAACAGGACCAAGCAGCCTGGAAGGTCAAATGTGTAGGAGCCTCAATCAGCAGAATTACAGATTGACACAATGGTGATCTGTCTCATGGGTCCTGTATAGGAAGCTAACTATACATCAGATAAAAGAGCCTATACAGGCATAAAAGATGGCGAGTGAAGCATAGCCCCTCCCCAAAACTAACCCACTGAATTTGGGCTATATGTTGAGAATTGATGTCATAAACTGTATATGTGTCTATGTCTTTCTAGATAAGTTATTTTATATTAGGCATTTTGCTTATATTAAGATATGTTTAAATGAATGACCACTGAAATATTATCTATAAGAAAACAGGTTTACATTAAAGGACAGAAAATTAGGTCCCAATATAGTCCATTGCAATCTTTAAAAACACACCCATGTTTTGAATAGTTGCTTAGTATAAATAGCAGAAGCAAAGTTATGCTATGAATGTTCCACACACAATGTACTCTTGCAAGCACCCAAGAAAGCACCCCTAAGTACCGCATTAAAATCTTATAAACACACTGATATGAGAAACAAGCTCCTATTGGGTGCCTCAATGTCCATGCATGCATTTACAAAGCTGAGGTTGATCATCCCAATCCTTGGAAAAAACACTTCTGTCAGCTCCCCTGTACATGGAAGCAAAATGGGGGTTAAAAAGATCAAGGGACTTTGCAAAGCTAAAGGACTAGCAAGGAACAGAGCCAAGTTTGGAAATATGGGTCCTAGCCTAGAACATTTGCCCAGAATGTAGCCAAAGGTGGAGCCAGCATCAGGAAGGGCCTCATGACTTGGTGATCTGTGAAAATAGCCGGTGCTCTCCCCACACTCTGGAAACAAACACAGACAGGAGGTGACAAGGCCCTACTGAAAGGTACCCTTGATAGTTGAAGCTTCAGCCCATGGGGCATATTGACTCAATAGTCTTGAACCAGGTATAAAATTTCTCACAAGGAAAATATTAAAGCTAAAATATTTTGAGGAGCACTGTTTGAGACCAATATGTGGATTGTATTTCTTGGATGACTAATTATATTTATTTTAATGAAATGGAAGCTTACAATATCTCTCATGTTCACAATCCTCTGCCTGCCTTCATTAAAAAAAAAAAAAAGTCAGTCAGCTACACAGTATCCATGCATCTGTGTGAGCAGAAGAGTAGATCAAGATCCCAGCAGCAGCAAGTGGGGATAGGCCAGAAAGGCTCAACTTTTTACTGATATTTTACTCTGTTTGCTAAATGGAAAATAAAAATAGAACTAACCCTAATGAAGTACTGGGCAGCATAGAATTCATTAAATGTAGTCCTTGTTACTCATCATTCTTCTTATCCTTTAGTCTTACTCTTATTTTATGTGATGAATGTTTGCCCACCTGTATGTATATGTGTGTACCATGTGTGTGCAGAGACCACGGAAGCCAGACCATGTCTCCTGGAACTGGAGCTACAGAAGGGTGTGAGCAGCAATAGCTGAGAAATGCCCTGGGGCATCCATGGGTGAAGGTTACATCTTTAAGACTGTAAATATTTTGATGATTCACAGAATGGGAACCTACGGCTGTGGTGATTCAGAGTCACCAGCAAACCTAGGTGGGGTCATCCTTTGTCTACCACTGCTGCTGGTGTTTCCTGAGTTAGTAAAAAACAATAAGAATAAAAACTCTGCACATTCAGTGTCACTGTCCTATCACATTTATGTGGGCCACAGGGATGGAGCCTATGTCCAGACACTTGAACAGTAAACAGCTTTACCTGCAGAGCCATCTGGTCAACCTTAGGAAACAGAACTTCTGAAAACATCTGACCTGCATGTTCCTCCAGAAAACTGTTGTTGTTGGATTTAGTTTTAATTGGGGGGGGGGGAATCCTTTCAAAACTTTAATCTAAATGTGTGTCTTTTAATGAGATATAACAAAATCAAGATTTGAATTCTGTCTCCAGTGCTCTTTACTTCTAGTCTAGGGAAAGAGGTTTATCAGACTCCTACCATTGCCCATGCCAGCCCCAGACTCTACTTTGCCCACATATAACATCAATCCCAGCAGTCACTGCTTTTCACTTCAGACAGGAAGATGATAGGAAAACTATGAGAAATTCTCCTACTGTCCAGTGAGTCTCATTTCTACAGTAGTCTTGACAGACAGGATACAGTTCTTAGTCACCAAGTATCTTACAGCTTCCTTCTACCAGTGTTTCTCAACATGAGAATGCCAATCATGAAATGAAAATCAAACTTGGCCCATAAATAATGTGTGTGTGTGTGTGTGTGTGTGTGTGTGTGTGTGTGTGTGTGTTTGTATATAATCACATATAATCACATTACTGACTTCTTTTGGAGTAGTGTGCACATGAGTGTAGTTATTTGCAGAAGGCAGAGAATGGATCAGACTCTCTTGAGCCGGAGTTACAAGTTGTTTTGATCCTCCTGACATAGGAGCTTGGAATGTAAATCAGGCCCTCTGGAAGAACAGTGTGTTACTGAGTCTTCTCCCAGCCCAGTATTAATGTTCCATGCACTTAATCACTGACCCAACTCTCCAGCCCCAATCTTATTATTGAATTATTAATACCAGATTTACAGTGGCATATTTAACAAGGGCAATTCTCATTTAAAAGCATATTACATAAAGTAGATGCTGTTTTTTTAATGTTACCGGTACTATGAAATGTAAAGAATTGGCTCTTCTTTTAATTTAGACTATAGACAAGAAAAGGGAGTTATCAATTCTTTCAACAGCCTTTCCTCCATTCACTAATCTGAGGTCAAACTTTGGCATGCTTAGTGTTCACATTTACTCTCTGTTATCGTCCTCATCAGTTGTCCTCTAACTTGGAAGTTGAATGGGGGCAGAAGAAACTGTTACTTGTCTTTGTAAATGTCTACGCAGAAGGTACATGTGCAGTCTGTTACACTTCTTTCATTTTACATGTGAAAATCAGTGCCACAAATTGACTCTATGATCTGAAAACCTTAGCAGGCCCATTTTGTAAGGCAGACATCAGCCTATGGCTGGAGTCAAAGAGCGATAATGTGGACAAAGATCAGAGGTGTATTCTAACTGCATACGCCCAGAAGGCCTAATGAAATCTACATCCAGGAGAAGACACAGCCAAGTGTAGCTTCAATAGATCTGATAACTGTGCTGTAATAAAGCCAGATGGTCGCAGCTCATCTGAATTCATTTATCAAAACCAGACACAGTCATGGAAAAAGGCAGGAGACAGGGACATATACCCAGTGGAGTGTGACCAAATGAAGAGACCAAGTATACAAACTAAGCAGAAGGCAGGGACTCAGGAACCTGTAATTGCTGAAGCTAGAAGGATGCTTGAATTGGAAGTCAAAATAACAAGTATAATCCAAAAGTCTAATTGTAATTAGCAATCATAAGACATAGGAATTTCAGATTTCAATTTGTAAAATTGTATATACAACATAAAAACATGTATGTATGCATTTATTTATCTATATATGCATATGCACATAAATGTATAAACATGAATAAATTTACAAGAGGCTTCCTTTATTTTACAGTATGGAGCAAAAGCTCACTATATCTGGCTTCTAAGTTACATTCTCTGTTTTTGGATTTGGGATCTAATTAAATTTGTACCACCTTTATGACTGGCAGCACTGTAAGCTCCAAAATATCAAAAAGAAGTTTACGTAAGTTTAAAGAACTATTTTCAGAAGAAAATGGTTCAGGCAAGCATTCTTTGAGAAAACATACACAAGTATAATAAACTAGACTAGATCACTGGAGTCTACACTCCACAGAAAAGGAACTTTTATGTCAGCTCCTAGCCACTATATAGTTTTTCCCCTGAGATACTCAGCTCCTTTTATTCAATTATTTTTTTATAAATCATTTTATTCATTTACCAGTACACACATTTTCCCAGTGGGAAAGAAGAGAATGGAAGAAATAAAACTTTCACACGTTTAATTCCTTCTCAGCAAAGCAGCTCTCATTCCTGACAGCCATCATACAGTGTACAGCCCAGTGTGCCGGCCCCAGGATGACTCATGTGTTAGATGCAATAAAGTCCAGGTATTTTATGACTGTGACACTAGCCCATTTTTCTCACAGTTATCAAATCACCCCTGAAAATGGTCTGAAATTTAGCCACTCAGTGTTGACATCAGAGGTTTGCAGGTTATATTTGCAATTGAATCCAGAAAGCACAGAAAATGGAATGCATGAGCCATTTTAAATGTGACTGAGCTTTTATATCTAATTATTTTCATATGTGATACTGTGTTATGACCAGTTACTCATTCTGGGAACGTGTGTTAATAAACCAAATATACATAGATGGGTATCGCTTGACATGTGTTCATATTTCACAATTGTCAGGATAAGCTCTACTCTACAGAGATAAGATGAGCAGAAAGAAATAGCTTTCTTTAGTAATGGTCTGCATACAGCTATGTTGGCTCTTTGCAGCAATAGCCTGTGCAGTCAAAGTGACTAAAATCTTATTGCAAGGGTAGTTTACAGGAAGGTTTGAAATTTTAAAAATTAAACATCAGCTAAAGCTTTTATTCAGACAAAAAGCACATTGTGAGGAATTGCTGTTTAGAGAGTGGAAACAGACACCCAGACATTGAAGCCATGAAACATCAGAGCTGTCACCAAATACTGAACTCCACCTGCTGTGCCACTCAGTCGAAATGTCAAGTGCCAGACTAACAGAATCCAGGAATCAAGCCTGGATCTGCTGTGAGTAATGTTTACCTGTGAGGCTGTGGGAAGCTTTGTAACTTGGGAAAGGTCTTTTCTCGCTGCTGGTAGAGTTCCTGTGTCCTTAGCCTCAAAGCTCACAGAAGAGTAACAGAACAGGATGCTTTATTATGTTTTATTCTTACAGAACGTAATGGAAATCCTAGGTCTGGTTCAGCACTGTTTGACGTTAAATTTTTATCTGTTTTACTCTCTAGAAAATAAAATCCTCTGTGGCAAAACATTTTAGTTTAATACTGGAATGAACTACAATCCAAAAATGTAGAGCACACCAGGGATCCAGGTCTAGAGACTGGAAAACACAGGCTTCTGACCTGGATCTTGGCATGGAATGACATATACTTTTGATCCAGATCATGAAAAACTTAGACCCAGGCAAGATAGTACATGCTTTTAATCCCAGGTAGGGAACTGACAACCAGAAATAGCCATCACAATCTTTAAGATCATAAATCAGATTATTGTATTCCATTGCTGTCTTTAAAATCCTATAGGGGCAAGCAGATTTTTTGAGTTCAAGGCCAGCCTGTGACAGCAAGTTCCAAATCCAGGCATGTTAGTACACACCTTTAATCTGGGCCATGCTCTCTGCCAGTGGCCTACATAAGAACAATATCTTTCTTCTTCTTCTTCTTCTTCTTCTTCTTCTTCTTCTTCTTCTTCTTCTTCTTCTTCTTCTTCTTCTTCTCCTCCTCCTCCTCCTCCTCCTCCTCCTCCTCCTCCTCCTCTTCTTCTTCTTCTTCTTCTTCTTCTTCTTCTTCTTCTTCTTCTTCTTCTTCTTCTTCTTCTTCTTCTTCTTCTTCTCCTGCATGTACTTCCTAGCCAGCATGCCTGTTAAAACCTACTTCTTCAGGATTCCAGCTTATACAGAGGACCAGCTAAAACACCTACCCTGGTGGGACTGAGTAACTACTAGATTCTTGGACTTCCCATTCACAGCTGCCCATTGTTGGGTTAGTTGGACTACAGACTGTAATTCATTCTAATAATTTCCTTTAATATATAGAGACATTCCATAAATTCTGTGATGCTAGAGAACTCTAACACAAAGGTTCATCTGCTGCCTTTTGAATAACACAGCATGTGGCATTGGGGAGGCTATTGCCCTTGCCTCCCTGTGAGCAGAGGAGTTACAGTAGAGAGGAAAACCATGAGATCCACTCTGAACAGTTGTGAACCTTGTTAAACCTGAGCCCGCTTGTTAATAAACTCAATATACACAGGAATCTGGATAAATAATGGGAACCTTTTCCCCTCACCAGCTATGTAAACACTGAAAAGGGGGGTCAGAGTCACAACTCTTTACTGTAGCCCTACTAAGCTTGAGACATGACTATCAAACATGAGACACAATATCAATAGCTAATAACCCAGACTCTTACCTATTTTGCGCAATACATACTATATACTAGCATTAATGTCATCAATAAATTACAGGCAATATGTCCAAAGCACTGTGGCTAGAGCATGGAAGACATCTCTGATTCTAGGTTGAACACTGAGGATTTATCTATATATTTAACTCTAGGGTAGACTTTTATATTTTATAAATTAACATTTCATAGTGAACTTTTAAGTATAGTATGCTGACTTCTCTGCTCATGCTGTTTACTATACCTACGACATCCTGTATTCTCTACACTGTGATGACACTATTTGTAAACCCTTGCAAGGGAGTTTACTGAGAAACTGGGCATGTAACCCTGAGAAGGACATTAGCTGTGTCAACATGATCTCCTCATCCTGGAGAACTAGAAAAACTTTCATTCATTAATGATAGAGGCAACCGAGGTTCAGAAAGGCTTCTACCTGTTACAATACATACTCATGAAGAAACAAAAGTAAGCCACACATATGTCAACAATCAAAAACACACATAAAGCGGGTGAGGTGCCCGTATCTTTGACTAAAGACAAGCAGACTGTTGTGTTTGATTTAGCTGCAGTATGTTCAGCATTTTAATGGTGTTAGAAAGCTGAGCTGGAATTTTTATATGCCCTGTTCTGCATTAGTTTTTCATCCAGATTGATAGGATGAGCAGAGCTTACCATTAGTGCAGGATGGGGAACTTCTCTGTGCACTGCCATGCAAACAGTCACTAACTAAAACAGAGTGCGGCTGGCATTCTGGAGTTTAGTAGGATAGAAGTCAGAGGTTTGGGGCTCTGCCTGTTTAATATGCTCTGACCTCAGTTTGTAGCATATTCCCACAGCTGGTCAATTCTAGGCTGCCAGCAGGTCAATGTTTCAAGAGAGTAGAACAAAGGTGATTTGAAAATTTGGAATAAAACTGTCAGAGATTTTTTTTGAAGAGCACTATGATATTTCCTTGATCTTTGAACACTATGAATTTGACAACATGCCATCTGATATCTCAGATCCTTCATACTTTTCTGCATTTTCTCATGTTACCTACTGCTCTGACTGTTAATCATGGTGGCCAGTGTGTACTTTACGTCCCTTGCCAGAGATCTCAAGCCTGGAAAAAAGGATTGAATTGTAGATTATGAAACCAAATACTGCCAATGTTTGTATTATAATTAACATGGAGTTACTCATATTATCAAAAATGTTGGGGAGGGTCTTACTAACAACTCCATAGGCAACCAGAAAAACCTGTGTTGTTTTGGGTGTAGGTGTTCCTTGGACTTTCTTACTAACAGCTTGAAGGGAAGTTTCCCACACCTACCACTGGAGATTTTGCTAGTCTATGGCTCTTACGGGGAATATTATCATCCTAAGTAGTTTAATTCCATTTAAATAATTTAAAGAAGACATGTAAATTGATGGCAGTCAATATTATAACATGGGCGGGACAAATCTCACAAGGCCACTCCCTTTGATGAAGAGCTACAGACAATGAATGACTGTTGAGAAAGAGAGTATTAGTCTTCTCTGGAGACCAGAACCCTGATGGGTTATGCTATGCTAGATTGATCAGCCCCAAACAAATGCACATATGAGCAACACTGAATGGATTCAGTGAAATTATAGTCACACGTGTGTAAGAATAATATTTAAAGAAGAGGCTGTGAATTTGAGAATGAGTGAGTGGAACACAGGAGGAGCTGTGGGAAGAGAGGTTGAGGTAAATAGAATACTCAAGTATAACATTCTCAAAAGATGTAAAATAAATAGTATGTGTGGAAATTATCTGGGCACAGGCTGTGGCCATCAAGGACAGGACTGTCAATAGCTTGAAAATATTCTAGTGAAATCTTTCAGTTTGCTTTTTGTTGTCCAGATAAACATGACCAGAAGCAACTTGAGAGACAAAGGGTTTATTCAGCTTATACTTTAAGGTAATGGTATCACTGAGGGAAGTCAGGGAAGGAACTCAGAGCAGGAACTTGGAGGCAGAAAATGAAGAGAGCACAAAGGAACGATGCTCACAGACTCATTCCTTATGGCTTTCTCATTCTGCTTTCTTATAACATCCAGAACCACTTTCTTAGTAGTGGTACTGCCGAAGAGTGGCCTGGACCCTTTCCCATCAATCAATAATTGAGACAATTCTTCACAGTCATGGCCACAGGCCAATTTGATCTGAGTAATTCTCAAATTGAGACTCCCTCAGATGGCTCCAGGCTATGTATGTCAAGTTGACAACTGAGTTTACTAGGCACAGATTTCAAAACAATATCTGCTTTTCTGTCTGTGGATACAGGAGTGACACTCAGGATCTTCATTGGGAATTTTGCTACTAATAAATGTAGGGAGTTACTATTAAATTTTTGTGTGTACTGCAGAGTTGGAATAAAATTGAGCAGTTTAACAAATAGAACATGATTACACCTCATGAGAAGAACTTTGGATTTATTCTTTGTGATGGTCCATTTTTGTCAACTTGACATAATCCAGAATCACCTGAAAAGGGAGTCTCCCTGAGGAACTGTCTGGATTATGTTGGCTTGTGTGCAGGCTTGTAAGGTACTTTCTTAATTAGCTTAACTAAGACCAACAATCCACCTGGAATGTCTATTGGCCATACCATTTTGTAGGCTGAGCCCTGGACTGAAGAAGGATCAGAGAGTGGGCTGAGGGCATACATGCATGCCTTTGTACACGACCCTCTACTCTGGATATGATGTGACCAGGGTGGACTTCCTGCCACTCTGACCTCTGCACAGTGAGGGCTTGTCACCTAGTATTGTGAGATACACAAACTGTTTCTCCTTACTTTTTTTTCAAAGTACTTTAGCATAGCTACAGTACCAAAACTAAGACATAATTACTCCATTTCACAGAAGATGCTAAGGTAGAGAGAGATAATACAATCCACCCAGATAATGGAGTAATCATAATTCAAGAGTGATTTGAATTCAAAATTCTTCCCTTCTCTGTGCTGGCTGTGATCTGGCTGATTATCTACCAGATGATTTGGGAATGAATACTTTCTCCAAATCCTCCTTTCCCAAACACTAAAGTTTTAGAGTACTCCGAGCTCTGAGGGCATCTTCGTTCTGACTTTGCCATTCATTGGCTGTGAGACACTCAACAAAGCATTAAATGTTCTTATCCTAATGATGGATAGTAGAGATGGTAACAAAAAAAATTCTATGCTGAAAAGTCTACTGTCTATAAAACTTTGTAATGATTAACACAGGTAGCTATTTAAAAAAAAAAAAAATAACAGCGTCCCTTTACCTACCAAATGTCACCTCATTAGCTGCCAGCCCACTGATTTCAGTAATTGTTAGAAAGCCTTGGAGGGAAAGGTAATCTAGGTAAAGTGGGAAGGTCTTTTTCTGTCATGCCTCTTGACTTGGAATGCTCCAAAGTCAGGGTTCCCAGCCAGAACCCTCTGTGTGCTATGCCCTGCCCATCACAGATCACCCTCCATTGCACCTCTAAATCCTCCTCCCTTCCCACACCCCAGAATACCCACCACCACCGGGACGACCTCCTGGTGCCCCAAGTTTTACAGAGACAGATGCTTTGTGGGGCTTGGTTCCTCCATCCAGTTTCCAATCTTGCCACTTCCTTTCCACAAACCGTATTTGTGTTTGTGAGTGTCTGGGGTTGACCACATGCTTGCAGCTCTAATGAGTGATGACAGCTGAGGCTGGAATATTTTAGCAATAAAACCTTGGGTCTAAAATCCAACCCCCTTCCAGTTTCTCCTGAATTCAACCTTGCCCTGCACTTTGACTGGTCTGTAAAACCAATTTCCATTGGTTTTCTGGAAGCGTGCATACACCTAGAGCCTGAGGGGCTGTGATGACTGCTGATATGGACATAATGAACAGGTCTCAGATTGATTGGGATTAAGTTGGATGTGGCTGATGAACTGCATTCTGTTCCTCTTCCTTGCAATTTTAAATCGTGAATATAATGTAACAAGGTAATTCATACACACTAAAAATCGAAGGGATATTGTTTTTCTCCACAGGTCCAGAGAGGGAGAGAGGTTAGAAAGGAAGGGTCGGCCTAAGGGGGATAGTGTTCAATTGAAGATGAGAGGCACTGTCTTTGGAATATGTAATAATCTATCATCTCAAAATCCCCTACTGGTGTCTGAGTGGGGCCTTGAAACACTCCGATTACATGGAACATTGTATTTACAAGAATTTCGGCATGCCATGTTAATATAAAAATCTTTCACAATAAAAATGGCCCTTACTCGGTGTGTAGGAGTAAAAGACCACACCCATAGATGCTCAGGTAGCTTTCAAGGCAAGGAAATTTTCCTATACAGAAGCTGCACCTCAGTGGGGAGAGTCTTGCTATTTACCACTGAAATCTCATTAACTATATTCAATGTAAATTAGGGATGGTTCCAAGTGTAAGTAAATTTCAATAAACATGTGATTCAGTAACAAATAAAATTATATTCATTTTCTACTCAGGATCTGACTCAAAACTGATCAAAGCAGTAAGGACACACCTGCATCAGCAGCTGTGACAACCAGCACGAAGTGATCTCTTGCTTCCCGGTCCAGACTCTGGATCACCCGAAGCTCACCACTGGCCGTGAGGGCAAAGGCGTTGTCTTCATTTCCACTGAGCAAAACATACGAGAGCTGGCTATTTGGTCCTTGATCATCATCTCTGGCCACAACCTAGAGGGGAGAGTAGTCATGTGACCACGGTGAGTCACCTAACACGTGAAGGATGTGAGCCCACTGAGAGATAACAGGGGGTGGGTGGAGACAGTGCTGCAAGGGTGTAGAGACCTGGAGAGACAGCTCAGTGGATAAGAGCACCGGCTGCTCTTGCAGAGGGCCCAGGTTCAGTCCCAGCACCCATGTGGTACTCAAAACCATTTGTAACTCCTGTTCTAGGGGATCAGATGCAGTTTTCTGGCCTCCTTGAGCACCAGGCACACACGGTGTACACATGCAGCATGCACATACGCACATGTGGACTAAACATTCATACACATAAAAAAATAAGTCTAAGGATGTTGTAACTAAAGTAGTAAATAATAGTATTTACAGTGCAGACTTATTTGCAGAAATCTATGCATAAATCAATGCATAGAATTTGTGAAAGGCTTCCAAAAGAGGGAAGGTAGAACAAACAGTATTTTAAATGAACTCTTCCAAACTTTGACATCGCCTTATATGTGGGTATTATTCTCATAATAAAACTCAATTTAAAAGTACTCAAATAAGCAAATGTGTGCAAAATGAGTATATGCAAATGACATAAGTCTTGGGCATGATGCTTGTAAGCCTTGATTTTCAAGGCTTTCTATATCTGCCTCTACCTCCCCCCACCCTCCCCCCAACAGTGAGAGGACAGAGGAGATCCTGAACACCATTCAAGAAGGGAACTTTTTGGTCTGAGGTCAAACAGTACCATACACTCTGCTGTATTTAAGTATACTGACCTGAAGAATGGTTCTGGGCAGGGTCCCCAAATTTTCAGGAACATTCACAGAATACGGAGACAGCTCGAATACAGGGACAAAATCATTCATGTCAAGTAAAGTGATGGAGACTGTGCAGGAATCCATTCTGGGGCTACTGCCCCGATCCGTGGCCTGAACAGTTAAAGTGTAAGCAGGGATCGTCTCTCTATCCAAAGACTTAGCCACTGTGATGGTCCCTGTCACTGAGTCAATCCTGAATTCCTGATGTGTGTTTCCACCCATGATGCCATAGCGAACCTGCCCGTTGGTGCCTTCATCATTGTCTGCTGCAAACACTTGGATTATATCTGTGCCAGTGAGTGTGTTCTCCTTAATCTGCACTCGGTACATAGCCTGGGCAAAAACAGGGTTGTTATCATTGATGTCGAGGACCATAACCACAACCTCGGTAGAGGACGACAGAGGTGGCTGCCCTTTGTCTGTGGCTACCACTGTCAGGCTGTAATTGGAAACTTCCTCTCGGTCCAGCTCTCCAGTGAGATGCACCTCACCATCAATGGTCCCAATGCTGAACTTGTTTCCCGAAGGGTTCAGGAGAGTGTACTCAATATAACTGTTGGGGCCACTGTCTGGGTCTGTCGCTTGAGCCTTGAAGACAACAGTATCAATGGGTGTGTTTTCTGGAATGTACGTCAACTTGGGGGAAAGAAACATAGGTGGGTTATCATTGACATCTAACAAGATGATGGAGACTTGGGCTGTGCTCGTGAACCTGGAGGCAGGAGGCTGGGGCAAGTCATGAACCTGAATGACAAGGTTGTAGAAGGACTGGCTTTCCCTGTCCAAAGCTTTGAGGGCTTTGAGGACTCCATGCTTATCGACTGCAAACTGCCCAAGGCTGTCACCTGAAGCGATGCTATAGGACAGCTGGGAGTTGACGCCTAGAAGGGAAAGAGGAAAAGTTAATGTTATTGAACAGGTGAGGTGGTAATCTAAGCCACCAGAAGGTTCTGCTGCATGGTAGAGCATTTCCAACACGTTACTATCACGATTTTCTGAGTGATTGCACATGAATCATTTGAAGTGATTGTGGATGATTTGCTTATAGGTAGACACACTTAGAAATACTGCACACGTGACTCTTTGCCTCCTTTGAGCTTTTGATCTGAAAGGCATTTACAATGCGGTGTACAAATGTTCCATACAGGGCGTTCTATTTACTGCAACGTTGAAATGTTAAATTACCAAAGTGAAGAGGAGGTAAGGGTTCCAGAAAGCAGATATTTTTCTAAACTTTTCTTTGTTTCTATCACATAAATCCCCGGGGACCAACACTACAAATGCCAATCTCTATATTATTAGCTAAACATTTATAACTTCGGTAATTTATTGAGGCTGACACCAGTTTTCAGAGAAGGGTAATAAAATGTTCTGATGTAGGACATTAGTCATGGATGCTTAAAGTCTCCTTTTACATTTCTTGTCAGAACTAATAAATACTTTTAATTCCTATTATGCATCTGGCCAAGCAACGTACTTTAAGAAAATAGCTCCTCTCAAACTTTATGCACATTCAAATGTTTGAAAAAGTAGTCCTTAAAGGAACAGCTAGCAATAAAGCCATACATGAAAGGGTGCAGGCAGAAGGGTCATGCTGCCGGTAGCCCATGTTTAGATAGTATCTTTTTGTCCTTAAAAAAGTATATCGTCTTGTAATTAAAGCAAATTGTCAACTTATTTTTAAAAGTTGCAGAAATGGTTATAGTGAAGATGGTGAGGAAAGTACATTCGCCATTGTGTTGTAAAAGCTCATGGAAAGGGAGTTTCTAGATAAGCAACAAAACTAGTTCAAGGTCAGATTTCCTGCCTCAGAACACTGTCTCAACTAGCTTACAGTGTCAGGTCTCTGAGCTCTTCTTAAGTAAATTGTAATTATTGAGCTTTCTGAGTCCTACCTACCAAAACAATGTCTGCTCTTTGTGAAGAATCTCCTAGAAGAGTTTGCTAACTTTTTCTTGTAAAAGATATTCTTCTGGGGTTTGAAAATACCTGAGTATATGCTTGCTTTTACTATTTTTGATTGTCTAGTTCCCTTTGAGGAAAACTACCAAAGTTTTCTCTCTCTCTCTCTCTCTCTCTCTCTCTCTCTCTCTCTCTCTCTCTCTCTCTCTGTAACATCTTTACCCACACATGCTGATATCAAGACAGCATACTCAGAAGGCAAAGTCAGGCACTGATATACTGATCTAAAATTTCTTGTGCCAACTTTGATGCACAAATCTTTAGAGACATTCATGTGCCGTTCATCGGAACACTTTCCTGAAGACTATCATAAGCTTAGGGGCTTGAACATCAGGGAAAATATGAACAACTAAAGCTCAGGGGCCACACACCAATCCATCTGCAGAAATGAAAGTACCAATGCTCCAGATTGGACAACGTCAGCTGCCTTGTCTTACACCTGCCCAGGGTTGCAAAAATTCCCACTAACTTTGTTATAAAAATTTAAATTTAGTTGAATATATCAAGAATGCTTTTAACATAAAGTATATTTTAATAAGCACATTTTCTGAGTCTCCTAAATCCAGAAGCAAATTCTTGTTCTTATGGAGATCCACAGCCACCAACACGTAGGAGTCAAAGTGATGCCAAGGGATACCCAGACTGTCCATGAAAAACCTTGGTTCTGTGTGGACATACAAAATGGTTCCCAGCCAAGATCGATGGAAATTGGAAACAGTAATAGCATTCTACATGACTTCAGTGGGAAGCTATGGGATCCACACAAATCAGCTGAACTGGGAGCCATTCCAGCCTGCTGTCATGGGTCTAAGCATCCTTGGCCCTCATGGTAAATGTTAAACTGTGGAGGAGAAAGAGACAAGGTCACAAAGCGCATGGCCTTTTATGAAGAGAAAAGGGCCAGGGAAATAAAATGTGAACCTTCCACTTAGGCAATGCCACTTAAAACAAACCAGAGATAACTATGATCTTTGAAACAAAAACGTATCTGTTATTTCATGGAATGCTTTAAGGCAAGAAATAGGTCTTATCTCAGAACTAGAATCAACAGTGTTACACTGAGTTGCACTTTAAAGGGGGCGTTTCCCTCCAAAGAGTCTAATTATTAAAGCAATCTTGGCCTTGAAACCTATACCTAGAAAATGCACCCCAGAAGGACTCAGAACACCTCTCAATCCTAGCCTTGTTTGGAAAATTACAAAGATCTAAGCATTTCCATGCCCGTTCCTTGCAGCAAATGTCAGAGCAGAAAAACAGGAAATACTTACTTCTTCTTATTTTTGAACAAAATGTTAAAATTTTTGTTTGGTGGGCTTTTACAGTCCAGTGGAAAACTACACCGAATATGGGTGGTTTTTCCAACCATTCAAGCTCAACTGGCCAGAAGTCATGTGGTTGCATGCTTTTCCTTGGAAGCTTGACTGCTAGGAGAGTTGTGCAGATGCACAAAGGTGTGTGTGACGGGAGGACGCGCGTGTATAGATGTGAATGAGTGTGTGTGCATGCTTGATTGTGATCATGTAATATTGGCATTTGGTGTATACTTTATTCCCAAGGGCTGTAGGGCATTATATAAATACATAAAATAAAAGTAATGAAACACATTTTGAGACTATAAACTTGGCTGCATTATGAATGTGTGCATTTAGTCGCAATTTACAAATGTTGTCTTGAGTATGTACAGGGCTAATATTTGTTTGCCTGTGACATGGCAAAGATACACAGGACTGGCTGTTACCACTCGTCTACACAGAGCGCTTTCAATAAGATCATGAGACACTGGACTGTGAGGTTGGGCCCTAATTCAGTCTCTACCATGCGCCAAGGATCAATGAGCACACTCATTCAGAAAAAGAGACAGTTGTGTCACTATCTGAGCATCCTTTTATGACCACCATGCCTCAAGCACGCATGGTTTCCAGGATGGTAAGAGAGCTTCTAGCAAACACATTTATATCAATAAAGCTATGACTTATGGCTTAACAATAATAAGATGTGCCTTATTGTTGAGATTATGTAACCTAAAGTTTAAACTCTGAGTGTGTGCATAGACAACTCAAAATGTTGAAGTCACTCTCCTAGAACACGTGTTTATGTAGAAGAGGGCAGTGTGACCCATCAGGAACTTTCTGAGCAGAGGCTCAGAAGAATCTGTTAAATTTCAGTGTCGCACTGGCATCTAGTGCTCATAGACACACGGGAAGTGTTTGCCATAATTGTGTTGGTGTTCTTATAAACAAGGTCACTCTTATCATTATCCTCCAAATCCAGAATGGATAGGAACTGTGTCCTCTATTTTAAGCCAAGGTGCAGGAAATGACACTGATAAAAGTATTCAGGCTAAACAATGGCTAAATGTAGCTTGAAACTTTTACAATTTTAGCCAGCACAATTAAAGGGGGAAACACCCTTTTTTAAAAAAATTTGGTGCTTACAGTTACTATATCTCTGTGCCTGTTTGTGCAGGGCTCATTCCAGCAAGTTTTGAAACATTAAGTACACTCCTTTTAATCATTTTTACATTTAATGTTCTAAGGGTAAATGAAACTTACTCCAGGGGATACACTGGGCTTCAACAGATCACAGCCCACATACACATCAGGAAGAAATATGTTTAGCATAGACAGTTGACCCCAGGACTGCAGCATAAGCTCCTATGTTCGATCCCCAGAACTAACATAAAAATGCTAGGCACAGTGGTGCACACTTGCAATTCCTATGCTGGGGACCCAAAGACAGGTGGAGTCTGGAAATCCGCAGCCAGACTGACAAGCATGCCTGACAGATTTCAGGCCAGCGGGAGACGCTGTTTCATAAAACAAGGTGGGTACGCCTACACAGTGACAGCAGAACCTAAGCTGTGTCCCCCACACGTGCAATCACATTAGCAGTGCACCCACACAAACGCATGTGCATGAGCACGCGCACACACGCACACACGCACGCACACACACACGCACACACACACACACGCACGCACACACACACGCATGCACACACACACACATGCACAGAAATTAAAATAAAATAAATCTTTCTAAAATTTCTTAACTTTATTATATCCTGTAGGTTAAACAAATCCCAGCCTTTCCAGGCAATGGATTCTTGCCAAAATATTATTCCAATAATAATATTATTGCCAGTATATTATTATGAAAATATTATTTTCATCTGATAATGTATAATTTAGTTATTCACTATAAAGTATTTTTCTTTAAGACTTTTTTCTCTTTTGTCTTCAAAATTTTATTTTTTCAAAGTTTAAGTTACACGTGAGGTAGCAAGATGGCTGAACAGGGTATTGTGCTTACAGTGAAGTCTGTTGGCCTTTCCCAGGACCCACACTGCAGCAGGAGAGACTCAACCTTTGCAAGTTGTCCTCTGACCTCCACACACACCATGGTATATGCATCCACACACCCATACACACGCCAAGTAAATGAATCAATATAATAAAAATTAAATTTAAAAGTTTGAGCCGGAGCCAGGCAGTGGTGGTGCACGCCTTTAATCCCAGCACTTGGGAGGCAGAGGCAGGTGGATTTCTGAGTTCGAGGCCAGCCTGGTCTACTACAGAGTGAGTTCCAGGACAGCCAGGGCTACACAGAGAAACCCTGTCTAGAAAAAACCAAATGAATAAATAAATAAATAAATAAATAAATAAATAAATAAATAAATAAAAGTTTGAGTAATATATTTATACACACACACATATAATATTTTTATCTAACACAAACTCAGAATGAATCTTTATTCTGACCACTAAATTACTGTACTAAAATGCTGCTAAAATATTTAGGACAAAAATTAAAGGTAAAATTTGTAAAGTATATAAATATATTGTGTAAATAGTTAAAAAAACATTATATGACAAATTACTTGATTTTTTTTTAAATCCTCTAGAGTTAAGTCAAAACTCAAATTTCTACATTGATAGAATACCATTTATAAACAAATATGAAGAGTGTAGTTAACCATATAGTATTAATAGTGAACGCATGCACAACATGCACTCTACTGGAGTATGTAAGGGCATCACAGAAACGACATACCGTCATCTGCATCAGTGACATTAAACACAAGGACGGTGGATCCGAGAGGCAGATTTTCCATTAAGGATGTGCTATAGGAGCTCATGCTGAAGACAGGTGGATTGTCGTTGACATCAAGGATGTTGAAGTAAGCTCGGACGGTGGTAAACTGTCCCCCACCATCCTCAGCGCGGACCGTGAGTATGTAATACTGCTGTGTTTCATAATCCAGGGCTCGGGTCAAGTTGAAGACACCAGTAACTGGATTCAGGAAGAACACGCCATCCCCGTCGTCTTCCTCCACCACATAGCTGGTCTCTCCATTCACACCAGAGTCGTCATCCGTTGCCAAAATAGCTGCCACCAGGGAACCTGCAGGAATGCCAACCCAAGTCGAAATTAGTGGAACAAGCCTGAAACCAAGAATGTGTTTTCACAGTCAAATATTTTAAATAGAGATCACTGTAAAAACAGAAAGCATGGTATTCCACTGACTTCTAGACCAACACACCCACCCCCTTAAATCACAACTCAGACCATGTCAGACACCCCATGAAGCTCAGGCTGCACTGCAAGGGTTAATGGGGAGGTAATCTTACTTCTGACATTGTTTCCCCCCAATGCTACCAAGTGGTAAATTTATCAGTAAATCAATATATGATCATTGGAGCCAATAGCTAGTGTAGGGAACTGAGATTCCAAGCAATGTTATAGATGTGATAAACTAAAGCTGGCAGCTATTGGTGCCAGTGATCATTTCTGTAATCAATACAGGGAATAAATGTACTGAGAAATTCATTAAGGACTGAGAAATTCATCTCAGGAAGTGAAGGGGAAACTGTCACGGGGAAGGGTTATTTGGAAGTCACTTCTACCCAATTTTCTGTGTAGCTCAGGCTATCCTAGAACTCACTCTGTGGACCAGGCTGGCCTCCAACTCAGAGATAGCTCTGCTTCTGCCTTTGCCCCTGACCCTGACCCTGACCCTGACCCTGACCCTGACCCTGCCTCTGCCTCCCAAGTCCTGGGATTAATGACATGTGCCACCGTATCTTGCTGCACTGTTTTGTTCTGCAGGCAGCAACACAATGTGGCTGAGGCTGGCCTCTAATTCCTAGCCCTCTTCCCGTCTCACCTCCTGCGTGCTAATATCACAGGAGTAATCCACCACACCCAGCTTCACACTAACCTTCTAAATCAATAGTTTGCCAATTCTAACGATTATTATTTCCATTTTACAGAAAGAAAAATGGATGCCTACAGGAAAGAACTGTGCTCCCTGGTCACACAGCTGGTGAAGGCTAGAATCACTAACTAGTGCTTTTCACATACTTTTCTTGGTTTCACACATTTTTGAAATAGAAAAGGAGAAAGGAGCTGGCTGCCATAAAAGCTGATGACTCCGGGCACAGGGACATTCAAAAACAGACGTGCCTGCAGTTATTAACCACATGCTTACCTCTCCTCATCTGCTCTCACATATTAGTAATTTTCTTGGGAATCGCATAAGAGATGTTATGCAAGAGATCACAAAATGCGTGTATATATATTTTTATAATGGGAGGTAAATATGTGGTAAATGCTGCTACTTGCCATTTAAAACAACCGGAAGAGTCCATTGTTACTATTAAAGATGATCCCTGCAAAAACACACCTCAGGATATGTTACCTACCAGGGGTTGTATCTTCTGGGATGTCGAATGAGTACACAGGCCTGGAGAATCTGGGGGTGTGGTCATTCACGTCGCTGATGGTGATGTTTATCCTCATGTCTGAGGACTGGAGGCCATCATCTGCACGAACCAGCAGTGAGTACTTGGATCTGTGCTCCCTGTCCAGCCTCTTGGTGGCTATCAGGTCTCCAGATTCAGGGTCAATCCGGAAGCTGTCATCAGCTCCACTAATGAGAGCATACGTGACCAGAGCATTTGCACCCTGAGGGAAAAGACCAGGTAGGTGAACTGCTGGACTCAAGAGCACTGCTCCTTGTTGTTTTCAGTGAGTGTGAATTTGACAACAGGAGGCTGTGGTGCTTTAACTGCATGTAACAGTGTACAATTTCAAGAGGTCGGAGTATATAAACTCAACAAAGGAGGAAAGGATTTATGCTCTGGAAGTTAAAAATCATGTATGAAATAGAAACTCATCTGAGCTCATGTACTCGATGGCCATATGTGGTTACCAGGTCCACGCCACCTGTAGCAATCTCCAGAGTCTCTTTCTAAATACTCATGAACTTTTATCAAAATAGAAAATAGCAGAGGTGGCTGGAGAGATGGCTCTTCAATTAAGAGCATGTGCTTCTCTTGCAGAGGACCCAGGTTCCATTCTCAGCACCCATATGGAACCTCAGAAATGCCTATTAACTCCAGTTCCAGGTGATCTGTGGCCTTCTTTTGGCTTCCACATAAACTCACACATACGCATCAATCAAAAAAAGTAAATAAATAGAAAAGAGCACTATTTTTAAAGCCATGTAGAAACACAAAGGATTTAAATGAGAGAGAACAAAGTCAAAAAAGAAGAAAGTTGGAGGCATCACTCCTTCTGATTTCAAACTACACTTCAAAGCTACAGTAGGAAACTCAGAACTAAATCTATTGGCATAGTCAACCGATCCCTATACAATCATAAAGAATAAGCACTTCAGCCAAAGGTGTTGGGAAAACTGACTATTCACATGTCAAAGAAAGGAGCAGCCATCTCACATGCTGCTCAAAAGTAGGTGAACAAGAAATCCAAAATTCTAATTCTCCATCAAGACATAGATGTCTCTCTACCTGGTGGTCTTGGTTTTGCTGATCAATTCATGGCCATGACACAAACAATGCAGATGACAAGACCACCATAAAGTGGTAGGTGAGGTGTCACCAAACTGAAGGACTTCTAGGCTGTGAAGGAAGGGCAAACTATACACGTGATAGGTTCATTCCCAAGATACCCTAATTCCCTAAATACCAAGAGAGCAAAAAAAATTTACTGATCTAACAAAAACTGACTAGGGACCCATTTCCAAATAGGTTAGGAAAAGCAGCAGGTGTGTCAAAAGAGGTGCAGTGTCACCAACTGCCACTGGAGGTTCAAGCAACACTACAGAAATGTGCCACCCCAGACCTAAGAGAGCAGTTACATTCCAGAAGAAGCAAAAGACATCAAGAATGACAGGGAACTCAGAACCCTGCCCCCTATGGCAAGGAACAATGGGAACAATAGGAAGAATCTCAAAAGGCAAACAGAGGAAAAGCCTGAGGATCCATTCATCAATTCTATTCCCAGTGTAAGCAAAGGAACTGAAACCCGCACTTAAAAAGATATTGGCAGTTTCCTGTTCAGCCGGACACTGTTCACCACAGTCAAGGTTAGATGACCTGCCAAACTGGGCCCTTTCAAAGACTTAAATTGGTTAATACCCATTTTAAAAATTATAGTGGTCTTTGAGGAATAGAAGATGTAGGGAAATGCTAGTTGATCTTATTCTTCATTGTTTAAAGGAAGGACTTGGTGTTGTGCTGGTCCATAAGTAAGTTCAATCTAGACAGGAGAGTTTTCTCTATGACATCGACTTCTCCCAGTCACTGCCTACACTACAAGCTGTAAGGATTGCCAGAGTGCTTGAATTGACAACTCTGTTTTGATTTAAACACAGTCCCTGGGAACAAATTTGCCTTTTCTCACCATGACTATCCAGAAATTGATTCGTTAAAATGTTCAAAGAACTCTCACCAACATTAGAGGGCAGAAGATAAAGTGTTGTGTGTGGGAATAAAAAGCTGACTGACTGGACTACAGATCTGAAGCACCTGAACGTCTTTTCCGTGAGATAATCTGATGATTTTTATTGCGTGTGTTTTTGTTTTTCTTCACGTGCGGAGATCTGCTTCAATAGCCCGAGGCAAGAATACCCGCATTCTAAATTTATGTTCAGCAGTCTCCATGAGCTTTTTACATTGTATTCCCAAAGCCAGTCTTAAAATGTAATAAAGAGGGTGCCTCAAAACCTCCCATAACTTAATATAAGATGACTAGAGTTTGACACATTCTCTCTCCGTATCCACCTGTGTCTAATGTGTTCACTGTAACCTTATGGTAGAACAAAAACATCCAAAAAGCATTTTTTCCACTGCTGATCTGCTCACATTCTGGAGTATTCTATTTCACAAAGAACTCTACTACTTTAATGGCGCCTTACACTACACTCTATTCTGGACTATCAAAATGATACAGACTAAGAAGCCAAGAGAATTCGAAGATACGGGAACATTTTGAAACCATTGTACAAATGACTCTGTACTTAGAGAAAAAAAAAGCCCCATCTACAAAATGACTCAGGATAATAAACAACATCCTTCAAACAGTAGTCGTTCTCCTGAAAGCAAGTGAAGGTCAGTGGAGCCCACACAGCAATCTGTTCCCCTTCAGAATCAGCTGGTGCTATTTATTCATGAACACCTGAAAAGTCTGGTCAAGGGGCCTGGCTAAAATGGGGGTTTTGCAAAGTCTGTTTGTTTAACACCCCAATTCTGTCAAATGGGGACAGGCCATTAAATCCTTATCCTGAGCAGCCGGAGGAGGAGACCCATGGGTCATTCCAGAGTAAATAACAATAGCATGCAACTGAGTTTTCCAACCCGAGGTGCTGTTTCCAACAACTGAACCTTTGAATGTTCTGGGCTGTCCTTAGCTTGCAGACCTGATGACTGGAGAATGAATCCTTCTGACACTAATCTCTTCTCTCAGCCCTGCAGTTTCCCTAATACATGAATATTTCCCAGTTATATTAATTAAAGAAAAAGTGTATTGGCTATAAAACAGTAAGTTGATAGAACTTCCCAGCAGACAGTATCTGCATGCTCAGCACTTTGAAGATGCTCATTTCTCCACAGTCAGTAACACGGCAACGTCCTGTGTCACTGCAGAGTAAAAGGGGCACCTTGCATCTCAATCCTGTTCTGACAAAGCAGAGGAAGAAAGAAAAACACTGCAAGGACCTCAGAGGACAGGAAACATTCAAATGAGCTGTTTCCACTCCAATTAAGAGGTGTGGAGCTGAGCAAGCAAAGGCAGGAGACCAAGGGGTTATCAAAAAATAATTACCATGAACCCATCACAAACAACTCAGAGGTAAAGACAAATCTGTGAATCCCATAGGAAGCTTGTGTGCCAGTTCTGCTTGATACAGGGTCAAAGCAAAGCCAGTTCCCCACAACAAAAGCTGAAACTCTGTACTGTGGGAACCTCCCGTTATTAAGAAACGGATATGTGGAAAGAGGAGAGAATCCCAATGAGCTTCGTCGTTTAATAAAATAAAAGAACAGTCCTAATGCAGGCTTCAGACTTCTGGTGGGTTTACTAATTTAAACTCTCTGACACACCCTGCTTTTCTAACACACACACACACACACACACACACACACACACACACACACACACACACGTGTGCACACACACACACACAGCCCTCGAGTCTGCAGGCACCCCAGTCTTCTCCATGAGCTTTTCCCTCTCCGGTCTTGACCTGCTGACAAGAGTCGTCCCCCCCCATTTCTGCTTTATCCCTTGCACCTCCACCCTGCCTGACCCTGAACAGGGTGCCTACATACTCGACATCTTTACGTCTTCATAACGTGGGATATCTACTTGATTATGCCTACATGCCTTAGTTAAGGATTAAATCTAGAAATCAACTCTCAACAAAACAAAAACAAGATGCATGAAAACCAACTTAGGTGTAAATACCTAGAAAGAGAAGGAACCCCCCACTCTTCCTCAGATGTCATTGTGACCACAGATGTATGTCAACGACTACCATGAAGGCGGTTGGCATGAGCCTTGTACATGCTGCATTCTCAGGGACGGTAAAGCCACAAAGAGAAGCAGACCATGCATACAGCACCGCACTCATGTCAGCAGCATGTGCTCTTGAAACGGAAGAATCTCTAGGTAATAATTAACGATGGTTCTAACAGTCCCGGAGGACAGTCCTTGGGAGAGTTGTAGCTGATTAAAACAATCAAATTTCCATATACAATTTATTTGCAATTCACTATCATTTGGGTTGAGAAATCCCATATTAATCAAAATATTCCACAGAGTCAACATCCATACCAATAAAGTATTTATTAAAATGAACATAGCTGTTGCTTCATTCTTCTAAAGTGATTAGAACAAAGCATTTCAAACACATGATTTTATTTCTCTCCTTCAAAAATGCAATTATGGCCGTTCGGCCCTGATTATCCCACATCATTGCATGAGAGTCATGTTGCTGTTATATTGAAATTGGAGTCCATAAGATTTCATAAATGGATACAGCTACATATTTTGTATCAGCTTTAATAAAGTGAGATATTTGCTAAACTCATCAGATTTTACATAGGATGCCCAGACAGGTGTTCAGTCTCACAGCTGTTAGGAACCACTGACCCGGGAATCAGTATTAATATTTCTCTAAACGAAATGAGATAGCAGGCACTAATGAAAAACACCAAACGTTTTCTAGAAGAAAATTAGAATTATCTAAAAAAATTACATTCTATTCAATTCACTTGTACTAATTTTTGTAAAATTAACTGACTAAGCTATTATATTTCTAAATCAGCTGTTAGGACTAGTCTGTTATATATTTATTCATTCATTCATTCATTCATTCATTCATTATTCCTTTACCTTTTTAATTTTGTATTTTTGAACAGGGTCTCACTATCTAGTCCTGATGCCTGGCATTCACTGGATATAACTGACTACCTCCAACTCACAGACATTCACCTGCCTCTACCACTAGATTAAAGGTGTGCGTCACCCCATGCAGCCTTGCTCTACCTACTATTTCAGTGTTAAATAAGTGAATCTATGAATCATTTAATCATGGTTTTAAAAAAAAATGATATTCAGACATTCCTGGAGTTGAGGGAAGAAAGTCAGTTTTGAGTGGGGTTGGCTAAGGGAACATGGGAGGGTGTCCTGGTGCCTGAGGAGGGTTTCCCCTCAATGGCAGAGCATTGATTAGATCTTTCACTAAGAAGAAAACAAGCAAAGAGATTTTATGTGGGGAAATATAAATTAATTATATAACCTTCCATGCGATTTATAGAATGGCTATTGTAAGTCCTCACTTACAATAAAATATAGAGGATGATAATCTATATTGGATCCAAATTTCACATTTACCAATAGGTATGAAATTTGTTTATTCCAATAAATTGAAAAACTAGTTTTCTGCATGACAACCTTGAATAAATATTACAAAATTTTAAATTTATATAGACATAAATAAATATAAAAATATATAATTAATAATATAAAGATTTTAAGGTCACCTTAAATATTGTTAATTTTAATTATTTGTTTCCAATCACAAATAAAATAAAAAAATAGATACTTGACTGCTATGAAAGTGAAAACAAATGATGAAAATGTGAGTATAAAGACACATTTTAGATGCTTTTATTTTTAAAAAAATAATTTGGCCATGTGATCTAAAATGTAAAGGACAGACACCTGAATTGCTGATCAGAAACCAGTCTATGCCTGACCTTATCTGGTCCCATTCTTTTATTTTATTTGTGTCGGGGGTATGTATGGGCTTATGTATGTACAGGTGTGTGAGTTCACGTGGAGGTCAGGGATCAACTTAGATGTTTCCCAGGGATTAAACAATTTGACTTTAAAAAATAACTTTTATTAATTTTTAATTCATGAGTACAAGTTCATGCAAGTCAAAGAGCTCCACTGGAGCTGAGGTTGCAGGCAGTTTTGAATATCCCAAGATGGGTGCTGGAGGTGGACACCCCAAGGTGGGTGTTGGAGGTAGAGTCCAGGTCCTCTACAAGAGCAGTCAGTGCTTTTGACTGATGAGCCATCTCTGCAGTGGCACCTTGTTTTTTGACACAAAACTTCTCACTGAGACAGGGGCCTCACCAAATAGGATAGATGGTCTGTACAGTCAGCCCGAGAGCTCCACCTATCTCAGTTTCTCCAGCAGTGGGATTACAAGCTAGCACTGCTGCACACAGCTTTTTTATGAAGGCAAAGATGCTTAAATTTGGGTCTTGATGTTTGTGAGACATGCACTTTGCAGACTAAGTATATCCCATTCTTATATCACAGTTCAAAAATACTAATAGCTCTCGGAGAAAGAGCACAGAATTTGTAACTTTAGTCACTGAACACTAGAGCTCCCGTGCACCTGAAATCCTCTGAGTCACTGTGATTACAGATTCTAAAGACATAAACTACCTCATCAGCATCCGTGGCAGTCAACTGCATAATCTTCGAGCCATCTCCAATGTTCTCTTCCACAGTGAGATCCAGGGTGTCTGTTGGAAACACTGGTGGGTTGTCATTGATATCCTGAAGTGTTATTTCTACCTATAAAGAAAAAGAAAAGTAAACAATACATAAGGCCTCAATCGGAAATGCAGAGCAGGGGTCCATGGAACTGTCCTTCCCTAAAGGAATAAAAACGTATCCCAAAAGCAATGTTTCTTGAAAGAAGGGTATAAAATATTCATAGGAACACTTAAGACCAAGCAAATAATATCTGATTTGTTGATGGTAAATGATATTAAATGGTCACAATGGAATTCAGACTGAAAACGGTCCCCTGAGAGTTGTCACTGCAACCCCTTGTGAAGGACTCCCAAGACTAGAAGCCAACTATCTTCCAACCATGGTGTCAGCTGACACCATGTTTTTTGCTTAAAATGCTTGCATGGTAGCAGCTAATGTCTGCGGGAAATAAAGACATTCATACATTTGTTTAAGAAACACTTGAAATTTCTCCATGAAACATCAACTCTCTAATTTGGGGTACAACAACTACACACTTGTCCATCTTGACTCCCATTTACAGTAACAAACATAGACCAACCTCCTTTTCAGAGCTCATGGCTGTTAGACCACAAAGTATTAACTGCTTTGTTTGAGAGGCCTTAGCCAGAGTAAGTTTCCCTATCTAAGTAAAGTCTTCAGAAGAAAAGATATATTAAGTTTAAACACAGCTTCACCCTGTGTTGGGTGAGAGAGGCAGAGGCTCCGAGAAGATAGCAGACATCTACCAGTGTAACGAAGGCTTCCTGGGAGAAGATCACAACTTGAGCTGAGAAGGACAGCCCAGCCAGCCACCAAGGGCATATTTCTCACAACATTGGATTCTGTGAGACCCATTGTTCATAGCTCTACTGTAAAGATCCTATCAGATCCAGGGGTTAAGATGAGGAATGAGAAGAGAGAGAGCCAGCCAGAGGGTATGGATCTCCTCCAGGGACACAGGAAAGAGGAAGAGACCCATAAGTGGATACATGTCACTCTCTGACCAAATATATTGGGGGAAATACAGGCAAATTAGATAAATAAGATGAACAATTGATAAACAAAGAAGATATATAAAAAAATTAATAATTGCTGCGAGTCTCTATCCACCTTAATGAAAGAGATTTGCTCGCCAACAAATGGCCCAACCCCATCTGGGCAAAGACAAGAGAGGCCCACAAAGACCTGCAGCTTGCTCTCCACCAGCAATGGTTCTCTTCATTCTCCCTCTGAGCAGAGTTCCATGGCTGCTATAACTGTACTTGTAAGAGGCAACCCAAGCCAGCATCTGAGCAGATTTCCAAATGTCGTAGGTTTGCAAACAAATTAGACTCTGCCCTTCTCCTGACTGAATCTGAATACTTTGTTTCTCTTAGCTTTAGTCCACCATCTCAAAATCATGGGTCTATGTAGAAAACTTTGTGTACATGCACACTTCCATGTACATCCTCATGTGGATGAAAACTTCAGGTGTTGATCCATACTTGGCTCCTTGTTTGAGACAGGGTCTCTTGTTCACCACTGCATTCTCCAGACCTGCTAGCTTACCCAGAGAGTACCTTATCTCCAACCATCTTGGAGTAGGGAATCTAGGATTACAGATGTGCTGCAGTGCCCCAATTTACATGACTTCTAGGGATTCAAACTTGGGTTCCCACACTAGCACATCAGGTGCCATACCCACTGAGACATATCATCAAACCCCCAGAAAAACTAGCGCATAGGTAGCTGTCAGCATCAGACCTCACCTTCACAGTTGGCTCTTGCTTTGTCTTTTAAATGAACATGGAACACAAGGAAGTATTTTTAAACATTCACTCTCTTCATTCAGGAATCTAATGATAACTATGGCTTCATCTTTTAAAATGACCAGGTTTATACTGAATGAGGTCTGCATTATTTATGCTTTCATGTGCCTCTGTTAAACTTTCGAGTTTGATTTCTGTGTTTTATATGCTACCTCAAAACCAATCATTCCACATCTTCATCCAGACAGAATAGAAACCGTTGACATAGGAACCATGCCACTGAGCCAAGCACAGTCCTTTATGTGCTGAGAGAAACGACTGCCCCAGTGTGAGAAGACAGCTCAAGGAATTCATGGGTGAGGAGACAAATATCTCTGACCCAAGAGGTCAACAGTTGGTTTCCAACAGGGGAGGGAAATATCAGAGTTTCAACTCACATGTATGCCTATAAGCACACTTCACCCTTTCCCTTAAAGGAAGAGTGTTCTGTCCTATTTTCTTCTGTGATGTTGTGGCTAACACAGGCTCAGCACTCATGGATTCCAAAAGCTGGGTGATAAATGTTGGCATGAGTGAGCATACCACAGGCAACTCAGTCCAGATTCCAGAAGAGGATAATTTGTGTATGTGTGACAATGTATTTATAGCTTGGATATATTTTTCAAATATCACTCACTGTGTTTGTTGGTTATGCACAGGTTTTCACAGTAACACTGCTCTGTATGGCTTACAGCTAACATGAGCTGTACTTCTGGATTGATACTAAGCTTCGGACCTTCACAACCTCACACCTGGCTTCTGTGGAGGCTGTTCACACACACACACACACACACACACACACACACACACACACAAGCATGCATACTCACATGCAAACACATGTGCACACACACTTATCCTAAAACAATGTGTGGCATGTGTTAGTTGATTTACTATAGCTATGAAAATATAGAAGGCATCAGAGTGGAGGAAGAACTTGCAGTCTGTTTAAAGTCTTTGCAGAGCAATTCTCAGTGTGTGGGAAAGACATTTGGTGTTGTTTTAAGACTGCAGGATGCTTAGCACACTGAAAGTTCAGAGTTTCATTCATTTGCAAGATGCATTAATATTTAAGAAATCTGAAGCAGCATCACGTTCAGTTCCTTTATTTTACAGGCAGTGTGAGCCAAAGCATTGAAATGCCAAGTGTTTATCTAAGAAAAACAATGCTAGGCCACAGGCCCAGGGCCCATTGAATTTTCTTCAGCCAAGTGCAGAGTCTGGAATGCTGAGCAGGCTCAATGATGTGACTGAAGCCACTGGCCTCTGCCCTTGGCGTTAAAGTAGGAACCTGCTGTGAGAAGCATGTCCTAATTCAAAGCAACGTGAGTGTTATGTTTGAGGAAGTTAACATATAAAGAATTATGGTGAAAGCTAGTTTGTTAAGGAAAAGAGAGAGAAGAAATAAAGAATAAAGAAAAGAAAGACAAATTAGAAAGGAAGGATGGAAGAAAGGAAGAAAGGAGGAAGGAAGGAAAGAAGAAAAGAAAGAAAGGGAAAAGACTTTATCCATAGTTTTTCCGTTTTTAAGAATTTGTTTCATCTGCGGCTTGTGGGAAGATGTTCAGATAGATCTGTCTTTGCACTCCACTGAGTTCAATTCAGTAGGAAGCTCGGGGTGTATATTACAAATGAAGCCACAGTGTAGATACAAGTATCCTTGAATCCTTTTTAAAAATCAGATAGATGTGCTTTCTTCCTAAATGATGAGTTCCTTTTAAGCACTTCAGAAACTACCAACAGTGAAATAGTTGGAGAGACAGAAAGAGCACAAACTATAAGATAGCAACCCACACCATGTCAGGGCAAAAAGCGCATGACTGAGTAGCAAACAAGGTATGACTTCCCATTTTATCTCTGTAGAACTGGCACTTTAGTGAGATCCCATGTGTGTTATTAGACACCTGGATTTATATAAATTATGAAAAGCATTGCATCAAAAATGCAAGTTAAGAGTTCACATGTGTTGCCTCTTATGGATATTGAAGGATTCCATCAAGATTATGTGAAAATACATTTCTTAAGGTTTTTTTAGTTGTGTATGATGTGTATTTGTGTGTGTTTGTGTATGTGTATGTGTTTACATAAATGTGTATATTTGTATATTTGTGTGTGTGCGCGCACACGCGTGCGTGCTCGTTCACATAGGTATCGTATCTACAGAGCTAGGAATGGAGTTACAGGCAGTTGTGAGCTACTCAGCATGGGTTCTGGGAGTGGAACTCAGGCCCTTCTGAAATAGCAGGATATGCTCTTAACCGCTGCACTATCTCCCCAGCTCTAACGGTGCAACTTTTAATGAATTATTTTTTCTAAAATCTCTTTCCATAATAGAAGGGTCTAGCTCAGCATTCTCTCCATATATCCACAGGCTGCTGAAGTTGGCAGAGACTGAGCAATGCTTATTCTAGAAGCTTGGAGTCAGGGATTTCCTGGCAGTCTGCTGCTTCTAGATTTGGGAATATTTGTAAGACTATATTGACATATTTGAGGTAAGAAACTCAAGTCTAAATACCACATTCACTTTTGTTTCATATGTACCTTCTACACACAGCTGAAGGTAATTTTACAACATATTTTCTGTTTGCCTATGTCATGTCTGCTTCCCAGGGACAAGTGTAGAATTTTCCACTCGTGGCAACGTGTTCATGCTCAAAACACTGTGTATTTCAAACTACTTTAGATTGTCAGAGTAGAGATGCTCAGCCTGTCACCGAGACTCTCCAGTTCCCCAAACCGTTAGCAACACTCAAAATAGTGACTTCTAGATTCAGAGATTTGGAGAGTACAAATCTGTCTTGTTCATATTTATCCATGCCTAACAGAATCTTTCTTTTAAGGACATGTCATTTAAAGCAACCCTGTTTTTACATGTTTGCAAGGATGGCCTGTTACTGGACCAGGAGGAACATACTGACTGAAGCTGTTCTCCCTACAGAGATAGCTGGAACCACCCCCTCCTGTTGCTCTCCTGGCTCTTTCACATCCCACTGACCAGCAAGCATCTTCTTAGTGCTATCGAGTATGGTCTGATAACATATTGACACCATGCTCATCATCATGACTCAAACATTAACCGAGCTTGAGACAAACATGACTTGTGCAGAATGGGTTCCATGTGGGACCCTCAGTGGGGCCCAACACCACAGCAGAGGCTGCTAAGCTGAACAGCACAGGGCCATTCCAGTGAGCATGGCCCACAGCAGGCCATCACACTGACACTCCAGTGACATTTTGCTATATGGTACCTCAGTCACAGGCATGTAGACTGGGTACATACTACTGAAAACCACTGAGGAAAATATTCTCATCTTTCTCTGAGAACATTTCTTATTTCATCACAGTAAAGCAGATGCTGGAAAATACCCACCTCTTCTTCTGTACAGAGGTCCCATCCCTTCTTCATTGTGGAGATCCCACCTCCTCTTCCTTGCGAAGGTCCAATTGAAACCTACCACCCACCCCAGGGGCTATTCAGTCCTCATGTCTAATCAGCCACTTCCTCTGGCCCTGAAAAGAGGAAAGCGCCACCTTTCCTGCTTGACCTGAGATGTCATGTGGATTTTACATTTCCCAAAATGCCTGGACAGAGCTGTACAGAAAGTCCACGATTGATGGGACGTGGAGCTGACAGTCTACCCAGGAAACCAGAGAGTAGCATTTATTACACAACCAGCAGGGTCACTCATTAGAATCACCACTCTGGCTAGAGAATCAAATTTAGATTTAAATGTGTTAATATCTACCCTGACTAGAACCAGATACTACGTGATTTATTTCTTTCCACAGGATCATCTCATTGATTATGCCCTGGGAGCTCCTGGGAGCAAATCTTTGTTTACTAAACTTATATGAAAGCCTACATTTACTGTAATAACCCCCCAAGTGCTAATTCATTATCAGCCAGAACTCTGGCATTCTGCTTTAGTTTTGTTTTGGCTTTTGATTTTAAATGAACTAACTGGAGAGCTTCATCAGTAGAACGTATGACTGACTCCAGTTTAACATCTCAAATAGAGACTTAAATCTTGTCTTAAGTATAACAAAACCCAACCCCTGTTTAACACTGTACTGTTTGGCTCTGGGATCTGCGTACTTTCATTTCTTAAAAGGAAAAACAACACTGCTATAAAGGACCGCGCCAGGATCCACCCAGCTGCTTTCAGTTTGCTCCTCGGGCCTTTCCCTATTTGGGGTGACCGCTGGGAATTCTCTTGCCATGAGTCTGGGTGAAGCTTACCCTGTGTTCTGAGCGGTTGGTTCATCATGCTGCAAGGCCAACATCCATTACAGTTTGTGCGTGACTCACATTTTAGCTATGAGAAGGTCTTAACAAGGAACAGTTTACATTTAAATACCCAAATGTCAGGACCACAGCGTTTGGACTACGGAGGCACACAGGGTCATGCTCAGCCTATGAGCAATATGTTCAGGCATTTATTTATTTATCGCATAGAACCGACCTAATTCCACAGCCTGTGTTTGTAAGAGTGTATGTCTTGTCTTGAAGATGGTCTAGAACTAAGAAACTGGAATCCTGGTAGTAGAAATCAGACTTTAGAGGAAAGACTTCACATCACACATTGTTAGATCCTGGCAGAGCTGTGTGTGAACTGTCAGGAAAGCCAAGGGGGTGCTGAAAAGTATGTCCTGCCTCAGCAAACCTCACACTCTTGAAAACCGAAATCTGTATGTGTGTTCTATGCATGCCTGATGCTCAAGGAGGCCAGAAGAGGGTGTTGGATCCTCTGGAACAGGAGTTACAAACAGTGATAAGCTGCCATGTGGCTGCTAGAAATGGAATCCAGGTCCTCTGTAAGAACAATGAGTGCTCATAAATGCTGAGCCACGTCTCCAGCTCTGGCCATCTCTTTCCCTACTTCAGACCTAAAAGAAAGCTAGGTGTGGCTGTTCAGAACCATAAGTCCTACATTTGGAAGGCCTAGGCAAGTGGCTGTCCAGAAAGTCGATCTTAGCCTAAGCTAGAGAGCAAGACCAATCTTAAACCAAATAGCTGAAAGAAAATCCTGGGAGACTAGATAAATGGCTCAGTTGCTTAAGGTCTTCTCCTAAGGATGAAAAGGTCTTTTCATAAGGAATTCAATCCCCAGGATCTATGTGAGACCATGGACTTGGGTGGGCACTTGTAACTCTGGGTGTGGAAAGGTGGAGACAGCTAGCTGCCTGGGATTCCCTGGCTAGTCACCCTAGCCTTTGTGGAAAGTCCCAGCGAGAGATCTTGTCTCAAGAATTTTTTTTTTTAATTATAAAAAAGGTGAGACACAACACCCAAGATTGTTCTCTGATATCCACATTAGCAGGTACACCTGCACGAATGCAGACACACACACACACACACACACACACACACACACACACACACCACCCACCACCACCACTACCTGTACAAGCACACCTGCACACACATTTGCACATAGCACACATATATGAAATATGAATGAAAATGGCATAAGACTTTTTAATTAAAAATGAATAGTTAACAATTATTTCATGTATACATTATTTTACAGGAAACAATTTAGCAAAACAAAATATAACTTAAACGTGATGAGTCTTGATAAAAATTAGTTTAACAGTTAGCTACTTTGGTGTATATTATGCTACTAAGCATTTCAGCATTTAAAACTTTGGGCAATTTAAATAAAATTAAACAGCTGTATGTAGGCACCTGTCCATTATTCCATACAAAGAGGGGTTGCTCTAGTCTAATGACTACTGAATATTACAGAAGAAGGAGGCGTGTACATTTCCGATTCTTTAGTTCTGCTTTTAAAACAAATTGAAAATCACATAAAGATCTTCAGGGCACAGCTTGCTCCCCATATACGCTGCATGGATGTGACCATGCCCAGCTAAATTTCTCAAACCAAAGCCATTATGCTAATCTCTCACCACTAAACTCTCCCAGCCATCAGCAGCATATGTTCGTGGAATTTTGATGCATTTCACATAGGCAAGAAATACTTGTGAGTAACGGGCAAGCTTGGAGGGAAGCCAGCGGTGACGAGGGTGGCCAGGGGTGCAGGCACAAAGCAGTTAAGCCCATTCTGGGGGCAGCAGGCTTTCCATAGCTCGCTAAGTGTGTGGCGACAAACAAGAAGCTGGAGCCCTGGGCTCTCAGTGTTGCTCAAGTCAGAACCAAATAAGGAATTCTTCCAAAGCTGCCATACGTGCCCACGTCAACTTTGCCTGAAACCGACACTGCCTAATTCTACATTTGCCCAGATTCCTGCACATGCCCTGAAGTGTACGCAGACTAGAAGATGGAATTAAAAGATGTGTGACTTTCATGTGGAACTTGAAGACATTTTTATGTTCCTTCAAACCAAGCACCCTGCAAAAGTATCCCAGAATGTTCTTTTCGGTAGATGTTGATCTGAGTAAGGGAGACACACTGCAGAGGGAAATTTTATAAAAACTAAACAAACGAAAAAGTTCTGTGGAGATTAGAGAACTGACTTTTCCCCTTACTTAGTGGGCTTTAGACATCATGACACAGAGTCAGCATCTACTCAGACCAGTGAGAAAGCTGGAAGACAGCTTGGACTGTAACGAGCTTGCTTTGTAACCAAGAGAACTGGAGGTCCAGCCCCAGAACCAGTGTAAAGGAAAGTCAACACCCTGGTGCTTGGTGCTTCTGTAGAACTTGTGAAGCAGAGACAGAAGGGACACTCCAGCTTGCTGGCCAGCTAGACTTGCCTGTGTGGTTAATTCAGCCAGAGAGAGACTGCCCAGCCAAAAGGTAAAAGGTGGATGGCATCTGAGGGATAACACCCAAGACTGACCTCTAGCTTCTACATGTATACACACACACACACACACACACACACACACACACACACACATACACATACACATACTCTTGCATGCACACATACACATGCACAAAGCTGCACACACATGCATACACACATTTACATACACACATATACACACATGCATACAGTTACACACATATGCACACATACACACAGTTACACACATATGCACACATACACATGCACACAACTATATACACACATGTACACATGCACACAGCTCTACACCCATATGCACACACATGCAGACATACATATGTACACAGCTACACACATGTGCACATTCTTGAAAACTGAAAATGTCAGGCTTGTATGTACAATCATAAATAAATAACCGTGTGTCCCTCCCACTGACACCGTTAGTTCTCCCAAAGCCTCCTGACTAGTTCATCTATGATGCTTGATTGGAATGGTAGGATGGTCACCAATGGAGAAACTTGAAATGTCCTAGAGCCACACAGCTCTGTTAGCCTCTGGTACCAGGAAAAGGATGGTGTATTTTCAGAGGAGGTGTCAGAGATGAGAAATCTGTAGTTCAAACCAGAGTTTCCTGCCTGACTCTTAGCCTAGAGCAGCCCCACCTGCAGCTACTCAGAAAGGCAGGAGGAAGTGCATTCTGGTCAACCTGTGAGGTACCCGGGCTCTTCCATGGAAAACAATACTGTCATGAAAGGGAGCAGGTGCATAGGGAACAGGGTTTCACTCCTTGAATTGCCTCCAGAAATTCAGTGTTCATTGATGAGACACAATGAAGAGGGAAAAAACCAGCGTCTTCTGGCCTGAAGTGTGCCTGGTACTTGAGGTATGCTTTATTGCTCTGAACTTATTAATAAGCTATACTGCTGCATGTAACTTGCCAGTTTGCTTTCCCATGAACCTATCTGTTATGGAGACTCAGTGTGGCTGCAGTGGATGGAAATTCCGGGATAGCAGAGTAAACCTCATTGATGTTCACCATAATAGTACTTAAAGTGTACATTTCTACAGAAAGGAATGGTGACTCTAAGGTATTAAAACATACACTGGAAATGGTAGCCACTTCAACAAATGCTGGTGGGGAAACTGGGCATCCACACATAGAGAAATGAAACTAGATTCCTCACCTCCACCCTAGACAGAAAGTAACTCCAAATGTATCAAAAACCTTGATGTAAGACCTAAAATTTTGAGTGTAGTTCAGGTAAAGCATCCCATCCATAATGTCTCAAAGAAAAATGATAATCTACCGTGGAATTAATCTAACCAAGGAAGTAAAAGTTCTCTTTAAATAAAAAATACTATAAAACACTGACCAAGGAAATTGAAGAAGACTGAGATATCTCTCATGCTCATGAGTTAGAAAATTCAAAATCCTGAAAGGGCCTATCACACCAAAAACAATCTACTGATTCCACACAATCCAGATCAAATTTCTAGTGACATTCTTCCCAGAAATAGAAAAAACTCTTAAAATTATATAGAAACACAAGAGACCCCAGATAAGGAAACCATCATGAGCAAGCGGAACAGTGGTGGTCCAGTCCGGTCACACCTGATCACAAATTACACCGTAGAGCCATCGTAGTAAACAGGCATGGTACTGGCACAAAAGCAGACTCACTAATAATGGAATAGAATAGAGAGGCAGGGTGCAAGGCCACACGGCTACCTTCTCCGAGTATTTTTGATATATGACAAAAAAAAATACAAAATGGGAAAAGATAGTATCTTTGACAAATGCTTGGAACCCCGACTAGCTACTCCTAGAATTAAACTGGATCCTTGTCTCTCACGCTGCTGAAGAGCAACTACAAATGGACCAACAACCTCTGAGTAAGACCTGAGAAGCTGAAACTGCTAGAGGAAAGAGAGTGGGATGAATTCACCATGCTGGCATATGGAAGGACATTCTGAATAGGATTCCAGCAACTCAGCAGATACAGGTAATAATCAACAAGTGGGAGCTCACACAAGTAAATAGCTTTCGTACGGCAAATGAAAGTGTAAATCAAGTATAGAAACAATCTACAGAAAAGGGAGAGAAACAACACAATTTTGAATACTGGGCCATAAGACTGAACAGGTAGATAGTTATCAAAGGAAGAAATTCTAATGGCTACTATATGTTTTAACATATCAATATCATTACCAGGGGAAATGCTAATTGAAAGTTCCCCAAGAGTCCATCTAACCCCAGCAGAATGGTTAGCATCAAGCAGACAAGGGGCAGTAAATGCTGTACAGGATGTGGGCAAAGTGGCCTGCTTGTCCATCAGTGGTTGGACTGTGGCTGATGCAGCCATGATGGAGGTCCGTGTGGAGGTCCCCCACAAATCCGGAGGTAGATCTTCCATATGAGCCAGCTATTCCACTCTTGGGTCTATACCCAAAGGACTATAGATATCCTTCTTACACATTCCTATCCACAGTGGCTCCATTAACACCAGTCCAGAAATGGGAATAGCTTATATGTCCATCAGTTGATGAATGGATAATAAAAATGTGCTCCATGCACACAATGGAATTGCATTCAGTTGTAAGGAGGTGTGCCTTCCACCAATGCACACTTCCTTAGGCTAGATGCTCTTACAAAGGCACAGAGAGAAAATGAGGGTCCATCTGAATGCCCTGAATGCTAGACAGCTGAGCGAGGCTTGAATCCCTAAGGTAGACCAGATGCTTATCAGCAGTATGTAAATGGACATTGGTAAGGCACTGGTGGTAGTTTCTTAAGACCTTGGTAATAGAAAGGTAACACCTTGTCCATCACTGAGACCTCAGTGCTGTTAGGAAGTCCTCCATCCTGTACACACCTTAGAAACCAAAAGCATCCTGTGAACCTCCAGTTGTAGAGCACAAACTGTCTGTGATTTTGTTCTGCTTTTTGTTCCACAGTTGTTCATCTTACTCTGCATCACGTCACTCTGGGGTACACCTTCTTACACAGTCCACTAGGCTATGCAACACCACTCAACTCAGGGATTGTTCTTCAATTCCAGAACCTGGCGGCACCATGTAGCCAGTGAGAATAATCCTGTATGTTTTCAGTGCTGGACAATAGTTTTTGTTATTTTGACCAATTAACTAAAAATCACTTTATTGTAATGATCTCCCAAAGAAAAATACCACTCAACAGATTAAGATCGCCTGACGATCATGTGCCCTGCCCCAAACTCCGTGCATCTCGGTGAATCCTATGCAGTTAGAACAGAAATTCTGAAGCGGTAAAACTTCAACTGGTGTTTTACACTGTCACTGTCAGTTACACTATTATTTATTTCCTATAACATCAGAGACCTGATAAGGATGACTATTCTCTCCCCTGTTATTCAATAAAGGGCTCAGAGTCTCAGCTATATCAGTTAGACACAGATAAAGACTCAAAAAATAAACATGGGAAAGGAAGAACCAAACTATCCTTACCTCCACATGCTCTGATTCTATAATTAAAAGGCCCTACAAAATTCACTATAGTAAACACTTAACAATAGCATTGCAGAATGCATATGTGTGTGTGTGTGTATATATATATATATATATATATATATATATATATATATATATATATATCTTCACTTATATCAACTGTGTATCCCTAGAACAAGAAATTAAGAAGAATATTCTATTCATAAGTCCAAAAATGTTAAATATATTTGACCAAAGGGGGAGTGGGACTCAACCGTGAAGATTTCAGCACACTGAAATAGTAAGTTGGAGAAGGTTCTAGACAATGGAAATGCTCAGAATGAATATTATGAGAATGACATTCCTACCGGGGCCAATGTGCAGATTTAATGGGCAGTTGATTTATGTCACCACTTTGCTTTGAAGTCCCTCAGTCTCTCTCCTTATATTAATGTAGTAGGAAGAGTCATGGAAGCATCTAGAATGGGGTTGTATAGGTAAGTGTTTAATAGTGAGGAAAGACAGTGGTGAGATGAGGGACAATTTCATCTCTGCCTTACAGAATAGAGACCCGCATCACACAAGGTTTGACCCACTGTACACAGAACGCTCACTGTCATGACTCAAAACCTAGTGTGCGCCTGTCACCTTGGACTTGCATTGCTTTAGGGTCACATTTCTCAAATCTTGAGGCCCTCGACAACAAAAGGAGACAGGACCCTGAGTGTCCATTCTGGCTATCAAGGTTGCTGGGTACATGATGATAATCGAACACATACCACTGAACTTTAAAGAGAAGCCAAACTGACCTTGCGATAATACACATAAAACACATTGTCCAAGTGGCATGACCCAGCAACTGAGCGCCTATAACACAACACTCCTTGTGCCTGTCACCAGAATAATCCAACTCCAAAAACACAACTCATCAGAGAGAGTTACTGTCCAGTGTGTGTAAGTCCTCAGTGTCAGAAGCCAAAAATCACACAGACAGTGCATAATAATGACAGCTACGGAAGGTCCTGAATGCCACTAAACAATACATTTAAAATTGGTTAAGATAGAAAGTGTAGATTATGAGTATTTTATCAAACATTTAAAAAGTGCTATGCAACTCTATCATTTATTTGGAAGAGTGAATCAATGAATTGATGAATGAATGAATGAATGAATGAATGAATGAATGAATGAATGAATGAGATAGACATGGAAGTGGCTGCAGAAAAGTTGGGAGTCTGTGTTCACTCTTGCCCATGGTTGACTGCAGTTGTTCCGTCACACTTAGACAACTGTCCTCAAGCAATTCTAAACAGGAAGCACTGTTGTAACACTTCCTAGCAACCTCAGCTGGGAATTGGAGGCCAGAAAGTTCAAGATCATCCTGAGCTACATAGCAACTATGAGGTCAGTCTAGGATACATGAGACAGCGGCACAACACAAAGAAAAGATTTGACAGTTATGTTGGGGTTAGGACACTGCTGTTTTACCTGAAATCTCATCTCTCTTGTGCCTCCCAACCACAATACATGTGTACCAAGTGTCTGACATGTGTTCAGGTTCAGTGGAAAAGCAAAGTGTGGTCTAGGTTTGTCTAACACAAAGAGGCATACTCATCAAACATAAAAAAAAAGAAAAAATCTAGCTAAAGCTGCAGAAAATACCTCTTCCTTGGCGCATACATTTGCAAAGAAATTGAAGGCCATATAGTGCCAAGCACAATATTTTCCTCTGTCACCTTGCCAAAATGAAATCTGACCACCTCAGACTGAAGGATGAACAAGACACAAATAAATGAGACTTTAAAACCACTCCAGTAATATTTGGGGCCAGGAAAGCATGGAGAATATGATTACCTTAAAAACTACAGTTTCCAGAAATTCTCCTAAGAATTCCTCAGCAGGCATTGGCTATGATCCAACCTTTCCTTAAAAAAAGAAAAAAAATGCTTTGGATATCTTCCTATCTTGACATTCTCGACAGATGTGAGGTTTGCCAAAAGTCAAGTGAGTGTATGGTACATTTTTAATCATACTTTCAACATTCTTAATTTGCTCTCAGTTTTGACTTTCAAAATCAAGAAAGCCTCAAATTCAACTTCAATAGAAAGAGTTAATTTTTATCCAAAGATGTGTGTGTGTGTGTGTGTGTGTGTGCGCGCGCGTGTGTGCGTGTGTGCATACAAGTGTGCACACTAGGGAAATATCACAGACTCCCTGGCATTCCTCCAGACACTCCACCAAGTCAGTCTCATTGGCTCTGTTCCAGTTCTGTTCTAAAATATCTCTCCAGTTTGCATTTCTTTGTCTTTCTCATATTTTAACAGCATGGATGGTTATTGGCAATGTTGTGGAGCCTTGCTCTTAACCACTGACATTAAAAACCAAGATGAATAATCACAAAAAGGCATTGGAATGGATGGCCTTCAGAATCACATCCATGGTACCTAGAAAGTTGTACAGGCCCCCACAGGCCTGTACTGGCCCAGCCTCTTCCCCCATCCTACATCAACCCATGCTCACCTTCCCAAGCCCACACAATCCTGCATCAGAAACAGACCAAGTTCTTCCACAAGAATGCTACATCAGAATCTGTCTCGTTTCTTCCCAAATGCTAGCATTTCCTCCTGCCTCCAAAAAGCTAATTTCTAAGCTAGTAACAAATACTAAATGACCCACCAGGAAAGTCCTACGCAACAAAAGCAGGTAGAGCACAGACCAAGCAGGGCTTCATAGTTCTATGTCAACAGGTGTAAAACTGCCTTTCTGCTCTCGTCTATAATGTCTGTCTTCCTAAGGTGGGTAGATACTCGTGCACGCGTGCACGCACACACACACACACACTCCTCTGTTTTCTCCTCTCTTATCATCAGTCTATTGCTTCATTATATCCAAGACTATACACAATACACAAAATCACACTTCGGAAAAAAATCTTTCTAGTTATACTTCTCTGTGTGTTTGTGTGTGTGTGTGTGTCTGTGTGTGTACGTGTGCATGTGAGTGAAGGTACCCCTGGAAGCCAAAAGAGGGTGTCAAACACCCTGGGGCTGGATTTGCCGTCTCTCTAGCTGTACAAATCACGCCTCTATGCGAGCATGCTTATACCCATCAAAGCACACACCTGGGCATGTACAGCACTCAGTGCTTCCTCTGCTCTGACGTTTTCTGTGTGATTTTCTTATATTTCGAACTAAAATAGAAATTCAATTTTCCTAATTGGACAATTATATATTTTTCTACTGAGCTATGAGGGATTCATATCTTCCACAGAAGCTAGTCAAGTATGTCAAATTAGAAGATGATTCTCTCAGGCATTTTGTAGATGCTTTGCTGACTTGTTCCTTTCCTTAGAAACGCAAAAAATCAGTCCCTTTTGTAAAGCAGAAAGTCATGTCATGTAAAACATGGCCTGTATATATTCCATATGTCGAAATGGAGTCTAAAGATAAATGCAAGGTGTGATAATTTAATGATGGGATTAGTCTGACCACTTAATATGCAGAATCCTGGAAGTGAACTACTTGCAGCAGATAGAATGATATTTATTACTCTGTACAGAGAGAAAAGTACATATAAAACATAGAGCTTACATTACATGCATGCAGTTTCATGTTCCATAAATCTTTTACATTTTTTAATTTACCTTTCTCTAAATGATGTGCATGGGATATGCCTTATTACAGAAATGCTATTCATAATTTGACTCTGTGGAAAAGTGCCTATGTGGTGGGAATGCTAGCAAGGCAAGGAAGACAGATGATCATACCAGTTTACATCACTAGTCAACATTTTATATTGTGATGTTTAAAAAAAGAAAAGTTTATACCTCAAAAAAAAAAAAAAAAGAAGAAGAAGATGATGATTCTCTTCCCTTGTGAGTATGCTGTCACAGCTGGATGCTCCAGAAGGTTACTTGTTTAGGATGTCTCTTTATATTTATTTTTTCACTGGACAATTGTTTAATTCAGGCCAAGTTCTTCAATCTAATAAATCCTCTACCAATAGTAAGTGAATAGTTTGCTAATAAAGCCATCCTATACTCATCCATGGGATTTGACAAGCTAAAATTCTATCTCTGTAGACCACATTCCTAACGGAAGAAAACCTCTGGCCAGGTCTGCATCTGTTTATTTTAGGAAACATTATCCATGTGCTTCACATTATCAAACGAAGAATCAATTCTCTTTTAAAGTCCACCCAGCTTGGACTCGCTCACCCTTGAAACGATGCGCCTACACATGGCTGAAGAGACTGGAAGACACAGAAGAAGGGAAGAGCAGGGAGAAGTCGCTTTCCTATATAGAAAACTTTCTCTCGCCTCTTCTTCCTTGAGGTAAATCTGTGTTTATATACATTGTCTATGATGGTAAAATCGGAAGAAATGAGCATGGCAGAGCCTGTGCTTCCTCCCAACAGAGCAACTTGTCCTTTCTCTGTAGCTTCTGTAGCTAAAATAACTCAAATTGAGCCCAAAAAGAAGACAAGACAAGGGGGGAGAAGGGAGGGGGGGAGAAGGGAGAAGGGAGGGGAGGTGAAAAAGGAAAGGGGAGGGAGAGGAGGGGAGGGGAGAGGGGAGGGGAGGGGAGAGGGAAGGGGAGGGGAGAGGAGGGGAGGGGAGAAGAGGATCTTAACTGTTAACTGTTGAGTCACCTGTCTTGGGAAGCTTTTCTCTTTTCCTTACTTAGCAGTATTGAATGAGTCTGTCAGTAGCTTCCCAGGTTTCTAACTGCACACCATCTTCCCTAACTACATGATGACTTTGTATTTCACCAGCCTCTCCTGACTGTTCAAAGAGCAGTCCTGCTGGTTTTCCAATGTTGTCTTGCCCATACCATTTCTCAGAGGAAGGTGTCAGGCCCCACTCCATCCCTTTCTCTGTGTTTCATGCTTCTGTGGTCCCACTACCCTGAACAACTTCATGTGTAGACCTCCCTTAGAGGCTTGTTTAAGAATGGAGAGAAATCCCAAAGAACAGAGACACACTCACCATGCTTGAATTCCCTCCTACACTGACAGACAAGGACTAACTAAAGTGGCCACACCCCCGTGCCATGCAAATGAACCAAAAGATCTGTGATGATCCCTACTTGGTCAACTTCCCATATAAGACTGTGAGCTCCCTGAGGATAGATGCTGACTCTTGGGTCTTGGACTTGACAAGTCTGATTAAGTTGTTCCTCAATTCATGAGAGATCGTGACTTCAAGTTGCATTGTACTGAGGAGGGAGTTGAATAGCTAATGCATGAAGTTTGAGAATGTCCAACTTGAAGAACACCCTGGAGACGCCAGAACCAAGGGAAGGCCAAGATGAAAGGGAAACAGAGCACACTTGTACTGAGGTGATGGAAGATAGTTCTCTGAGAGAGAGAGAGAGAGAGAGAGAGAGAGAATTCTCCCAGGGGATGTTGGTGGAGCACTCCAGTGAAGAGCCAGGTCTCTACCCAAGGGGAACTTGGTGCTTTGAGAGAGACAGTGACGGATCTAATTATGAAACTGCTCCTCAGGGCTCCAGAGTAAGCAAAAGAAAATGATTGGGCAGGCTCAGGGCTCACTAAGTAACAGAAAAGGCAGCATGCCTCAGTTATGGATAAAGACAGAGTTCAAACTAACCACAGTTTTTCTCTTTATAAAGGATGAACAGGGGCAGTGGGAAGTGTCATGCTTTTTCTTAAACACACACTGTAATGGCAGGGATGCCTCCATAGCTGTCTCCCTTAACTCAGAAGTTTAGATTTATGTAAATGTTAAGTGATTACAGAAGAAACTAACCCCAGGGGTCAAGGGAATCTTCTAGAATCCTGCAAAGTTGTCATTAACATACAATGAGCAGAGCAGACTCACATGAAGCTTCTCAGCACACTGAACAAGACCCTCCACAGTCACTGCTGGCCCCACCAGTAGAAGGGGTTGACACCCCACAAACCTTTGAATCAAACAACACCATGGGTCTAAATGAGCAACATAGTAGGGAAAGAAATTATCTTAGGAAATAATTTTCCTTTAGGAAATGGAATAAAATCCTATTGGAGAACAGTCCAAATGTCATCTCCAATATCTGTGCTGGAGAGGTCAATGCTGTCAGGACAGCTGAGGTGGGGAACCCTCAGCTAATGAGGTTTCATTTAGCTGATACTGTGCATTAGTAAAATAATTGTCATCAAGATTCTGCTCTAAGCTTTGCTCATGTGAACCTTATCAATGTGAGGGAACAGATGACAGTTTGACTCTGGATCAAGGGACTGAACGTTTGCCTAAACTCAACAAGACATTCAGATATTTTGATTCTCTGGAAACAATTTTGGCACCTCAGCTTATGATCTTGCAACTGACGAGTTGGTCTTAATAATTATTTTTGGTTACCCATGCCCAGAGACACAGTTACTTATAGTTGAGCATAAGTAGTTCATTTTCGCTCATGAAAATGTATACTGGTGTTTTATAAATATCATGGGATATATCCACCTCTTATTTTATTCATTAGTTATAAGACATCTATGATGAAATAAATTAGAAGAAACACATAGATGTAATCATGTCCACAGAAAATCTAATTCCATGGTGTTGGTTTCATAAATGCCTATTATAGAACTCCTGTAATATAAGGTAACTTATCATCTATCAAATTGTGCTATCTGTTGATTGGTGTCTGCACTGCAGCTATTACAGTATCCGTCAGATCACTGAGATATATAATTATATTTGCTGTCTATCCTTGGTGTCTATAGAGGTAAAAGATGTGCATGAAGTCCTATTAATATCAAATAATATTATTCAAATATGTTTGATATTTGACTAAATTATTAGAGTAATCCATGACTCAATTATATTTTACTTTATTATAGTATCTATTTTAATCACCTATACTAAAAAAAAAATGTGTATGTCTGCACATATGAATGTGACCACATGTATGTAGCTGCCTGCAGGGACCAGAAGAGGCAATTTGATCCTTTAGACCTGGAGTTACAGGTAGTCAGGAGCCTCTGTGTGATGCTGGGACCCTAACATGGGTCCTCTTCAAGAGCAGTAAGTGTTCTGATCCACTGAGCAATCTCTCCAGCCCCCAAACCCCCTTTTCACTTGACTCAGATAGGATCTGTTGAAATACATTAAGTTTACTTCACAACCGGTAAATGGCAGCACAGAGAATAAGCAGACTTAGATCTCATCCCCATCAGGACCGTCTGCTTGAGTGGGGACTCACAGTAAAGTCAAACCAAACAAAGAAACTTCAGGCTGCTTCTGTAAATACCAATCTGCTATATATTATTAGCTCAAGCAACTGAGTAAAATAAATATTGGCTCAGACAAGTCATAAATCTGTAGAGTAGCCATCTACTCAGCCTTTGAAGACAAAGTCCCTAGGGAAGCAGATATGTCTTTCCTTCTATTACAGATCCAGCCTGAGGGCGTGCCGAGATTTTGAGGCTGTATAGCTGTTGGGTGACTTTACTCTCAGAGCTTGGAAATGCAAGCCAGGAGACACTATTATATGGTGGGACCACCCGTGTGGCTCCTGTGAACAAGATCAGGGTTGCTCCTTTGTTCTTTGAAGTTTCTTGGGTGATGTTGCTTAGCTCAGACTCCCACTCAGGAGCAGATCTGACCACTGAAGAAAAAAACTCTGCTGTCAGAAAGCAAAACAGGGTCCTAGCACTGGGGTGTTCCTCAGAGACATAATAATACCAATCAAACAGCGCAGTTGCCCCAGCAGAAGGCCCTGGTGCAATCAGCATAATGGCAGGTAAATGCTGTGTGTCTGAGGGTTGTGTCCAGGCTGGGCTAATGTTGGGTGACCCTGCAGGAAGACAATGCTTTGAAAGTCACTAGAAATTATTATTGCTGTCCTTACCACTGTTGTCAAATGTTTTTCTCTTCCACACGGCACCCCATCATTCTATTTCTGTTGGGTTCATTAATTAGCTCAAAGAAGAAAAACTCAATTTGAAACACTATCTTCACATCATGGAACAAACGAAATAAGTATAAGATATTTCACCTGTACCATGAAAGATGTATATGCAATACACGGGCTTGTCAAACCCTGAACATAGGTGTGCAGGAGGCAGAGACATGGGACCCCCAAAGCAAGTTGGCTAAATATACTAATTGAATCAATGAACTCTGTATTCAAGTGAGAAACCCTGCCTCAGTGCATGAGATAACCAGCAATGAAAGAAGACAGTTGAAGTTGACCTTTGGCCTCCACATGGAGGCATATACACATACGGACTCACACACATGCATACACACATATGCATAAACATATATGTATACCACACACACAAGAAAACAGAGAAAACTGAGCTTCTAGATTCATCATTTAGTTTATATGACTGCCACTTTCAGTGACCTTGACATGGATGATTTCACAACCTCTCTTCAATGGTCCTCTTTTTTCAGCTTCCACAGATTTTCCTGGTTGGGTTTGAAGCTTGGTGTAGTTTCCCAGGCACAGAGCTTGGCCTTGAAAGGGATAATAGTTTAGTTTCTTTTTCTGGATAGATGTATTGGTCCAGGAGCCTCATTAGTTATGAAGCTACTGACTGTATTGTACACTACCCAAGAAAAGAAGATGATTCTCTAAGATCCAACCATCAAGGAGATAATCTAGTTCATTTTCAACCAACCACATTTTAAAAGTCATGAAAATCATGGAAGTTGACTTCATCTTAAAAGACAGCCTAGAGAATTCTAAATATTGCTTTTCTCATAAAGAAAAAAAGTCCAAAACCCAATGAATAGGAACTCAGTAACACAAATAAAAATGTCCATTATTAGCAAATACCTTAAGACAAAACTCAGTTAATTTTGACATCGGCTGATAGGAGAAAAAATGATCACTTGCCCATTATCAAAATACATTTAAGATCACTTACTAATAATGTTCTGAGATCTTTTTTAACCTAAGCTACCATCTCATTTCTCACTGTTATAAACATAACTTATTTTGAGAACTTACTTATTCACTGAATACTACTCATTTGGGAAAGTTTTAGTAGGATTTCAGATATGAATATTAAGTGTCACTCTGTCCTGAAAAGCAATGTGTGATATAGAATATTTCTGAGCCTTTTGGGTAGATACAGTCTCTATTGGTGGTTTTGTAAATTTTCAAACACCATGGTCCAACCAATGCATATTCTGCATTTTGAATTTTTAGAGACCATACAGTTTACTCTAAATAGTAAAACAAATGTTTACTTTTAGTAGAGAAAATCTGGGTTAAGCCACACTATAGAATCAACAGCCAACTTCATGATGGTAAGCACTGAGACTTTCTGTAATTATGAGATCTGACGGTGCATTGTTCTATTATAATACACCAATTTTAGCTTTACACCTGGTGTCAAGCCTTATATTAACTAAGACTGACAGAGGATTGTAAATATATATTTAAAAGGATTTGCTTTAAAGCATAATTATCTGACTTCTGACTCAATTCCAACCTGGGACATAGTTGTAAACTGGAAGGAAAATAAAGAAACATTTTAATTTATAACACATTCTTAAACAACATAAAACCAGGCAAATCAACGGGGTTGGAGGGGGGCAGATGTATGCTGATGCCTAGTGGAGAGGGACAGCATCTTCATGTTAAAGCTGAGTGTGTGGGCGGGGCTTCTGTAGACTATTATCACTAGACACTGCTGGGTTTCATTTTCCAATTGTTGTAAAACTGCTTGAAGAAAAATGTCAGTCTGACTGAATGCCAAGCTTCCTATGGAACTAGACATTTCTTGACAAATAAAATCTGGTTCAAAAACTTTACTGGTCATTAAGAATTCACCCTTGAGTCCTTCTAAAATCCCAGAAGAATTTGAAAGCATCTTCAAGCTAGAGTGGACTCACATTTTAACAATGTAGTACTGAAGATGGAGAATTGGAATTAAAAACACATTCTTCAGCTGTGTGCAGGGCGCTCTGCTGGTGGCAGAACAATGTGGAAATGAAACTTTTTTCTAATTCTGCCACATCAGCATAAGCTATTCCGTGGTCATATTGCCTAGACCTTGAAGCTGGCATTTCATCTTTCTGTGCCAAGATTGAGGGTGTAGAAGGCAGAGAACCCCAATTTTATTTCAGAAAATGGCTTGTGGTGGTTTGAATGAGAATGGCTTCCATAGGTTGATATGCTTGAATATTTTGTCCCTGTTTGGTGGGAACTGTTTGGGAAGGATTGGGGGTGTGGCCTTGTTAGAGAAAGTATGTCACTAAGGGTGAGCTTTACATTTTCAAAAGACACCATTTCTACCATTTTGAGATAACTTTCTCTGCTTCCTATTTGTGGATGAGTATGTGAACCCTCAGCTGCTGCTCCAGCTCCATGCCTGCCTTCTTGCTGTTCGCTCTCCACCATGTTGATTTACTTTATCCTCCTGGAATTATAAGCCCCAAATTCATTAGAAGGCAGAAGTATTACATTGTAGCACATCTTAAAGCTGACACTCCTGTTGTCTGTGGAAATGCCACTGTAAAACACTCTACAGGAATTATCTCCTTTTCTGAAATGATGAAAATTGGAGTATTAAATCTGGTCCATAAAGTCCAGGATTTCTTAAAGCCAAGTTCATCCCAAGTTGGGAAGGTCCAGACCTTTGTATCAAAGTGGGAAATTCTGAGGACTCTTAGAATAAAGAACATGTAATGATTGAAAAAATTCTGAATATGAGAATGTAGTTACTGGGGTCAAACTCAAACAGAGGTGTCTAAAACCATTTCTGACTTTCACTGACAAAGACTGCAAAGTCACAGCAGAATCCTGCCTTGTCAATATGCCTCCATACCCCAAGTTCATATGCACTTCAGTTGGATAGGCCTGGCCAAGGAATCTGAACTCTCTGGACAGTTTGCACTCAGAACAACACTCTTGAACACATATTAAGGATAAATTTATGTTAATAAAGGAAAAGAGAAGACAGATCCACTGTGTAGCAGATACACTAAAGCAAACTCAATGCTAACAAGACAGTCGTAGTGATGTCTTGGTCACCAGCAGAGGACAGCCAAGGAAAACATGCTGTGACATTTGTGTTTTCCAAGGACATGGAACGTTGTCTGCTGACATATGTACAATAGATGCTTCTGGAACTGACTGCTGTTCCACTGAAAGTACAAAAGCACACTGACCAAACTCTTTGTTCAAATGAAATTTATGACAGTCTTCAAACTGAGCCCTGGTGGCTGGGTAAGGAACAGATAGTTCAGGATTTAACATGTGCTTATTTCTACATCAGCAGTGTGAAACTTACAATCATACAGATTTTAATCAAAAATCAGACAGTCATAAGATCCAAAGCCTTTACATGTAAGGTTTTTGAGAAAAGATGAAATGGGAAGAATTCAGGAAACCAGAGATGAGGTTTTCAGCCATCTGACCAGCCACACACTTTAACCTCATAAGTGGATCTATACACTACTACATGATACGGGACTACACCAGGGGTCCTCCAAGGACATCCTATTGCCTCTAACCCAAGAGCAATGATAAAGGAATCCTTTCCTTCTAGAATGTCCAGAGGGAATATAATAAGACACCCAGCAGCTTTGGAGGTTGGAAATTCAGCAAATGTAATGGTCAATTTGACTGGCAAGGCTAAGGGGACAGCTCAACAACCTTTCTGCCCAGTGTCCCTCCCTAGTAACACTAAATGGCTCTGCATGGCTGAGGACTTTCAAGGAAAGTGGCAGGAGGTCTGGAAAGCTCTGTTTTCCTGTGGATGGCAGCCAGGACCCATTCTCCCAGCCTGTGAGAGTCCAAGCCTTTCTGGAGGCTGGTGCTGGACAAAGGTGCTCCTCCAAAGCTCATTAGAGATAGGAACATTCGGCCTGAATGAGAAACACAGTAAACAAAGCCCAAACTCCTGCCTGGAAATGCTAGCTGCGCAAGGCACACTTCCTTCCTCAGCTTTCATGCTTACAAAGTTCTAAGTGCAGTCTTCCTGCTCAACACAAGAAACCAAGTCAGAGAGAGGAGAGACGCACTTTTCCTAAATCACTGCTAAAGGACAGGACTCTAAAATGGTCATCTAGACAATGGACAATGGAGATTGTGTTTTTTATATTTGGGAAACAAAGATAAAATGACATCAGTGAAGTCCAGTCCAACTCTATGACTTTCTCATGTTTTACTAATTGGCTTGATACACTTAGAGATAAAACGCCAAATGTCTCATCGTGCTCGGGTGAAAGAAAGAAAACACTGACTGACCAAAGAGAAACATAACCAAGCTACACGTGCATTTAATGGGTTGTAAAGTGCCAGGAACTGCTAGAATCCAAATTTATGATCCTTTGTGTTTCTGCAAGAAGCTGCCCCTCTCCCCTCCTCCAAAAAAGCAAAAAGAAAAATTTCACTCATTATATAAAATGTACATTTTTCTAAAACACCAAGAAACCAAACTTCACTGGATAGAAATCTCTGTGTTCACATTTAAATGAAATTAAACAGTCTATACACACACACACACACACACACACACACACACACACACACACACACACAGAGTGACAACGGTTTTAATGGTGTCAGCAAGTTTAAATGTCAGATCATCTTCTGTTTCACATTGAGTTCATGGCCCAAATTATGTGAGGTCAGACTGGAGTTAGTAGGGATTTCTCTCCATCTTGTAAGACTTAATAAATATGTTTGTGGGATAACTCTGGTCATCTTTATAATGTTCAAATCTAGCTGATTGGATATGAATTGCAAGCAAAAACCATAATTTAAATGAATTTATTGTTGAACTCTAGAAAGCAACCAGGGTATATGCCCTGAAGGTATATACCATGCACACATGCGCATGCGTGCGCACACAGAGAGAGAGAGAGAGAGAGAGAGAGAGAGAGAGAGAGAGAGAGAGACATATATAAAACATATGGCCCATGCTAGGTATGCAATATGTAATTCTACTATGCTATTTTCCTGTGTAAGCACAAACTGTAACACTGATACAGAAGAACTTTAGATTTCATAAGCATTTGCTTCAGTATTCTTTCTCTGAGGGTGGAAGCCTGTTGCCATTTGTTGACAGCTGTCAAAGCCATTCAGAACGAAGTTAAATCTCCTGTAAATTTAGATTTTCAACACATTTCATCTCTGCAATAAAGACATAAATGTGCTACATTTCAGCCACATCAGTTTCAAGCTACAAGGTGTGGCCATTATGTGTAATCTGCTCGGCACTTCCGTAACATGAAGCATCATTTTAAAAATCTTCAGCAACTTTGTCATTGGTATTTGCTTCAGCTTTATTAAGCATCCAAATTTGTATTTCTCTTTTTCTATGTGCTGTACTGTTTATCTATCTTTGTGAGTGTGATCACGCACATGCCGTGCTACACACATGTGGAGGTCATGGGACAACTCTCAGGAGTTGGCTCCCACCTTTCACTTTGGAAGCCAGGGATCTATCTCAACCTTAATGCCAAATGCTTTGTGTTCCCACTGTGTAGAATCTTTACTGCTATTTGATCTATTTGGTTTTTAATCATTTTGCTTTGGTTGGAAAAAGTTAAAACACTGGAAAAATAACTGTTCTCTTCAGAGAATTGCCTACACTCAATTCCTACATTCCTTGACTCTTCTTGGTGTCAAAACCTATCCCTTCAGCTTTCTTTTAGATGTGATAAAATATATAGCAATTTCCCCAAGCTTTATTTTATAAGAAACCCAACTCAATCACTATTATCAGTAGCATCATGAGGAGATTATCTACACACACAGGATGTTATAGTACAAGCTGAACTGCTGCCAAGGTTTGCTGTACCTAATCTACACACACACACACACACACACACACACACACGGGGGGAGCTTTCAACTACAAACTTAATTACAAACACAATATTCTTATTAACTTCTTTCCACTATACTGGAATTCCAAGAATGACTTCATTGTCCTACTAAACCATTCTAGATTGCTCTGTGTATTAAATGTGGGCTTGGCCCTGGGGTCGTAATAACAAGCAAGAGAAACCAGAACTCCACCTCTGTGGAGAGCATATCACACACAGACCCTCATCCATGTCTGAGAGGGGCAGATCTGTGATAACCTCTAGGCTGGGATATTGTGAGCTAAACATGGCATTTACACAGCAAGGACATGTGTTCATGTGTACAGCCAATACTTCTTCCCTTGAAGTGATAGTTCTGCAGAAACTCTCAGGTTGGGTGTTTGGGGTGATTAACTATTAATAATGAGGACCAGAACTAAATAAACCAGATAGCAACATCTTTGTTTAATGGCAATGACAGAGAAACTAAGATTAAAAAATATTTAGTGACTTCCAAATATCATTGACCCAGTTCAGAGAGTGTGTCATCTGAAGTTTGAATGAAGGTCCTCTGATTCTCAGACCTGGCTTTTCCTACCTTGTCAGAGTTACACTGTGAATTTTTTCACCTCTTCAACACCCCAGATAGTGGATAGATAAGTTACTAAGCCTCAGGGTAAGTACACTGAGAACTTTGAAGCTCAACGATGACCAAGTGAATGAATCAGTCATGCACCCATAACCAAATGTCAAATAATTTTCAGTCATATGACCTTGAAACAAAATTATGAAGCCCTGGTCTGTTACAAGTCAAAATTTTAGGAAGTGGGTACTCAGATCCACAGTGATTTCAAAAGATTGATTCTTATGTTGTCCTGATAAACACTGGGGTTTCCCTCAACAGAAACTCAACATAGTTACAAGTTACAGTGTGCTGGATCGGTGCATGCACCTCTGGATTTTATTTAGTCTATGCATGTTACGTTATCCAAATTATGTTTCAGAAATACATCTAAACACACAAATTATTTCTTTTCTAAAATAGTGTTTGCTAGTATTGACAAGTATTGTTTGTAAATGCCAACAAACTACAGAATTATTGACATACATACATTCATACACAGGTACATAGATAGATTCACAAGACTATTTTTCTACCAGAGGTTCTTTTGTTATTTACTTAATTTTTAAATTTTTATTTATTTATTTTATTTGGGGGTGGTATTTATGCTCTAGTGTTTATGTGGAGATTAGAGGACAATTTGCAGCAGTCAGTTCTCTCCTCCTAATATGTGGGTCCTGGGGGCCAGACTCAGTGTCAGGCTTGGTAGTAGGTGCCTTTCCCTGCAGAGCCATCTTTCTGGCCCCTTGACAGGGGCTTTGAAAGAACCCTATGAATGTTCCTATGTTCTTTTTTCTTTCTCTAGTTATCATCAAGCTATTTTTCATCGACGTCCATTGTACCTCTATGTCTCTGTAAATTTTCTGAAATTAGTTTGTCTTAATATTGAAAGATATATAGAAATAAAATACATACAGTACCATTCTGGTGGTTTGAATGAAAATGGCTCCCATAGGCTCATAGGAAGTGGTACTATTAGGAGGTGTAGACTTGTTTGGCAGATCAGGTGTGGCCTTGCTGAAGGAAGTATGACACTGAGGGAGGGCTTTGTGGTTTCAAGTGTTCAAGCCAGGCCCAGGGGCTCTCTCTTCCTATTGCCTGCTGAGCCAGATCTAAAACTCTTAGCTACATGTCTAACACCATGCCTGCCTGCATCCCACCATGCCTCCCAACATGATAATGAACCTGTAAGCCAGCCCCAATTAAATGCTTTCCTTTATAAGACTTGTAGGGACATATAATAGAAACTCTAACTAAGATATCTATATATTATGACAATAAAGAGTTTATATGATATTGTTGATAGTATATACCATCGGTTGATTAATTAAAACTATGGAAACCAAAAATGAGGAAATTCTTATACAGCTCCTCACAATAAATCTTAAAAATTAATGATGTAAGGTAAGCATGTAGACTTTTACCTATAATTACAATGTTCAGGAAGCTGAGGCAGGAGACTGCTCTGAGATGGAGGCTAGACTCATCTATAACATGAGACCCTTTCTCAAAAAAAAATAAAAATAAAAATAAAAATAAAAATAAAAATAAAAATAAAGAAAGAATTTAGTACTGATTACAAGAAAATTGTAAAGGTTTACTAATTTCCCTGACTGGATCACAGCCATGGTCCACAGTTCCTAATGGTGATTTATGAATATACACAAATATTATTTGGTGCAAGAAGCAAAAATTTAAAACTTGAAAAACAATTGTTTTGTCACTTTCCAGAAAGTCATAATTTCGAATGCTCACTTCCATCACTGCTCAGTATTTCCTATCGCTTACTGAAGATCCATACAGCTCCTGAGAGTCACCCTCTTCTCACCCTCATCATAATTCATTGTCACTCCCACTCAGGAAGCAACAGGTCCCCAGTGAGCCCACTTCTGCTGCTGCCAAGATCCTGCCTATGATAGCATTGGTTTTGTTTCTATTAAATTAGTCTTTACAAAAAATCCAGAGATTAACAAACCCATAGAAAGAAATAGATCTCTCTAAAATTGACAAAGGCAGTAACTGACTCGTTTCTCCTATGCGATTAGATGCATAAATTTACTAAAGGTTAGGAAGAAAACATATTCAAGGTCCACTATTCATTTGGTTGGAGCTGCTGCATTCTGTGCTCGCCTGGCTCAGAGCCACCTTCTGTAGCTCACACTCTGACTACATTTGTAGTTCACAGCTCCCAACTTATTTCTTCCTTTTGTTGTAACTGCTCCTGCTCCTGCAGGTCACTGGATTATATCTTAAATATTCTTCTTACTACACTGTGGCCTTATTTAGAAAAAGAGGGGGCACTTGCATGAAACGCCACTGAGGAAAAGTCGGTCATCTGCAAGACACAGGGCTACTGTTCCTATTCAGGGCTTTGTTTTAAATCTTGCCTTGTTTCTCCTCAACAAACCCTGGCACAATGCTGTTGCCTGCTCCCTCCCAAACTCAATACAGGTTGCCGGGCCCCTGAATATGCGAGCAGGGCAAAGCTGGGCTTCCCATGAAAATCAAGTCAATGACCTGCCTCGTTGGCTTCTTGGGAACCAAAAAACAACCATAATTTTTCATCCGCTTCGTTCTCAGGCGTTGTTAGTGTTCACTCAGGTTGTAATGCAATACACAACGCGTCAATTCCCCCAAAGCCAGTTCACCATGCATGATTTAATTACAGCCATTGGACAAACTCTCTTCACCTCTTCTAGCAAAAATTCATTGACCTGACTCCGAGAAATATTTCCTTCAATAGCGCACATTACCAGGATTATCCAATCAAGGGGAAGAAAATGAGGTGATGTCAACATTGGTTTGTTAAGAAAACCTAAAGTATGACCATAAAAGTCTTTATCAGCAAACTGCTGATCCTGAAAGACCCAAATTCAGTCAACTGACAGCAAATTGACAGCCTCTCTATTTCCCAGCCTGCTGCACCCCAAATGGAAAAGCAACAAAGACAGGGAGCACTGCAGCCACTTTTATTCAAATCCCTCACACTCTGCAGTTGGTGTGGAAGTCAGATATACAAAATTATGCATGGTTTTGCAGAATTTGCATGTAAAAGATTGCACAGAGGCTTCAATGCAGGTCGCTTCTCTGTGACCATAGAAACATCAGAAAAGTTAGAAAATTCAGTCCACTGAACTTCAAATGACTTTATTAAAGTGCCACTAATCAGAGTTAAAAGACAGAAGGGTTTAGTGTCTGTGCCAACAAAGTGAGTAACTCCCAACGTCTAATGACCAACTAAGAAAGCATTACTTAAGCTATAAGAAAAGGGGGTGAGGGGAGCTTGCTGGAAGCAAATTAAATAAGAAAACCTCCCTTGCCTTCTCCCAAAGACTGATCTCATTGAGGGAGGACAGCCCACTGACTTGGGATACAGCAGAGAGCAATGCTCTCTGCTCCCGCACCCCCAAGCTGAGAAAATCCACCTGGTTAACATCAGAGGCCTGCTCTACCCAGATTTGCTCAGCGCATGCAGGTCACACTTAGAGAAATCCACAGCTGCACGGAAGGCAAATATAGTCAGGTTTATACACCCCATTCCTGCTGGATCACCGGTGGAATAAATCCCGGCATGAAAATGTGAAGCCAAGCTCATAAATAATACAGGGAGGAGAGGGGCCCACAGGCAGAAAACCTGTAAGGCACCACTAAGAATAATCAGTAAAACACCTTTACTTAAGTGCTAGTTATGGGGAAGGTTCTGAACACTAGACAACAAAAAATTAAAGAAAAGCAAGTTACTTAAACGAAAATAATACATATCACCACCATTTTTCCTCCTATCTTTCCGGTCATTTACGAGAAGTCTTCTTTGTATATTTCTCTCTGGCCTAAATTTGTGGTTATCAGTGGAAGAAAGATGGAATGACCCAGATTGCAAACTCAGCACCTGAAATGCCCAGTACATTTTCTTCCAAAGTGTTTTTTTTCACTCTTCACCGCGTTCAATCACACCAAGGCAGAAGACGATCTGTACACCCTGCGTTCCCACCAGGGCGTTTTCTCAGCTCGGCAACTGCAAACACTTGTAGGTCACCGACAATGCTTCAGCCAAGTGTCTGCTATACCTGGACTACAGTAAGGTGTTTGTTACCATGAGCAGTCTGCACTGTGACCATATTGCATGCAGACTGCTCACGTTAAGAAGAGATGCCTATCTATACATGGATGCAACATGGCTCTTCTACAGGCTACAGAAATACAGCAAGGCCCATGAATACGTGCACAGTTGACTTCAGTATGTTTGTGTCTTTGCATCTACTTAGCAGTCAACATTGCAGACATGAAGAGCCCAGGGATGGAGAAGGACACCAGGCCAAGGAGACTGCAATTCTGGTGTGGAGATGGTAGAAATGACTTTGTAAGTCTGTGCAACAGAACATAGCATTTATGATGCTAACAAAATGATTTGAATTAAGGAGATCCTTGAGGGATAAACTGGCTCTATCTGGATGGTAACCAAGGATACCTCCCAAAGCAGTGCCCTTGACCTATAGAAAAGGCAATAAGAAGGGATCTTCCAGAGAGGGAGCTTAATAAGATTTGCCATCATGAAGCCAAGGGAAATCTAATGTTTATGTCCCCCTCTGGGATTTCTAATAAACAAAAATGTGGGCTCTACTGGCCAATCTACCTCATGAGCTCACAGGAAAAGGGATTAACCAGCAAGAGGTTCCTTCTCTTTCTAAACTATTGGTATTTGGCTGAGTACTCTGTCAAAATCATTTACCTAACCAATTTTCAACTACACCTTTTCTAAGTAACTGAGAAATCCATTCAGCATAGGAAACAGAATCAAGGATTCATACGATACAGTAAAATCCAACACAGCTCCAACTCCAGGGCCATGTGCCCAACTTATAGCACTGCTCAATAGTCATCAGAAAAATTTACATTATAGCAGTTGAAACAGAAGTTTCCAGAACTATAAAAATTTAAATTGATCAGTCTTGCAAGGAAGCGCACCCAAATGCCCTCTTCTGGCACTTCCAATTCACATAGCAAGCTAAATCTTTACCAGTTCTGTCACATGGTGCGACCTGAGGATCAGCACAGTTTCTGTTGGTTGTTTTTGCTTTGTTTACTTAGTCTTATTTTACAACATTTTGGGGTGAGTTCACCTTTAAAGATGCTTTATACTTCAGTGACATTGATATTATCATGAGAAAAACCTTCCCTGTCGGAGACTTTCAAATTAACATACTTAAGAGTCGGTCCAACTTGTCCTTCATGTATTCCTCACTGGTAGACAGACAACACATGTGCTGTTACATCTTTCTATAGTGCAGCCTCCACAGGTTCTCTCCACACATGTGATGTTTTAAAGTTATTATCATGGAACAGGACAGTTCATCTAGCAGACAGTCCTGACAAAATCAGATCTTAATCCTTCAGGTCTCCCCCACCAGAATAGCACCTCAGAAAGATTCTGCAATCTTCCAAAATAGCAAAACCTTCAGGGGACATTTTTAACTTTATGTTTACATACAAAGTGTGTGTGTGTGTGTGTGTGTGTGTGTGCGCGCGCGCGCGCGCATGCATGTGCACACAAGATTTTAAACCATTGTGTCTGTATTCAATCACTATGTGTTGTACAGCTGCACTGAAACAGCTTAATAACAGATGTGGCCACTGCTCTTGCTAGTTGGAGCATCAACCTAAGTCTTATCTCTTAGGAAAAAAAATATTTTGCAAGTATAATGAGGTGATTTATCATGCTGAACAGAATGTGTTGTCTACTAGAATATGTAGAGAAATCAAACCAGGTAATATGGTCACCCTTCCCTTCCAATGAGGACATTTCAAATTCTAGCAGAGATAGGAGACCTTTCGCATCCCCAAACAGGAGGACACTTAGAAATCATTGACTCAGACACTTGACTCCAGTATGATGAAACCCACAAAGAAACATCTCATAGAGTGAGAACAGAGTGCCACGGGGCACGTCAGAACACTGGTGTGAGACTACGCAACACACCTCAGACTCTGTGTTTAAAATGCCATTTACAGTTAGATACAGTCCAGTTTCAGCCTGTAATATGGTATAAAAGTAAAGCAAAATACATCATGTGCTAGTGTACTCAGCCACATAAATACCACGTCTAATCCTCACAGTCCGCATGCTCACAGTTAATTCACTTGTTGTAGTAAGAACAATAACTCACCATGCATTTCAGTCAGTTTCAAAAATAATTTCACTCCACCATCAAATCCATACACTTCTCAAACACCATAAACAAGGAGATTGAAAATTCCTCTAGCATTTTGTTTTAGTTCCGAATAAGCAAATAAAACAATCAACTGTAAATTCAAATATAGATGGAATCATTGATTCAGACATTAAGTTGTTAATTAGAAGTGACGATGAAGATTTTTTTTAATTTTTAAAGAGGAGGTTAAGTAAACTCAGTCACCCTGAAATGAGTTTTGTGGGGACTGGGCCTTCATATTATTCTTTCTGTTTTTCCTGTGATGATCTTATCCTGTCTGGTTAAATAGTGTAGAAAGCCATATCTATCTATCTATCTATCTATCTATCTATCTATCTATCTATCTAATATATAAATATATATAAATAAATAGAATATAGATAAGGTTTGTGTGTTTTGGACAAGAAATAACAAAATCTTATTTCTCCCTAGTGACCACATGAAAAATTTGAATAAAAGTAGACCACTGAAAAAGTGATCAGGTTTTCACTTTGACTTAAACAAAACATTCAAACAATACATTTATAATGTAAGTAATAAAACAGATACAAATTAAAATAATATCCAAAAATTTAAATGCCAGAGCCTAGTATAATGAAGTCTCCAAATAATCATATTTTATAATATAAAATTGAGTTCAGAATCACTTAAAATGTGATTCATAATTGTTTGAGCCTAATAAAGCTTTTACTCATGAAATCTTAAATAGATCTATTTGCATAAGATGATGTCAACTCTATACCTTAAGTTTATCAACTCCAGTTATTACTATGAAATTTTAGAAGTTCATAGACTAATCATTAGATTTACTTTACATACTCTTAAAATGTATTTCATAGAATTACTTAGTGTAACACTGACATAATCATAAATTGTTTATTCAGTATTTGTCCAACATTCAATAATACCCAGTGGTTTTTTCTAGAAAAGAAAACTCTTATATTTTATACCATTTGGTGAATTCTTGGAAAAAAATATTTTGTACATTTCCTGTAACTTCGGTTTATATGCCCTCAACGTTTTCTTCCCGTGTAACTATATGGAACATTTCGTAAAATGAATGAAAGTTACTTAGGAAGCCATTACTCTTCTGGATATGATGGAAAGCCACGCATAGTCTCAATAAATCAATGTTCTTAAAAGACACAAAAGAATTCCAAATCTTCTACTTAAAACACCAAATGTCTTTGTGTTGCAGAGAGTGCTCCAGATGGCTAACCATGTCTCAGTTATGCTAAACTCTGCTTTTTCTCAAGGATTCTTTTCCTATGTGCATGCAGACTTTACATTAAAAGCTAGGCTGTGTGTTGATGGGTGCAGGCAACTGTATTCTTATATGTAAATGCAGATCTTTCTCTAGTTGGGGAAGAACATAAGGAAATCCCAACACCTTAACAACACATTGGTCCGGACTATAAATCACATCTGCGGGTATGATCGATTCTAAGGAGTCCTAGTCCACCACCACCGATCAGCTTTCATATGAATGGACTGTACTGTCTTCTCGTGGTTTTGCTTCTATCTGAGTGCAGAATAGTGAGAGTTTGGGACCCCACAGCAAGTCTCATTTCACGGTCACAGACATTACAGTCATCCATCTGCCATGTCCATTTCAAATTATAATGTTAGAGACATTCCAGATAGTGACTTTCTCCGGGCACCTCATGTGCTGTTTACAACTCATACAGCCCACACAGTGAAACCATTTGAATACATTAGCTCATCCTAAAAGGAGTTAAAGTGCCATTTTTAATGAATGCTGTGAAAAAGATCTGATTTCAGCCCATCTTACATGCTGGTCTGGGGCGGCTTTCAGGGCCTTGCTTGTCTCCTGTGCTTACAACAAAGCACTTTTCTCATCTCTGCTTCTCTCCTTTCATCAACTAAGCTCGACTTATACATCAAAAACAACTGTGGTGACAGACGCTTGTAATAGCTGCTCAACTAATGCCCAAATACTGCAGGCGTTTCAAATTTACATTAAGGCATTTACATTAAGAAAAGCAACTCTCCAGTGCTATCCCCTAGCGCATGCTCTGTGTGCTCCTCCCGCTGCTAAGCTCCTTGCCTGCTTCCCCTCCTGAAGCTTCGGCAGCCACTGCTCTGCTGCTCCTGTGTTTCTGCGTCTGCTGTGCTTCATAAAATGCTAGAGGACCTGCTGCGGTTGCTGCTGCTCCTGCCCCTCTCCCTGTCCCTACCCCTGCCCCTGCCCCTACTCCATTGTTATTCCTCTCTCCGCTGCCCCCTGCCACTGGTGCAGCTGGTCCTGTCATCCCTATAGGACCCCCACTTCCACTCCTACCACAAATGCTGTCATTCTAGTCTGTGCTGATGCAGCTACTGCAGAGAAATAGAATCAGGCTGATCGCCCTCAGAGCTGCTCTCCTGACTGTGCAAATGTGCGATTCCCCTTCTGTGTAAGAATCAGGAGCCCACTAAGAAGATCTTTGCTAAGGTGTCCTGTGTGCTATTTCATCACCGCCACTTCAGGTCTGCCCCAAGGATTTTCCTTAAACTTTTGAAGATACTTTGCATCATAAATAAATGCCCACACAACGCATTCTCACAGAGAATGACGACTCAGACTAAAACATTTACATATAAAAGTCAAATACTTTTCCAAACTTCTTTAAATTTTTCTTTGTTTAAATTTTATGTGTACACACACACACATACACACACACACACACACACACACATATGAAAGAATATATAGATTACAGAATAAGAGACCTTGATAAGAAAGTAAATTGGAGAACAGTATTTTGTTAGGTTCCAGTACTTTTTATAAATCAGGATTTTAGTGATAGCTTTCCACATTCCATTGACTGAGATTATACTTCTGCGTTTAAATCATTTTCATTCATAGCTCATTCTAAAAGAACTCAAAGTGAAATTTGTAATCTATGCTACTTACACACACAAAGAAAAAGACCGTACTAATGTATGCCAAACAAAACAAAAATACCCGCTAAACATTGTCCTGACACCGTTATTGAAAACTACAGTCAGAATGCATGACAGTTTGGACTGACAGCTCAGACCTCACTCCAGCCTTTTCTAACAGGGCTACAGGCAGTTAATCTATCCTCTCTGAGCCTCTACTTCACCATCTGTAAGATGGTGCCAGCAACAGAACTTACTTCTAAGCACCATTTTTAGCTTACATGAAAGGGCCTAAGTAGCCATCTGTTCTTGCTGAATGCTATTTTTTATTGTCTCGGGAACAGTAGTTTATTATTGCTCATATTCATATTCAATAACTGCATAGTATTCACTTACTAACTACTACTATAACTAGAAAGATGTTTGGAAAAATCACAGAGTAATTGTATTTATTGAGGGATATCTACAAGTAAGTTCTCTAGAGAGTCAAATGACCAGGGCCTCTGGGGAAAGAAGGAATTCTGGAAAGCAGAGACTATAATAGTATAGATGGGCCTATTTTCAAAAGGAAGAAAAGAAAGAGGGCAGAGATGATGCTAGCACAGAATGGGTCTAGACTTACACAAGGAAGAAAGGCAGGCAATAGAAAGGATGACCCTAGAACTGGGTGCAGGAGAGAGCCTCTTGACTGGAGCTGGGGTCCACTTAATTGCATAGTAATGTTTCATATTAAATTATTTAAAATCAGGAAAGAACAACGATAGGCAATTTCTAACAGACATCACATTATAGAGAGCAATTTCACATGGATCAAAAAATTGAGGAAATCCCTATCTCAGTCTAATGCTGACCTAGTTTGCTTTCTTGTGGCTGTGATAACACATTCAGGAGAGGATTTATTTGGCTTACACATGCAAGTAACAGTTCATCACTGAGAGGAGTCAGTACAGGAGCTCAGGCAGTAGCTGAAGCAGAGACCATATAGGAATAATACTTACTGGCTTGCTATCTCCAGCTTGCTCAGCTGCTTTTCCTATACAGACCAAAATCACTGGCTAAGGCAGGGGAAGGTGTAGCACCGCCCACAGTGAGCTGGGCCCTCCAAAATTCATTAGCAATCAATGAAATACCCCACAGACATGCTCATGGGCCAGTCTGATGGAGGCAGCTCTCCAGTAAAGATCCCTCGTCCCACTTGGGTCAAGCTGACACCCAAGATTATCCACCACAAACACTAAAAGCTTGTATGAGATAAATAATGAGTCAGGGAAACCAACTGGTGACACCTCTCAGTGCATCTTTCTTTTAGCTCTCCTGACACAGTATGACACTGTATGCTGCAGTGTGGATCTGAAGTACAGCTGCTGGATCCCTGAGCGCTCAGCAGTGTTCCAGGGAATGAACACTGAAGTAAGACTGAGGACCTGGAGGTCACAGCGAACTATTCACAAGACTCTAGAACTAACGCCTCTGATTCCAATGTCTCTGCTACTGCTTACAGACAAGTAGACTCCAACCCCAGGCCATGGCCAGGAGTGAGGCCAGCATTCTCCTGCCTTTATCCCTACAAAACTGGAATTCCTAAGTGGTATTCACTCTCTGCTGAAACAACAAATTGGCTCTGTCTAAAGGCTGAGATGATGACTCTCAAGGCTATGTACTTCAAGTATCTCAAAGCAGCAATGCAGAATCAACTTCCAAATCTTACAGACGGTACAAAGTCATGTCCGCCCAGATACAGCTAGATACAAATCTTTCCTTTTCTCATTACCTTACATGGCCTCAGATAGACTTCATTTCTGATTCTTTCCTAGGTCTGAAGCCAACAGTCTTCTTGGTATTAGCTTGGGGACATGGGGAAATACAGGAACATAAGAACTGAGGCCCAGTAGGAGGTCTCAGATATTGACAGAGTGCCCTGGGAGAACAAAGGGAAGTGGGAACTCCTCTTTTTTCTCCATGTTTCCTGGTCTCTATGAGGGGAAATGGGCCCTCTTCCTGCTTTTCATTTCCCAGTCTCTCTGAGGTGGGCAGCTTACTACACTAAGTGTTTCTTGCTGTCACGAACTATCTTCCACACATGCCCAAATGCTACTGGCTAATCATCCGGAGGCTGGAATCTCTACAATGGCACATCCAACTGTAGCTTCACAATGTCTGAGTTCACTGCCACAGGTCTTTGTTGGTGCCATGGACATGTGCCTTCTGCAACCTGTGTGATACAAATCCCATTTACAGTTAGGCTCCTTATTAGCTCTCCCTCCAACAATAAATCTGTGTCCCTTAACAGTTAACCTGGCAAATTTTCCTTCTCCCACAACCATTACTAGAAAGCAAAAACCAACTCGTTCATGTCTGAGCATTTAATTGGGAGGCATGCTTAGTTACATCAATGGTAGAGACGCCCCTTCAAAGTCGGCTGAACATCCAAATTTAATTTAGCGAACTCTAAACGTGATCCACGGCAAACTCAAGCTTTCTGTTTTCTAAGCATGCCCTTCCGCTCCTCCTTTTGATTTGTTTTGTTTGCCACAAGGTCTCCCTTTGAAGCCCAGGCAAGCCTTGAGCTCCCATCCTCCCTCGCTGTGTTGATTTACACTTCTCTTAACTACTAATTAATGCTCCATTCAATCTGATATATTCATGTTCTCTAAAATTGAACATTTTTAACTCTTTCATGGAAATACCAGTTGAATCTATTTTCTGACTCAAAAGCCAGTGAGTGTTCATTAAACTACAAACAGAACTGTAAGCTCTGTTGACAACGTGGACTAGCCCCAAAGCTGTCAATCATCTTTGCATGTCCCTTCATGCTTCATTTCATCATGTTGTCATGTGATAATTTATGATGATGAATAATAATTAGGAGCAGAGAAGTGTATTAGAAAGAACAAAAGTATTGGAAACAAATGAAACTGAATCCAAGTCTTTTCAATATAATGTGCTCCGGTTCATGGTTGATCATACACACCTTTCTTACACACCTTCTGCCTAGGGATGGAGCCACCCACAGTGGGCTGGGCTCCACATGAATCATCAACCAAGGCAGTGCCCCAAGGACAGGCCATTGGCCAATCAATCTGATCAATTCTTTAGTGGTTCCCTCATGCCAGGTGATTCTAGGTTGTGTCAAGTTAACAATAAAGGCTGATCAGTACAGTAGGAGCCAGCCCTGCCTTCAAGGTCACTGAATATTTAACATTTTACCTCTAATGAAATTGCTTCATTTCTTCTTTTCCAACACTCACAAACAAAAGGCACCAGAGTGAAAGAGCTGGAAACAGAATGGACACTTTGCACCATAGTGCTTCATAGAAACAGAACGTAGAAACTGCAGTGTGCAGCAGACAGGTAAAGATGCTCAAAGATTTACTGTGGGGAAATATTCCACATTAGCAGTTAAATTAAAACGAAGATCTTTATAGCCTGAATATGGCCTGAAGTTCCCTTTCCGGCATAGTTGCTGAAAACGTAATGTCCCTTTTAATATGTTATAGCATCGTCTGGATGGGATGTAGCTTAGAAATGACGTATGTAACAACCTATGAACTAAAGATGGTGTGCCCATCTGGGTTTACATTATAAAAAAGAAAAAAAAACAGATTTTGTGAGTTACCTAAAATAAAATAAATATCTGTGGAAACAGTATTTTAAAAACAAGGGGACATGGGGTTTCCAAAGAAAAGGGGAATCATCGGAAATGTAAATAAAGTATCAAAAATAAAAAAAAAAAATAAATAAAAAAAAAAAAAAAACAAGATTCACTTCTCTCGCTTAGCTAAAATCCCTTCAGTTCTGAGCTTTTCCTTCTAGCTCATTGGCCACTCACTGTCTTTCAAAATCTATTTTTGTGTGGGATTTTAAGTAAGGAAGAAAATGACTGTAGAGATGGTTTAAGGTACAGCCTTAATAATTCCCTTAAGTGTAAATGCTTGGTTTATTCACATCCACACAGCGTCCTTAGACGTGTTGGCACATCCTGGCATGAACAGTAGCTATTACCTTGACCAGCAGTTGTTTACATTTTTGTGAAACCATTGCCTTCTGGGCCACACAAGGAGTAAATAGTCTAATAAAGGAGCCTCAAGAGTAAGCAAAGCAACATTCAAGAACAATCCACACTACCATGAGGCACATTTTCCTCCTAAGGCTTATGGTGGGGTTGCGTTGTGTTCTCTTTATAGACAAAGACCAAAGAGGCTGAGCATCTACCTGAAGCTTCCACCTCAGGTAGGGCTTTGAACAAGCTACTCTCCATGTCAAATTCTGCTGACCATGGAACTGGAGAGATGACTCAGAGTTAAGAACACTGGTTTCCTCCTTCAGAGGTCCTGAGTTCCAATCCCAGTATTCACATAGTGGCGCAGAACCATCTGTAATGGGATCCAGTGCCCTCTTGGAATGTGCAGGTATGTGAGAAAACATTCATATATACAAAATATGAAATAAATCTCAAGTCCCATTCACAACATTTCAATATGAAGTATGCCTATGTACCTAAGATTAACAATAATAAAGAAGCCCTCCAAAAATTGAAACACATGTCAAATTCTCTAATGGAGGATTGAAAAACTGGTTAGGAAATAACAGCATTCCAAGGATAAAATTTAAATTATAGTTGTATTTCTTTGGTTATTTACAGCTTGTCTCGTGTTTTATCAACAAGAGGAATATGTTTCAGCATTTTTAAAAATACTTTTTTCATGTCTGTAGGGGGTTGTGTATATGTGTATGGGTGCAAATGAATGTTTAAGAGGTCTGGAGGTCAGAGGTCAACGACAGCCTTGTTTCTCAGGTGCTGTCTGCTCTGGGTTTTGAGACAGAATCTCATCCTCAGGCTAGAGTTCAGCAAAGAGTCTGGGCAGGCTGGCCAGCGACCCCCCAGGGTCCTTCAGACAGTCTCTAAGGTAAGAGGGAGGATAAGAGGCTCCAGGTAAGTGTGGGGTGTGATGAAGTTAACAGTGGGCAAGCAGCCTGCCGAAGTCCTGACCCACACGCTCTCTCTTCCATGGTGCTGCAGCTCACCCAGCGCCACCCCCATTCCAGCATCTACCATTTTTAAGCAGAAGTGATTCCTTTAGCGTATCTGTTCTTGAATGTTGAGTGACAAACACTTTACATGGGAATAAAGGCATTGATTGACTCACCCAGATACACAGAGGAGAGAATACAGGATTGGCTACTTCTATCACATCCAGCCATGTTTGCCCAGTTCTTGGAAAGCGAGATTGACCCTCCTGTCCAAAGCCATCTTATCCCACAAAGAAAACTGTGCTCCCACTTCTGTCATTTCTCAGTAAGTCAGAGGTCAAGTGGTGCTCCCAGTCTGCCTGGCCTTGGGCTCAGGATACACAAGATTCATAACTGACTTCCAATTAATTACAACCTCAATGGAAAGATAATTTCTGTATTTTATTATTCAGAGTAATAAAACAATAAGAAGCTGATCTTTTAATGCAGGCTGCCCTAGCCCACACAAATACAAACACGAATGGCTATTTTAATGGTTTTACTGGGTGATTTAATACACTATCTTAAAAGAAATAGACCATGACTCAACATTATGTAGCAATAGTACACTCTGAGTGGCTCCTACTGAGCAAAAACACCCTGACAGAGGCAGAAGCAGTTCAGTAACATTTAGTGGCAATTACGGTTCAAAGCTCCATTATTACACAGTTTGACATAATCACACTTAAAACTAGCATTAAAGCAATGGATAAAATAAGGGCCTCATTTTATGTACCACTTCTAGTAAAAAAATCTCATAAATCTGAAAATTGCTATAAATTTGAAATGATCATGACAATATTTAATATACTTTCAAATTTAAAGTCATACAGCTTCTCCAGATCATGAAATGATCTAAATTGCTAATGATTCTATGGAAAATTTCAAAGACATTGTCATGTACAAGCAAAGTTACTTTTCTTTTCTGAGTGTCCATGAGGTAGGTCCTAGAGGCAGCAATCAGGTTGGGACCTTGACAGTTTCATACTGTGGGGAGAGGTCAGTGGGAAGCAGGCTAGAATCATCATCCGTGAGCCATGTTTTCACAGCCAAACTTCCTGCTCAAGCACAATACAGTGTTCATTTGAGAAGTCTTTGTGGGGCTCGTAGGCCTGCTGGAGTCTCAGGTTAAAGCGTGGAGTCAGCCCTGAGAAGACTGAGAAGTGAACAATTTCCATTCTGTGACACCTCTGCCACTCAGGTCTGTCATGTGAGTAGACAGACTGCCAATCACTTCTTGTTATCATTCTCTTTAAAGCTGCAAAGTCTTTCTAGTACTCACAGCCTGAGCCTCTCCCCTCCTCAGCCCCTCTCCCTATCCTGTCATTCTGCTCTTGTGGGTCAGATGTTCCCTGGGGGTGAGCGGATGTAACTGTCATTCAAGTCCTTTTTAATGTTTGCAATCCTGTCACATCTTTAAAACAGCAGAAGTCCTTCAATAGTCTGTTAGCTTACAGCTTTAGTGGTTTCTATTCTTAATGAAAAGAAAGAATCTAAGTCACTGATGGCTAGAGATAATATCAAGTATTTTAATCACTCCCTAATGCTTTAAGAACAAAAAAATGTTTCCTGGTAGATGAAGCTAGATTTTGTTAAAAAAAAAAAAAAAAACAAAACCTCCATTGTCAGGTTCCCCTTTGATATACTGGAGATCCACAGTCAGAAAACACTGACAAGAACTTTCTCCAGGTACTTAAGAGAATTCACCCTAGAGATCCCCTGGGAACATCTTCCCAGTTACAAACCAGATGCCAGAATTTCACTTTTGTAGCTTACTGTGTATATGGTGTGAGAAGATGGAGAGACGCTGGTGGGGGATGGGAGAAGAGATTAGTCTCAGAAACAGATTTCAGTGACTCGGAAGTCTAGTGAAGGGAGCATTTCACAGAAGCAAGAGAAAGACTAAGTCAATAGAATTAGAGGGAATTAGAGACAATGAGCACCCCCAATGACTATGTGATAAAGGAGTGTCCATTGAACCCGAAGCCCCCCTTAGCAGTCACCATCCAGCCTTTCATCTGAGGAGTCCCCTGACTGTGTGTCCTTCTAATCATGGCAGAGGACAAGCCACAGAGAGGAAAACTCCACTCTGAAGATGTCTCACAAGCAGAAATTTTTGAAAAAGTATTTTCTTGGCGTAGGTACCCAAAAGCCTAATGAGGTGGTAGGATACGAAAGGGACTAAAGTTTTGATAAAGGCGAAAAGAAAACAGAGTAAATGACTCTGAAGATGAATTTTACCTGTGAAAATCTGTCACTGAAACAGTTGAAGCTGTACTTAAAATGTGCACCATGGATGTAATTGGTCTTAAAGAATCCTAGATGGGACACGGGGTTTCAATCGTTTTAAAATACAGTAGTCAATAATAAGAAAATAACCTCAGATGCTTTTGATTTGGAATTGTCCTTTGAGACAGAACTTCACTGTATAGCCTAGGCTGGGCTTGAACTCATGGTGACCTTCTTTCATCAAACTCCTGAAGGGTAGAGCGCTCACTGTCTCATCTGTCCAGTACTAGTAGTTTGTCTGGTCCTTTAAGACAGTGTCTCATATATCTCAGCTGGTCTTCAGTTCCTGATACCTCTGCCTCCACCATTACAGGTGTGTGCTGCTGTGTGAGACTTCTGATTGCTTTAAAAACGCATTCAGGAACTCTAATGCAGAGCTAAATTCTCCACTGCAGTGGCTGCTGCTCATGGGACACTTCTGTAGGGTGCTGAGGCTGCACATCTCAAAGCCCCCACATAGTGCTCCTCAGCAGAAGGCATATCCTCCTCTTGCTTTTCCTTCTCCAGACACTCCCCCAGTCCTCAGCTTGGGGTCATGGTTAACATCACTAACTGATCTGCTTGACTGCAACAAGGGAGAAACTCTAGAACAACAATCTCTCTCTGTTGCCGAGGCTAGCCTCAGACATGAGCTCTTTCTGCCTCTGCCTCTCCATTGCTGTGATTACAGGTCCAATCCACCACACCCAGGCAGGATATCACTGCTTGAAGATTTAATAACAAATACAGGAGTAAAAACAATGCAATTTTTAAAGCAGTTGCGATATCCTCCTGTCTGCAGAGTAACAACTTTTCTCCTGACACCAAAAAATGGCTAACCGTGTACCTAGGGACTGGACTGGTACATATAGGCATTCATCAAGATGTCTGTGCAGGTTCACGGCCAGTATTCATGGTAAACCTGAACGCCAGCTTCACTCGAAATAAAAAAAATAAATCCTCTTTAGAATCAATCCTACTGTATGAAGTCTCCAGTCTTAATGCCTTATCAGTGTTTGTGTTCCGCACACAAGATGAGTTCCGCACAGAGAATCAGGGATCTGCACCCAGCTGAGGGCTGAGATGGTGTAAAAGAAAGTTCCGACGGACTGTACTGTTAGCTTGAGAAGCAACTGTCTGGGGAGGCCCATTTCTACTGCAAAGAGCCACTAACAGAAACTGTTACCTTTTATAGTGAATGAAGGGGGCCTGACACTTCAAGCAAAATACCTCACAAGGTAACTTGTTAGTGGTAAAATCGGAGCTGATAAGTACAAATTTGGATTGTGAATAATTCCTAAGCATCCCCAGGAGGTTTGCTAGTCAATACTTATAAAGTGTTTCCTGCAGGGCAAATGCTATGCTATGTGTCATCATGAAAACAGGTGCACAGATCACTAGGAGAAGCCAGCAGAGGCAAAGTCACACACTGCCAGTGGACTGACCTGTAGTAACAAGTGGCCGCAAGAACACGTCTTGGGAAAGACAGGGCCCTCCCTGGATGGTGCTGGGAGAAAAGCCTGCTCGAATGCAGCGTGGATGAACCCACACCTTCATTCCTCGACTTATCAAAATGGACTGAAGATGAAAGGCCAGACCTGTTAGAATAAAACACTGCCCACAATGTACTTTGATGGAAAATAGTGATCTTGCTGCACTATTGTTATTATTATTATTATTGCTGCTGCTGCTGCTGTTGTTGTTGTTGTTGTAAGCTTAAAAGTACAGACTGAAAAATAAATAAAACATAGGCAAATACAAATCAGACTAAAAAGCTTTTACAATAATAGAAACAACCAACATGGTAAGAGAAAAACCTACAGATAATAAAAGAGCCTAAAGAATGTGTCTGGCGGGGGCTTAGTGTTGATAATATATGAGAAATTTAAAGATTTCAATAACATCAAAGTAAACAACAGAGTTAAATCATGGGCATAAGATGTGATAGAAGTTGCACAGGTGGCCAACAGGTCTATAAAGGTTTGCTCAGCATCACAGAGCTTCAGGCAAGCATGAACCAAAATTATGATGTCATACCCCACTACAGTTAGAAGGATCAACATCTAAAAAACAAGATTAGTGCCACAGACACTGTTAAGAATTTATTCACATATACCAATGCTTGGTGTGTTGGTCAGCTTACTGTGACTATAACAAAATCCCTGGGATCATCAGTTTATGAGGATAAATAGTTATTTTGGATTACAGCTTTGGAGGCTGTGGTTCAAGACCCTTGGCATCTTTGATTTGGGTCAGTGATGAGGCAAAAGACTGAGTCAGAAGAGCATGATGGCGGGAACTGGCTACATCATGAGCCAGAGAACAAAGAGAAAGAGGAGGGGATCACTGCACTGGTCTCCTTTAATGATGTCCTGGATATCCTAAATGCCTCTCTAAGCCCCTCTAGTTCCATCGAAGAAAACACTAGGGAACTTCTGTACAAACAGGAAAGAGAGAAGTGCCACAGGATACAGTATCCAGAAGGAATGAAATGCAAGCCTTGGAGAGACAAATCTACATCCATGCTAACTGAGCGCTGTGAAGGAGCCAGACTCTGAAACCAACCCAACCCACATGACCATCTGAAGAACACAGGACGCATGTGCATGACCCTCCATGTTTGTCAGAGCAGTGAGACTCACCTCTGCAGCTCCATGGATAAGACTGGAGGTGTCATACTGAGTGAAATCACCAAGCACACACTGATGCCACATGATCTCTGTGACTCATTCATATCTGAGAGTCAATGGCACAGAAGAGAGTACAGTCCAGCTCCTAGAGTCTGGAGTATTTGGACAGGAGATGGTCAGATGTGGGTCAAACATACACCACTGCTATTAAGAGGAGTGTATTTCAGGAGATTTAATATACAACAACCACACTGTTGATGATACACTGTATTTGTTATGATATACATGTATCTGTGAAACATCTAAAGGAAGTGTGTGCTATTGGGTCTCATCACAAAAATAACCATGTTATAAAATAAACTGGCAGACTACCAAGGCTTAACTACGGACAATAAACACACGTATATACACATAGACATACATATACATACAAACATGTATATACATATATACTCACACACAATCATACAAAAGCATCCACATATATACACACTTATACACATACATGTAGACACACACAAATGCACTCACACATACAAACATACTCATCAAAATGTTAGGTTATCCATCATTTAAAACAAGAATATTTGGAATTCACGAAATAAACTACGAAAAACTTTCCCATCTCACAAAGTCTCTGTCATTTACACCAGTATTTTCTGAATTACAAATGCCTGATTGATATATCTTAAACACAGAAAGATCAATTTGCAACAAGGCATAGACCACAGATGTTTGCATAACTACACAGGGAAAGCAGCTGACTGGGGGTTTGGTGGGTTGCCAGTTAAGTCCCAAGCCACTGTCCCTCCAGGTATGGTAAAATCAATAATTACCTGAATAGGGCACCAAATCAAAATACTTTCCCATTACCCTACTCAACCTCCTTTTCTGAGAATGGATTAATCTCAATATTTTAACCGAAAAAAAATTAAACAAAAACAACACATTGTATACAACCAGGAGAAAAAAAGTTTGAGCCAAAGAAAAATTTTAAATGTGAGATATCATTACTTCCAATTTTCAAATTTGAACATGTAACATCTTTAAACAAAAAAGAACATTATGTTACATATAATGTTAATAAATCAGTATCCTATATTTTTCTGTTGCCTTGTTAAAACTAGCACATTACTTTTCTGTTGGTGAGATGAAATACCACAACCAAAGGCAACTTACAGACAAAACGTCTATTTACTTTGGCTTATGGTATAGAGAAATAAAAGTCCGTAGTGACAGACAAGCATGGCAGAAAGTCACAGGAATCAAAAGCTGGGAGATCGCATCTCGCCTGCAAACAGGAAGCTGAGACACAATCAAAAAGTAGTAACTAGAAACTCTCAGCGCCTCTCCCAGTGATTCCTTACCAAAGCTCCGCCTCCTCAAAGTTTCAAAATACAGAAGCCTATGAGGACATTTCTCATTTAAGCCACCACAACTAGTAAAGAAAAATAGTTAATTCTTCATCAGGAAGCCCTTGGGGAGTTTCAAGGGAACATAAGGGGGCCCGGAGATCAGTGATACATTCGGAATGCAGCGTATGTGATCCCGGTGGGTGCAGCCCTCTTTCACTCACGGCCACCATATGTCAGTCCACCCGTTCATTTCTCTCTGTTCTTTCGACTTTCTGACAATTCTCACTTTATTTGTAGAACAGAGATGATTACTATTCTCTGCCCATATTCAACTATTGTTCAAATTCACCAACACTGTCCCTTCCCGCGGTTTTTCTTGGACTCACTCCTCCGCGAGGAAGCTGTACTCTGGTCTTAGTTTTTCTAGCATGTTACTCAGTAGTAATATGTTTGCAGCCCCTACTGCATGCTGGGTAAAAATATAAGACTCTGAAATAACAAAGACTGATGACACAAAGCCCCTATTCATCATGACCTCTAACTGAGACCCAAAATTGGACATTTGTAAATAAAAACATATTATTAATTTTTAATCATAATTAATTAATTAATTGACATATTACAGAAAACAGAATTACTTTGAAGGCATTCCTGCCCCTGCTAAGCTTTAGCTCTGATAAACAGAGTGAGAGAATGTGTCCCTTGGGCAAAAGTCCAGAGTGAGCAGTATCGAATGTAATCTGGTCCCATCCCAAGCATCAGAGCTAGACAGAGAAAGCAGGCCAATTGTTCGTCTTCTCCCCTTCCCCTCTTATCACACAGAATGTGATCTGCTGTGACACTGGCCTGAGCCACGTGCATCAGCCTGGACCTCTATCAGGTCAGACAAATGCATGTTTTCAAATACATCAGAAAGTCTGAACCTGCAAACAAACAATGCACAAGTCACCCTTGCCATCAAGGCTTCTCTTTGCAGAATCATAATAAATCAATTGAACATAATGAAAAACTAGCTAGTTTAATTTATATGTGGGAAATATAATCAGTAATAATATGAAATTTTACCTCCAAACCACTGCTTTCAGTGTACTTTGGGCATAAGAAATAAACAAAACATTTGCTTTAAATTTCAACGGGGCTGTAGTGAGGAACTCAAAGTTGCTTTACAATTTTAGCACTTCAGTATATAGAGGGTATCCTGATATATGGGTGTGCTGTGAGCACACATACACCCAGAGAAGAGGGGAGGAGGGAGGGAGGGAGGGAAGGAGGGAGGGAGGGAGAGAGAGAGAGAGAGAGAGAGAGAGAGAGAGAGAGAGAGAGAGATGCTCAAACATACAGTCATGCACAGAAACAGTCATACAAACACACACACACACACACGCAGGAACACACACACACAAACAGGCACACATACACACACACAAATAGGCACACACATACACAAGAGAGGCTAGCAAATACACAAATACACATTCATGCACAGATACATTCACACAAAGACACACACACATACACACACACACACAATCAACAAAGGTTGATTCTCCTTTAGTTTCTCAATGCAAAAGGCACAGGAAGCCCAAAAGAAGACCTGTCATACTGATGTTAATGGAGGTTAAAGAGACACTGTGGCATACTGTACCCATTCCTAACAAAAATTATTTGTAATGATATTTTTAGTCTTTATGCCTGTTTCAGAGATATCACTGTCTAGCACATTTATGGCAAACCAATCTTCCCCTATTGAATAGGTTCATATCACAACATGATAGATCGTCTAATGGCACCCAGGAACAACCCTTCCCTTGCTCTGATAAAAGCAGTTAACTGAAATAAAAACACCTAACCATGTCACCTGTTTAACAAATTCAGCCATTATCCAGAGAATCTTAATTGCCAACCTTTCAATAAATATTTTGCTTTTCAAACTAATCAGAGTGGTTCATCTCAGAAATAACTACAGAGAAGAAAATGAGAGACAGGGAATAAACTCAAACCAAAGTAAAATTATACATAAATCATGACCTGAGATGAACAGAAGACCTCTGATGTCAAGATCTTTATAGAAGGTGTAAGGAGACAATTTGACTCTGAAGCCTCTCAGAGGCAAGAGGTGCAAGAGAAAATTGAGATCTACTTATAATTACACCACTCTTGGGAATTATATTTCTAATGAGTGCTAATGCCCTCTGAATCTCATCCATAGGATGCACGCAGCTAGCGATCGCAAAAATAAATAATCACAGGGAATTTCAAAAGCTAACAATAAAAGCAAGCACTCCAAAGGAGAGCATCCTTCATCTCCCACAAGGAGAAAGCAGGCAAATAAACACAGCAGCCTCCAATCCACCAGCGTGTTGTAGTTGGATCTCTGCCAAGCATCAGAAACCACATTTGATATTTTGAATTCTTGGATGAGTGGCAGATGCTAAAACATCTCTGAGGGGAGTGGGAAGTGGGAGGAAGAACTCAGAAAGCATCCGTGGAGCTTTCCAGAAGGTAGCTGTATCAATTCTTGGCGACTTTCACACAACCCTGGAACAAAGGAGCTTAATAGAGAAGAAGCCAGGCAATGATAATAGGACGGGTGGACGAAGTCTTCACCTTCTGAGGAATGGGCTCAGAAGTGGTCTGTTTCCCACCTGGAGATAGCACAGTGACTGCACCATAGCATCTAACAGCACTCTTTGATCTCAAGAACCAGAGTGGCACTTCTGATCTAACTGCTCACAGCCACCTGAGTTTACACGGAAAAGGGAAGAGTTTAGTCTGTGCCAGTTTGTAAGCCCTGCGGCAGAAGTCAGGAACCTCCACAAACTTGGCTCAGCACACTGAAATTATTCACTGTCTATAAAAACTCCACCAAGCTTGCAGAAGACGGGAAGTCAGTATTGTCCTGATATAAAGTGCCTTGCAGGTTCCTGCTTCACTCAGAAATCTAACCCATTCAGAGTTCTAGCAAAGCTCTTCCCTTTGGAACAGGGATTTCTCATCTCCGAGCCTTTCCACCGACACTCTGGTTTCTTCAGAGAGATCTAGGTTAGTACAGTGGCTCTGCTCATACAAATGGGCTTTAATTTACTTCTACAAATGACTAAAGAAGTGGCAGTAGCCTTACACTCAATATTGCTGGTAAGGGACATTAAAGTATATTTTAAAAGTTCATTATTGATGACAACCTGGGTTATAGCTTCATTTTCTGAAACTGTCAGTATGTGACAACATGCTTACATTGTCCCCATTTATAAAAGTAGCCATGAAAACACAGTTGAATCATAGAGAGTAAACATGAAGAAAAGATCTTTTAAAGCCCACTCAGAACAAATAAAAAAATACAAGCTCTTACCTCTGCTCTCTGTGTCCTGGGAAAGGCAGATGACTTCTCTATGGCATAAACATCCACTAAGTAGAGACATGCTCCCTGCTCCCGGTCCAAAATGGCTGCAGTTTGAATCACACCAGTCTGACGTCCAATGGTAAAGAGACGTCCAACAGTCTTCTCTTCACAGCGAACAGAAACAATGTAATATTCCACTGGAGCTTCTGACCCTCTGGGGCTGGCTGCTTCTATGGATATGACATTGGTGCCTATGGGCTCCCCTTCCTTCAAGATGGTTATGTATTTGGTTTGTGTGAAAACAGGCCCATCTAGGCCCTGGAGGATGATGGTCAATTCTGTGGTTGACTTCCTTCTCTCCGGGCCCAGGTCTGTAGCTGATACTATAAGGTTGTAGATGAGCTGTGAAGGCACCAAGGCAGAAGCCACTCGAAGGTCTCCACTGTAACGATCCACAGTGAAGGTGTCTGTGTCCCCATTGACTATCTCATACTCCACCTCACCATTGGCCCCTTCGTCCGGGTCTGCAGCCATGATGGTAGTCAGGACAGAACCAATCATGGCTGAAGGGTCTGCAGCCAGTGCGTTTTGGGATATAAACATTGGGACATTGTCATTGAGGTCCGTCACCAAAATGGTCACATTTTTCAAAGCATACTTCCTGGTTTCTATGGGCACAGCTTGGTCATTGGCTTTTACCGTTAACTCAAAGAGGTTAGCGAATTCCCGGTCGATCTCAGCGCTGGTGTAGATGGCTCCTTTGACCTCGTCTATGCTGAAGTGGTTACCTCGAGGCATCTGTTGGACAATGGCATAGGACAGCTGCCCATTGATATCAGCATCTGGGTCATGCGCTGTCACAGAAATTACAGACGTACCAAGAGGGGTGTTCTCCACTATTGACTTAAAAATGTCTCCCGGAGGAAAGCTGGGGGCGTTGTCATTGAAGTCCCTCACCTGGATCACCACTGACATCGTGGATGACCGAGGAGGCCGCCCCTGGTCTTTCGCTGTTATGTTTAATTTATATAAAGACTGTGTCTCAAAGTCCAACTTTTTGGCCAGAAAGATACTCCCGGTGTTTGGACTAATACTAAAAGTCCCGTGGTTGTTTGACCCTGTAATAGTATAGTGTAGATCGGCATTGACACCCGAGTCAGAGTCAGTGGCAGTGACAGAGGATACAAGTTCCCCAATCCTCATGTTTTCCAAAACATCCACAAATAGTGTTGACTTCGGGAAAGAGGGAGTGTTATCATTCTCATCCAAAATATCAATACTCAGGGTGCAGGTCGAGTTGAGGGAGACAGCCCCTGAATCCACTGCCTGGATGAGGAGAGAATAGACCGGGGTCGCTTCATAGTCTAGCTTGCCTACCAGAGTCACCTGACCAGAGAACCTGTCTATGGCAAACTGTCTCTCTTCGTTTCCTTTGAGGATAGAGTAATGAATGAGGCCGTTGCTTCCCTCATCCACATCGGAGGCAGACACTCGTAAGACCTGGGTCAGATTGGTCGCTGTCTCTGATACTGTAGCTTGGTAAAAGTCTTTTAGAAACTTAGGGGCATTATCGTTGATGTCCTTCATGTAGACATGCACAGTGGCCTGGTCCTTGAGAGGCTGAGGGAGGCCCTGATCCATGGCTATCACTGTGAAACTGAACACTGCTGTCCCCCTTCTCCTCATGAGGGACTCCCTGTCAAACTTGTGAGTATTGGTGATCTCCCCAGTGATGGCATGTAACTCAAAATCTGGCTGTGCCACCTCAAAAGCATACCTTACTTCCCCATTTGGCCCAAAATCTTTGTCCACAGCACTGACTTTGCCTACGAATGAACCAGCTCTCTGCTCCTCTTCGAAGTAAAATGTGTAATTGGTGCTATTAAACAAAGGCCTGTTGTCATTCACATCTTCTAAAATCACAGTGACATTCACAGTAGCACTTAGAGGCTCTACTGCCCGGTCAGAGGCAACAACTTGTAACACATATCTGTCCTGAAGTTCACGATCCAGCTCACTTTTGATATACAGCTGGCCATCTGGGAATATGCCAAAAGCATCCCCGTTGTTCCCATCCGTGATCGCGTATGCTATTTCCCCATTGGCTCCAGAATCTTTATCCAAAGCTTGTACTTTAAAGAATCGAGAATTCACCGGCTCTGACTCGGAAAGTGTGACCTCGTAGGAAATCTGGTCAAACACTGGTGGGTTGTCATTTACATCATGGACGTAAACTGTCAGGATGACACTGGAGGAGAGCTGTGGCACACCCATATCAGAGGCCACGATCTCTACCTGGTATGAGCCAGCGTGGACATCTAGGGCACCCAACAAACTAATGTTACCATTCTGCTCGTTAATAGTAAACAGGTTCTTGGGGTTCTGCTTCAGACTATAGAGAACCCTACCGTTGACACCTTCATCAGGGTCTACGGCTTTGGCCTGGAAGATGCTGTGTCCCGCCTGCCAGTTCTCCACTGCATGTATGCCTTCCACTGCCTGGAGGAAGTGGGGGGCGTTGTCGTTCAAATCTTTCACTGTGATGTTAACCACAGTGTCTCCCGTTACTGCCCCCCCACTGGCCACTACTCTCAGCTGATAAAAGGACTGTTCTTCCCTGTCAATGACACTTGCTGTGGTCAGCTGCCCTGTGACAGGATTCATAGCAAACATACCTCTCTGATCCCCAGTAGTGATGAGATAACTGATGTTGGCATTGAGGTCCATGGTGGTTGCAGAAACACTGCCCACATGATACCCCAGAGCCACATTCTCAAAGACCACAAAACTGTAGGCAGCCTGGCTGAATACGGGTGGGTTGTCTTGTGTATCTAACACTGTGACTGTTACTATGGCCTGGTTGGGAGATTGTAAATTGCCCCCATCGGTGGCCACTATTTGCAGCTGGTATGCTGTTTTCTCTTCTCTATCTAGGGCCATTTTTGTAGAAATGACCCCACTCTTAGCATGAATCTGAAACCGAGACCTGTCCCCAGCTGATATACTGTACTTAACAGTTCCGTTGGGACCCATGTCTGGGTCGGTAGCAGACACTGTGGTGACATAACTACCCCCAGGCTCGTTTTCCTGGATGTGAGCAAAGTATTGGACTGGGTAGAACACAGGGCTGTTGTCATTTATATCCAGAAGACTGACATTTACCTGAGCTGTGGAGGACTGGGGAGGGGAACCCAGGTCTGTGGCTAGAATCAATAGACAATAGAAGGCTTGTTCCTCTCTGTCCAGGGAGGAGATAATACTCAGCCTCCCAGATACCGGATCCAGGCGGAAGAGCCTTTGGTCACTCTCAGCCTCTTGCAGGGAGAAGCGCACTGTCCCATTGTCACCCAGATCCCCGTCTGTTGCCCCAAGAACCAACAGCTCTGTCCCAGTTGGAGCATTCTCAACCAAAGACACCTCGTAGCCTTCAGGCTGGCTAAACACCGGCTTTTCATCATTGACATCCAGGACAGTTACCACAAGCTGGGCATAGGATATCTTGGGGTGGACCCCCTGGTCTCGGGCACTGATATTCAGTACAATCTGGGAAGCAAGTTCACGGTCAAGGCCCCCGGCAGCACTGGTAGTCACCAGGCCACTGTGCTCACTAATGTGAAACCAGCCCAACCCGTTTCCGGAGACAATGCTGTAACGAAGGTTAGCATTCAGACCAGAGTCGCCATCGGTGGCAGACACCCCACTCACATAGCTCCCCGGAGGCACCTCCTCGCTCAGGTTCACTCTGTACACTTGCTGCTCAAAGACAGGAGGGTGATCATTGATGTCATTGACGAAAATCACCAAGCTGGCCACAGAGGAGCGCGCCTGAACCTCGGCGTTAGGGGGCGCCCCGGAGTTATCCGAGACCGAGACTGTGAGGTTGTAGGAAGGGATGCGCTCGCGGTCCAGGGCACTGGCCACCTTGATGAGGCTCAGGTTGGGCACCTTGCTCCTCTGTACCTCAAAGTGGCGCTGCTCATTGCCTCCGAGAATCTGCACTGAAATGTTTCCGTTGGCTGCTGGGGAGTCAGCGTCGGTCACAGTGAGCAGAGCCACCACAGTACCCACCTGCGCATTCTCATCCACCGAAGCGTAGCGCGAAGTGGCAGGGAAGTAGCGAAACTTCACTACCGGGTCGTTGTCATTGACATCCAGCAGCTGGATAAGCGCTTCGGCCCGCCCGGTGAGGGAGGGCACGCCCCGGTCCGTGGCCTGAACTGTCAGCGAATATTGTCGCCGGGCCTCGAAATCTAGCGGCTCTCTCACGGTGATGAGCCCTGTCTCCGGGTCCATCTGGAAGGGGGTTCCCTCATCCTGCAGCCGGTAACGGATGTCCGCATTGGTACCTTCGTCTGCGTCCGCCGCCGCCACCTGCAGGACACTGGAGCCCACAACTGCGTCTTCAGGCACCCCCGCCTGGTAATGGGAACTGCCAAACACCGGGGGATTGTCGTTAATGTCCTGTACAGTCACGTTGACCTGAAGGTAACCCCGCCGCTTTGGCTCACCCTTGTCCTCCACTTCCACCAGGAGCTGGTACTGAGGTGTGACCTCGCGGTCCAGCCCGCCCTTGGACACCAGGTGCAGGAATGCTCCCTCGCCACTGGGATTCAAGGTGATGTCCAGGCGGAAGCGGCCCGCCTCATTGCCACGGACGATGCGGTAGGAGCGGTGGTCCACACCGTTGGAGCCAATGTCAGAGTCGGTGGCAGTGTCCAGAATGACCTGACGCCCGCTGCCACTGTCCTCCTTGAAGGTGACCACGATCGAGGGATCTGGGAAGACTGGGGCGTTGTCGTTGAGGTCACGCACCAGCACTCGCACCTCGGTAGGGTATGTGGGAGAGCTGGAAAGGACCACTAGGTTGACCACATCGCTGGGCAGGCTCTCGCGGTCGATGGTGGCGGTGGTGTACAGCGCTCCGGTGCTGCTGTTAATAGCGAACAGGGCGTGGCTTTCACTGAGCCGATAGGTGAAGCCAGGACGCGTTGGGATGGTGCCCACCAGAGTCCCTGGCGGCTGCTCTTCCATCACCTGGAACACCTGACGCTGTTCGGCCGCTTGCACTCGGGCGGGGCCCGGGAGCAGCGACAGCAGTCCCCAGACTCCCAACAGCTGGCACAGAGATGGAGAGGGTAGCGGGAGCCGCCTGCGGCCAGGAGCCAGGTTTGCGGCCAAGTTCATGGTCCTAGTTTCCAGGAACCTGGAGAAGAAGAGAAACAAGGTGAAGGAAACAGGACGGTCCAGTTTGGCAGGAGACCTCTGAGTTCAGAAGAGTGGGTGAGGGACAGGCGCTGTGGAGAAGGCTCTAGGTGGCCAGTGAGACGCGCAGCGCAGAGAGTGAGGCGACAGGCGGCGGAGCATCCCTGGACTCTCCGGTGAAAGTTTCCAGGCCTCCAGACACTTAGATTGAAATCCCAAGTCTGAGCGTCCTGGCCGCGGACCTGAGTCTGGATTTTGGGAGATCGGAGGAGTCTCTTAGTGCACGCTTGTCTCTCCAAAAACTTTAGAACTTACCCGAAACGCTACACCCAAAAGGGCAGGGCCAAGGGCCTCAGAGCCCCTGCACCCTGGAGACAGAGCGGGGACGCCGGGAGACCCCGAAGCTAGCTGTGTAGACTCTTCTCCGCTTTCGCTCTGGGGAAGCCTGGAAGGTCGTCTGTGGATCGGGCTTCCTCCCCCTGCAGCGGAGGCAGCCAGGGTTCCCCGACCCCACCGCGGCTCCCGCAGCTCTCAGCTCTGTGGCTCTGCGGGCAGCCCGGGCTGCCTTTGCTCCCGCCGCGGGTCGAAGCCCGAGGTCCAGCCCAGGCTGCCGCAGGCGCTGCTCCGCATCCTTCACCTCCGCGCCGGCATCATTTGTAAGTCAACTGAGCGCGGGTTTCCCTTCCTCCTCGGCGCCGCGGGGGTCGGAAAGCAGCAGCAGCGCTTGGTCCTGGAGTCCCCTCCCCTCACCATGCCAGGGGCTCTTCCCCGGGCGTCAGCGGGCACCAGCGCCCCCGAGCGCTCCTCGCCCTTGTCCTGGGATCTGTGCTTTTATTGTCCCGGGTCAGTTTCACTTTGTAATCCTCCAGGCTTTGTGTTTGGAGTGGGGTGGGTCCCTTCGTCGTGGTCCCCGCGGGCGATGGGGGCGCGGAGGTGCGAGGCAGCTGCTCGGGACGCCGGGTGGATGTGCTCCTTTGCAGCCGGGACTCCGAGGTGGCACTTCGATGTATCTGGAGCCCGGCAGCGAGTCCCCCGCTGCCTCTCCTGGTCCCTCGCACTCTCCCCGCCCCTTCCCCGCTGCGCGCACACACGCACTCACACACACGCGCGCACACACGGAGGGGGAGGGTTGTCCGCGATCGCGAGCAGGACTGAGAAACTTTGCTCGCCCCTCGGTGCTCCCGGACTCCAGTGGCCGCCACTCCCCTGCTTTGGTCCTGTCACCCGCCGGCCCTGCCCCGCTACAGCTCATTGGCCACAGCCCCTCCCCGCGTCCCCGCCGCCCTAGCCTCCTGCTGCCACTGGCTGGGGCGACGCTCGTCACCGTGGCCTCCGAGCCTGTGGGCGGGAGGTGGGCGAGCCCCACGGCGGAGGCGCTAAGAAGGGGGCGACCACCCCCAACTCCTTTCTATTTATTTATTTTCCCTTTTGGTCAAACCTTGGCCGGCGTCGGCGCAATCCCAGCAAGAGGCAGCCGCGGAATAGATGGGGGTGGGGTCAGGTTTGGAAATAAATAAGTTTAGTGTCGGAGCTGGGGGTGCCATTAGGCTGTTGGGCTGGTAATAACTCGGTGGAGGGGGTCGAGGGAAATGAAAGAAAGGTTGGGGCGAGGGTCTGTTAACGCCGGAGGAAGGATTAGGCAAAGCCTGTCTGGGAATGCGCGCCGCTGCTGAGTTTTAACCATTTCATAACCTCGCCAGGGGCAGTGTTCGCGCAAACTGCGGCCCACGGTACCCCGAAGAACCCCAGCCCTTCCCGATTCGTGAACCTGCGCCCCTCTTCGCTATCCGTCGAGTCCCAGGGACACCAAGGCCTCGGTGCCAGGAAACTCCAAACTCTCCAAGGAATAGAGGGGCACGCTGGCACCCACAGCATGGTTAGTCTCATAGTTGGAATCCTGTCCACAGAGCAGTCTGGAGGCTTCAGCTGAAACAATGGCAGCTTCTGCGGGGACAGTTTCCTCTTACAAACCCAGTTTGGAATTTTTGACCCCCTGTGGGGCTTTTCTCCCCTTGACATTCTCTAGCCAAAGGAAATCTAATAACGTTTGGTTTCGATTTTAGCCTGGGGGAAGAACAACTATAAGAAAATAGAAATAAATGAAAGGAAGTTTAAATTTAATTTTTTTAAGTATCACACATCACCAACCGCACTCAGATTATTCCCCTGCCTCGGCTTATTTGTGAGATGCCAAAATGACAAAAAGAAAACGTGACTAGGAATCGGGTCAATAAATTTCCCCTTTAAGGGAATCAAGTTGCAAAATATGAACTGAAGCCAAATAATGCAAATATAGGGCATATGTCATACAATTTTGCCACAGGAATCCCTCCAAACATCAAACTTTCTGCGCCCGGAGATGGTTCAAGAACGAGCCAACACTGCCCCCTGCTGGTTTCAGTCTGGCTGCTACAGTGGCTGATTTCGTGCCTTAAATTAAATGCAGCTGGAAAGATCTGGTTACAGAGCTAATTCCTCCTTCTTGCCAAGGGATGGGGGCAAAGAAAAGGGATCTGGAAGGGTCTCCTACTGCCTTTCCTTGTGTGAGGTCAGAAAACAATCAAAAGCGATAGAGAAGACAACACATTCAAGTCCCCTGGAAGCAAACCGCCTGTAACCTAAAGTGAGGAAGGATAGAGCCTGATTCTAAAAACATTGCGAATTCCTTTGTTTCGTTAGAACGTTCACTTCTGCCTCTTCCCCAGCTATAGCGCGATGAGCGACCTGGACGCAGACCAGAGAGTTAGGCGTCTGTATTGCTACATTTTTCAGACTGCAAAACTATTGAATACATTTCATTAACCACCCCCCCTTTTAAAAAGCAAAACAAAAACAAAAGAAAAAGCAAAAACAAAACAAACAAAATTATTTTATCACTGCTAAGCAACCCTTACCCCCGCCCCCACCCCAATGCCATTATTTCGCTGTAATTCAGCCAAGAGAGATTTGTAGATTAAAGTTGACTCAAAGTTACTACAAACCGCAGCTATGAGGGTGCGAACATTGTAGAAGACTTTCATTTTGTTTGCAAATCTTGCGTGGTTCAATACTCGGACACATAAGAATGGGAAGAAATCACTTGGAACCATTAGGGGAAGATGGTGGATTTTTGCTGGTCTGCCTGGTGTCTGTTTGGAGAGCATGTGAAATGCCTTCACAGCTCAACAGAATGGAATTAACATCTCTTGTCAGTGAATTTAATTTGAGAAAACAGGTAATTTAATTCATTCTGTAAAACGGAGTATTTAATCTGTGAAATAAGTGCATAGTCTTCGTTTTAATGTAAAAAAAAAAAAAAGCAATGCAAAAAAAAAAAAAAAAAGGGTCACATTCAGTCCAAAATTATTTGTTTGGAAAATTCCAAGAGAGGATTACCACAAATTATTTAAGCAATGGGGTGGTTAGTTGAACAACTAACCTTCCATAATGATGTAATAGACTCATTTGTAGATAATTCTACACAAAACTACAATTTTGCATGTGTGGTATGTAATTTAAAAAGAAATAAGAATGTTTTGAATGAAACATGAAATAAAGCTTTTGTTAGATTTTATTTTTTGTCTTCCTTAAATTTCTAGAGCTGTGTTAACATAGTATACTATCTCATATGTGTGTATACACCATATATTATATATATAATGCATGTTATTACATATTATATATAATATATAATGTAATAGATATAATATATTGCCGTATATATAATTCTTCCTGTGGGTGAGAATAAAGGCTTTTGCCAGGGATGCTTTATCACCTCAGTTCCATCTCCAGAAACCAGACAAAGTAGCACAATTGTCTGTAACTGTGGCACCACCTAGTGGGAAATGGGAGACAGAGATGGGAATCTGTGGAAACCAAGCCCAGCAGCCTGAGAGATGCAGTTGAAACGAAGCTTAAAACAAAATAGGAAGAGTGGACAGGCTCCCCAGGGTGTCCTCTGACTTCCACACATGTGCGCACACACACACACACACACACACAAGCACACACAAGCACACACACTCACATCTCTCTAACATATATACCAAAAATCATAATTATTCTCATAAAAGTGGAAGGGAGACATGAGGTCATTATACACGTGAAATGTATTTTGAAACCATGAACTACTTCACTAAGCAGATGACAAAGAACATGCGGCAGCGAATGGAAGGTTTAAGGAAGATCTAAGTGTTCATTTCCTCTTGTCTTTCAGAAAACCCAAACAAATGTAGTTTATTTTTCCTACCCAAATCTTGGTTATTTATAAAAATGGTTGTCAGGTTGGAGTTTTAACAAAAATGGAATTAGAAACCATGCCGGTTAGTTTTGTCGACTGGACAAAAGCTACAGCCCTCACTGCGCTCTATTGTCTAGCTGCAGGCGTGGCAAAACTGCTGCCTCCTACTTCTGTCACTATGACGACCTGGTTCCTCAGACTGGGAGCCAGTTTAAACTCTTCCTGAAGCAGCCTCATCCCGGTATTTTGGCACAGCAACAAGACAGGTGACTGTTTTCTGCTCTTCTTTTCCATTCTGGTTGAATTCTCTAATGTGCCCCCATAAGCTCAAGGATTTAAGCGCTTGGTCTTCAGCTGCTCCCACTGTTTGAGAAAGATGTGGAACTTTTAGGAAGTGGAGTCTTGCTGGATGAGTTAGGTCACTAGGAGCAGGACGATAGCACCTTATAACCCCCTACGCTCCTATTCCCACTGTGCTTCCTGAGTGTGGATGCAGCCAGTCCCCACCTTCATTGCGCAATCCCAATCCAGGCAAGTGTTTGGTCACAGCAACAGGAAAAGTGATTAACACATTGCCCTTGCACTTCCAGCCTCTGGGCCTGCTGTGTCCTCTCTCCCTTCCCTCCACACACAGATACTCCACGCTACTCCTTATGCCCACCGCACCACATTTCCCAGAGACAGTGACCTCAGCCTGAGGCTATCCTGAGTGGTCTGGCAAAGGTGCCTTTTAGCTGTGCTGCGATTTTAACGGAGGCGTCTGACCCTGTGCTGTACATGCAGCTCAGCCTGCTGCCTGATGGGTCACACCCGTGTTTCTACTTGTGTCTTCACTGCTGCCCTGACTTTTGCTCTGTCTCTACCCACAGTGAACACGCCTCCATGTCCTGTAGCCAGACACCAGGTCCCTGGTATCTCAAAGAACTCCGATTTTTTTTTTCTTTTGATCTTGATTTGTTGGAATTCTTCTTGATGTGTGCTAAATGTTTAGTTCCGTTTTTCACAAGTTTTTGCATTTTCTGATACACATAGTGAAAACTACTCATTTTCCTTGAGGTGCCGCATTATCCTACTTTTAGAATTAGGTGAGCACTTGATACAAATGAAAATGGAGAAAATAGCACAGCTGGAGACAAAAAAAAATCATGTCCACCTGTGTAGATATGACTAAGAATTAATTATTAAAAGTTTTAATATCTTCTAAATCAAAGATGAGTTCAAGCCAGTGGGTAGTAAGTTCAATTTTGTGGGACTTAAATTCCCCAGTCAGAAGTTAGCATCCCTCTCTCCTACTACTTCAGAAAGTGCTCCCAGAAACTTTGTTTCCCACCAAAAGCAGCTCTTCCCTAGCCAGCCTCTTACTCAGCTGTGAACTCCAAGTATCCATGCATTGAGAAGAAGTCTCTCCCGTGAGACCCCTTACTCTACAGAGATCTTCCTATCCATTTCCTCATCTGTTTTATAACAGAAATGTATAAAGCCTTTTTCTACATATGATAAGATTCTCTTGATAGCAAACAGTGTATTTGTCCTTAAAATCTATTTCTGGCACACAAAAAGCCAGTGTCCTTGGCTCCATTGTGGTAGAGTTCTCTCCTGTCTTTCTTCCCATCTTATTATCTGCCTCCTGACACTTTAAGATTCTGTTTGGTGTAATATTATCATTTTTTGTTTGTTTGTTTTTGCTTGTTGGATGTTTCAACTGTTTAAAAATAACCATGTCTTACCTGGAACTTTTAGGCTGTTCCTATTTAACATGGTCAGCTTGGTTTGTGTGCATTGCTGTGTTAGGTACTGTTCTGCTGCTATGATAAATACTGTGATCAAGACAGCCTAAGGAGGACCTGAGAGAGTCTGTCATGGCAGGGACACATGCCCTCGGGAGCTGGCTGGTCCTGTCTTTAACCACACACAGGAAACTCAGAACAGGAAGTGAAGCCACTTACAAACTTTCAAAGCTCACCCTCAGTGGCATGCTTTCTCCAGCAAAGCTGAATCTCCCAAAGGTTCTATGACCTCCCCAAACTTCATGGTGAGTCAGGGAGCAAGTGTTCAAAATCCTGAGCCTATGACTAGATTTTCCCTTCAAACCATCAAGTGTGCCCTACATGGTTCTAGTTCTTCTGTTTTATTTTATTTTTTTATTATTTTTTTTTAGAAGTTTTACATTAGAGCTGGCAAGATGGCTCAGTGGTAGGGCATTTGCTGCCAAGTCTGACAAGTTGCGTTTCATCCGTGAATCGTCAACAAGATGGAAGAAGAAAGCCAAGTCCTGAAAGTTGTCTTCTGACTTGCAAACATGAGGGCTGCTCAATGTGAGAGCATGTGCACACACACACACACACACACACACACACACACACTCAGAGTAAATAAAAATGTAATAAAATATTCAGAAGTTGGAGGGTGGCTCAGTAAATAAGTGAATTTGCCCCCAATCTGATGATGTAAGTTTGAATCCTGAGATCAGCATGGTGGGAGGAGACACAAGTTGTCCTCTAAGCTCCACATGAGTGCATGACACATGTGTGCTTCTTATCCCCGACACGCACATGTAAATTTTTTTCTTTAAAAAGGTAGTCACATTTATCATGATGCTCATGTTTCTATGTCTCATAGTATTATTCTAATAATGTAAATTTTATTTTTTCCATGTTTAATTCTGAGTATTTCTGACTCATCTTCCAGTTTACAAACCTTCTCTTCAACTATTTCTATCATGCTTCTAAATATCTCCATTCGGCTTTTAGTTAAATTAATGACATGCAAATGCTCTGCTCTGTCATTTCACAAATGTTGGGATGATAACAATACTGGAATGCTTGTTTTCCACTTCTTTGAAAAAACTAAACATAGTTTTGCTGTTGTGTCACAGTTGTGTCTGACAATCACTACACAGAGATTTAGCTCTTGTTGATTTGCCAATACTGTTTTATAGTAGGTTGTTTCGTTATGTAGTCAATCTTGCTGGAATAGAGATGCTTATTTTAATTTAAAACCTTTAGTGAATGATTTTTGAGTGCTGGGATTTCCTTGCTTTTGTAAAGACAATCTGATAATTCTTTCATTAGGTATCTATGGGTGTCTTAGTTTTGTTTTCTGTTTTTATAACAAAAATCCCTGACAAAAGCAACTTAGGGGAGACAGGGTTTGTTTTAGCTCACAATTCCATGTTATAGCCTATCACCACAGGAAAGTGAGGGTGTCAGGAAACAAGCAGCTAACCATACCACATCCATTGCCAAGAGCAGAGAGAATGAATGCATCCTTGTCTGTACTCAGTTTACTCTCTTTACACAGTTCAGGATCCCCTGCCTAGGGAATTGTGCCACCCACAGTAGGCAGGTTTTCTCATCTCAATGAATCTAATCAAGACAACCCTCATAAACATACCCACAGGTCCACCTGATCTAGACAATCTCATTGACCCTCTCCTTCCTGATGATTCTAGACTTTATCAAGTTGACAATCAAATACACCATCCTATTAGGTTATCATTTTATCTGAAACCATTGTTTTCCTTGGATCTAAAATACTCACCACGATGAAACAGTATTTTATGAAATTCTATGCAGTACTACCAACTGAATTACAAACATACTGTCATGCAGACCTTGTGGTTCCTATCTATAACTCCAGGACCTGGGAAGTTGAGACAGCATAAAACATCCCACGGAGTTCCCTGCTTTTCTCTAACACACTGGAGCTGTTCATCTGTCTGATGGCTGTTTTCTGTAATACCTGAGTCATAGGGCCTTGTGACCCTTAGCAAACACAAATCTGATTGTACAGATTATTGGTAAGATGAACTCAAAAGAAAATGAGTCTTTACCATAACGCAGTTTCTAATCAATAAAAAAGAAAGAAAGATGGCAATTTGCAACTTGAATCTGCTTTGATTTCTACCCTACCCTCCTAGTAATGTGATCTTCAGAGCTGTTTGTGGCTCTAACTGTTCAGTGCTGGACCCCTCGGCCCTCCCTCTAGTCCTGAAGTGGCCATCCTATATTTCTTACCTTGGAAAAGGCAGGGTGAGTAAGTTGGTTAGAGTCCACTCCTATGGCAAGCTCTTAGCTCTCACACCCAGGGGCACCTTGAAGGTCAGATCAGACTTATGAGTTGAGCAGAATCTTCCCAGCAGGGCTACTTTGGTATTGAACTTACCTTTCTGAGGTCTCATTCTTTCCTGGACTTCATCTGGTAAATCTGGTATGAAGCCAGCTCTTGTGTATTTTAAGAAAAATTATAAACCTGAGTAATTTTACTTAAGTGATAACATAATAGCCTGACATTCCTAGAGCAGAAGGGCTGCACTGCTGTTCCTTCAGATACTTTCCCTCCTCTGACTTTCTTTTCTCTAGGGAAGACTATGCCCTCTGGTATTGATCTGCCATCCACAGTTCACTCCTGAGGACTATCTAGATAAACAATGGCTAATGTTTCATTTCAACTCCTCTTTTTCATAACTGTGCTGGCTACTTTTACATCAACCTGACACAAGTTAAAGTCATCTGATAGGAGAGAGCCTCAATTGAGCAAATCCTTCATAAAATCTGGCTGCAGGCAAGCCTCTAGTATCCTTGATCCTAATCCATGATTGATGGTGGAGGGCCCAGACTGTTGTGGGTGGTGCCATCCCTGGGCTGGTGGTCCTGCGTTCTATAGGAAAACAGGCTGAGCAAGCCAGGGGACACAGGCTGGTAAGCAGCACCCTTCCGTGGACTCTACACCAGCCAGCCCCTGCCTCCAGGTTCCTGCCTTGTTTGAGTTCCTGATTTCCTTCAGCGATGAACAGAAATGTGAAAGTATAAGACAAATATATCCTTTCCTTCCCGAGCTGTTTTGTTCATGATGTTTCAGCACGACAACAGCAGCTCTAACTAAGACAAGAACGACTTTTCTGCTGTGTAACTTTGTACATAACGTTCCGTGCGTTTTTATTTCTGATGTCTGTACATCAGATCACTCAGCCTATCGGTACCTGTTTCAGCACACGTACATTCTTGTTTGTCAGGTTGAGATTCAGTCTTTCCATGGCCTATCTTATTAAGTTTGCTTTTTATAAAGTATTATTTTTCTTAAGATTCTAGTAAGTTGGACAGATGCACCAAAGTTAAGCTGTTTCTTAACTTTGTGTTCAGTAGAGACCCACAGTCAGGCTGTAATCTGAGACTAAAGGTCATGTTTTTACGTAAACAGCAAGCTCTTAATATTTTAGAATTTGAAAGCTAATAGTGATCATCTTGATTAACTCTGCTTTTGTAGTGCAACAACAAATGTGACCAATTGATTATGATCATGCTCTGATAAAGCTTTATTTATAAAGACAGGAAGTAGGGGTCAATTTGGCCATATAATATCCCTTGCTGACCTTTGTTTCAGAACACAGGAGGTTCCTTGCAGAGAATCTTACCCAAAAGCACATACCTATATCCTTTGAAAGCTTACTTTAAAATAAAGATTTACGTTTTATGTGCATAAATGTTTGTCTATGTATGTATGTGTACCATGTGTGCCGTGTGCATGTAGTGCCCATAAAGGCCAAAAGAGGGCATCAAATTCCCTGGAACTGGAGTTGCAGGGAGTTATGCTCCGTGGTGTGCATGCTGGGAACCCAGTGCAGGTTTCAGCACGAGCTTTAACCACTGAGCCAACTCTCCATCCCTGAAAGATTAATTCTAAGCTGCTTCCACTCTCCTAAGATACTCATCTTCTCTGGTCTTTTTTACAAACCCTCTGGTTTTTAGATTTTCAATACTTTGGTTTTTCATTGTATTATATAAATCTCCTTCATGCATATATACCTAATCATGTTTATAACTCAGACACACAGACACACAGACACACACACACACACACACACACACACACACACACACACATCTGTGTGCCTTTGCTTATGTAAACAATAAGCAATACTATCTATGTGTATACCCCTTTTACTCAAGCTAGTGTTTAATTTAGAAAGACTCTATGAAGCCATCATTTTCTGTAAATAAATCTAAAACTACATGATGGAAACTAGAATCTTATTTTTTAATGTCACACTTATGGGAAAAACCAAATGAAGGGTTTGCTTCAAAATTCTTCATAATATCATATGTGTGACTGCGTGAGCAAACCCACTGGAATGGAAATTGCTTACACTGACTCTGAGCCTCCTCCTCTGAGTGTTGTGGCCTCCACCACAAGCTGGTAATTACTGCCCAGAATGTGGAGAAACTTCTCAGTTCAACAACTGTTTGGAACAATCTACCATTTTGTTGAAACATACGTCAAGAAGTGGTCATGGTTTTGTCTTTATTATCTAGAAGCCTCCTACCTCTTTCAATCTGAAATAAATGCGTATAATGGTTAAAGATCTTATGTCTTCTAGCAAAACCATTAAGATGAACAGTGCATTAGATCTCATACTGGGCTAGAGAGAAAACAAGAAGGTGTGTGTGTGTGTGTAATTAATTCAGTCAGTGTGCGTGTTTGTCACAGCAGGTAAGTGAGTAGCTGACCATATGGAAGTGTCAGAAACATGGAAAAACATTACTGCACATTTTATCAGCAGAAGAGTGGACAACTGGAAGAACCCAGTCAGAGAGTCCATCTGAGAGGGCAGGGAACCCCTGCCCACAGCTCACCGCTGGCATCTGATTTTAAATTAAAATGATCAAATATGAGCTTCTGCAAAATGACCCACTTCGTGTTTTCACTGAAGCAAGCATCCCTGGCTGTGATAATAATTCACCATAAATGTTCCCCACTGAGTAGCATCACATTGTGTGAACAGGATAGAAACAATAACTTCTTCCTTTTATGTTCGTTAGAGAAAGGTCTACACTCTCCTCTTGCTGCAGATGACGCTGAGGCAGCCCTGTTCATGGTCCCAAGAGTGGTGCTTGAATGTCACTATGTATGTGGGTGTTTGAAAAAGACGTGGGAACACGGAAGAAAGCAAACGAACAAACAGCTTCTGGATTTCTTTGGTCAAATTAATTTGTTTTTCTTTTAAAGAACATGTATATCAAAATCACTCAATTATTAAAAGAGAAAACAAAAAAAGAAAAAGAAAATCACTCAGGGATTGAAATAAATGTCAATTTGCTCTGCTTGCTTAGCTGTTTCATTAAAATAATACATATTCATTTCTAATAGAAACTGAAGTATATTAAGTTCTCTCAGTAGGAGAACCACCTGAACTAGTGGGTAGCCTGTCTTAAGTCCTGAGTCATTTGAAGCTATGAAAGAGCTGGCTTCGTGTATGTTATTTATATTTATTTTCTCATGAATTAATTGTGGTGCTCACCAGTGTAAGCAATTGGGGTCTCAAAGATACATTGTGATTCTTTCTCTGCTATTGTTAAAGTCATGTGTTAAATATACATTTCTTTTAAGTTTGTGATTTAGTTTGTTACCCAGAGACTGAATGAGGACACAGAAAACTTTAATTACAGGTTTTCCCCCCTGTTTGTCTTACATGAGTGGTACTAGCTGGCACCACACCACAGGAGCCAGGGAAAGAACAATTTTGTTTTCTCTATATCTAACATGATGCTTGGAATTCAGATAGCATTGAGTAAAAATCTACTCATCTCTCTTCCTCCTGGGGCAGCTAAAGGTTTCTAACACCTTGGCTAGAAAAGATAAGCATGAAACTGAGACTTCACTTCTAAAACAGTGTCTTTCAAAGTGGCCTGTCAGCCACTCATCAGGGACGCTTCCAGCAGCTCTGGGGAGGGTTTCGGAACAGAACAACAAATCAGAAAGTCTGTTTGTAAGTTCAAGGCCCTGTGGTGGGTATTGTGGCTTGACATTCGCCATCTGTTCAAGAATTTCTAGACATTGTTTTCCATAGCTCTTCATGAACCATCCTACTTACAGGCCCTCACGTGGATTTGTCAGGCAAACTGTATGCAGAAGCCATCTTCCTCTTTGCCATCTGGCAGAGCCCTGGATGCTGGACCACCCTGCCCTGCAGCAGCCAGTGTTCATCTATCAGTAACCCTGGTGCTCTGTGCACATGTGTCAGTTGCTTTCTTATGTCCCCAGCAGAACTTTGTTTCGTCACCTGGATGTTTTGAGTTCATAGCACCTGAAAAAGGGGCAGTTTCTGTGTCTATCCCCGCCTGACATTTTGAGGTCATCAAGTGGACTTTTATTGATACAACCAGGCATTTGGGGATAGTTCCATTTTTATTTCTTTCAAGAGGATTCTCGTTCCTGTAGTAGAGCCTTCTATGTTCTTCATAATGCTGCTTGTTTCTTCCAGGCTAGGAAAAGGTCTGATGGCGCTATACGAGAAATACAATTCATAAAGATCCATCCCAAATGACAGTGTTTGATTAAAACATAATTCTCTTTAATAAAGAATAATATCTCATATAAATCAAAGCATTTAGCATGACACACAAATACAAAGTAAGCTCAGAGCTTGGCATGTTGGGAATCAGGAAAATTAACAGATGTCATAACTAGTACTGAACCATTCCTGAGAACTCACGGTTCAGAGTCTTGATTAACGAAAGACTGTGTTGTCTATCGGAAAGACTTCCCCAGATCACTCCAGAGGGCTCTTGTCTTTCTAAGCCTATCGCATCTTAATTCTTTGTTTATTTGAGATGCTTCTTGGACCCGCCTCATTTTCATTGCATCCTTAATTACAGAGTCTGTGATTAAAAATGGCAAACCTGTATTTTGAGAAGAAAATAAGCTGTGATTTTAGTTAGAAGCAGCAATTTCCCAATGGCAGAGCATATTAACCCCTTCTTCTCTGTCCTGCTTATAAACTCATAAGAAACTTCAATCCAAGCCTGCTGTTTATCCCACACTGTAAGGAGCCCAAGGGCATTGCCCTCCATCCTTACATCAGGGAGCTACCCTCTGAGGTGAAGCCATGGCCAACCTCAAATAGACCTGTAGGAGTGAGGATTGAAATTGCCTGAATCCCTGTTAGTCTCACCTGATCTCCTAGCTGGATCAGACTCGGGCAACTATTCATTCCTGGACAGGAAGAGATATCACAGTGTCTATTGTTACCATGCCCCAGGATGGACTGAGAGAGTCAATCCATTCTGAAGTTCCATGGACAGGCAGGTTGGGTGGTACATTCCTGGACTCTGCTTGAGTTCTTGTCCACTGTCAGTACCATTGAGCAGCAAGAAGAAAACTACGTTTCTTGATGTTTTATGCCAGAATTCCTTTCCTATGTTCTCTGACTAGGCACAGCTGATAACATCAGGTGGGAGAGCCTCAGAAGGGGCTAACCTTCAGCAAATGTTTCTCCTTTTGCAGCCCACATCACTGACTGCTCTAGGGCCCATGCTTCAGTCTCCTGCTGCTAGTAGGGCCAAAAATGCTAGGGGTCTTTGCTAGCTAGTGACATAGTGAAGGAGCACTCTCAGGTCTAGAAAAACTTCCACCAATCAATGGCACAGCCACTCATAGTGCAGGCAGTAAACACTACCCACAAAGATGCTAGGACACTCTTTCTTGATTGAGTGTGGTACATATTGTACCCAAAGGCCTTGATCAAAGCCAAAGATGCTACAGGAAAACACCATGGTGCCTATCATAGTTAAGTTTTCTATTGCTGTGAAGAGACACCTTTGCCACAGCAACTTTTACGAAGACAAACATTCAATTAATAAAAGCTGGCTTAGAGTTTCAGAGGTTTAGCCCATTTATCATCATGCCAAGAATCCTGTCAGCATGTGGGCAGACATGGTGTTGGAGGAGAAGCTGAAAGTTGAGACACATTGACCAGACTTGAGCTTCTAAGACATCAAAGCCCACTCCCACTGTGACACACCTTCTCTAATAAAGGCACATCTACTCCAACAAGGCCACACCTTCTAATAGTGCCATTCCCTGTGGGCCGAGCATTCACACACATGAGTCTATGGCGGCTATACCTATTCAAATGACCGCAGTGACTAGTGAGAAGTAACACCAACTTTGAAAAGCCAGCCAATGTAATAGGCAGATATAAGACCCATCAGTTGTACAAGTCTCATCATGGAGACTATGAAAAGAAAGTAACAGGGTGGTCTCAAGCACAGCAACTCTAATGGAAGAATCCAGAGAAAGCAGAAGCCCATGGAGTGTCTGATAAAGAGTCTGAGGGAACTCAAGTTCCTGGGGACACATGGGTAACTCAAGGTAAATATGAAGGCAACTCAGGATGTATATGTGAGAAAGAGGAGGGGGGAAGGAGAGGAGAGGAAAAGAGAGAGAGAGAGAGAGAGAGAGAGAGAGAGAGATTGATTTTGATAAAGAACCAAATAGAAACCGTAGAAATGAAGATCTCAGTGAGTCAAATTAAAACTAAAATCGTTTGGTGATTGGCCTCAGTCCATTAAAAAGGGCGCAAGGATAAAAGATAAAATAAGTATAACAAAAAACAAACAAACAAAAAAACCTAAGAAACAAAGAAAGCTAATCTTCAAGAGAGCAGCCAAGGGCTTAATAACAGCAGTCAATAGACGAGCATGAGAGCTGCTGGAATGGCCAAAGGAGAAGAAGGTAAACACTGGGAGGAAAGGCTCCCAGGGTGTGTTGGTTGTGATGGCAGCAAGGTCTTTTCTAAGTTAGAGAAGGACGATGCAGTCAGACCATAACCTGCAAAGGATCTCGAGAGCTTTGTGAGAAACTATGAAACTCAAGAGCAAACAGAACCCCTCCAGAAAAACAAGAGCAGGAGGAATGGAGACCACCAAACAAGCTTGAACATTAATGCTTGCGGAGTCTATAGCCAGAAGTGAGAGACAACACGTGTAGTGACAGCATAAACGTCACTATGTGGCCAGCTACACAAGGAAGACATGTCAAAAAATAAGATAGTGTAGTGTTGTGGCTTAAATGAGAATGTCCTCCATAGGATCACATATTTGAGTGCTTTGTCACCAGAGAGAGATATGAGTGTGGCTTTGTAAGGGAAAGCATGTCACTGGCTTTGAGGATTCAAAAGCTCACACCGGGCCTAATCTATCTCTCTCTCTTTCTCTCTCTCTCTCTCTCTCTCTCTCTCTCTCTCTCTCTCTCTCTCTCTCTCTCCCTTCTCCCTGTGGATCAGGTTGTACCCCTCAACTACTGTTCCAGTGCCATGCCTGGCTGCTTCTTGATAAGATGATCATGAACTAACCCTCTAAAACTGTAAGGAAGCCCCCCAATTAAATCATTTGTTTTATGAATTGACTTGGTCATGATGTATCTTTACAGTAATGGAACAATGACTAAAACATATAGTAAGCCATTAAAATGAAAAGGAATACAAAAGATGACCAAAAGAGGGGAAAAAAGAACAAAGAAAAAAGAGGAAGAAAATCAATAAAGTGACAGGAATAAGTCATAACCTGCCCATAATAAGATTCAAAACAAATGGACTAAATTCTCCAATTAGATGGTACAGACCACATTGATGAGTTACTAAGCGTGGCCTCATAATGCACTGACTAAAAGATACCTACTTCACCAGTAAAAATGCACAATAGGTGGACATGAGGTTCTGATTGACAGGAACCCCAAGATAACCAGGAACTGCTACAGTTATATGGAAAAATGGGAGACAAAATTGCAAGAGAAACAAGCTTTCCTCTAGAATCCAGGGCATGAGTTAAACACAAGGATACAAATGAAAGTATCTATGCCCCTCACAGTGGTGTAGGAAGTTTACAAAGTCAACACTATTAGGCTAACTGGAGAAATGGACCCCAACACAATCATGATGTGCTTTGCGCTGCTCACTGTCACCAACAGACACATCATCCAACTGGAAATTAATAAGGAAATATCAGCATCAAACTGTACCACAGACTCATCAGACACTTACCAAACAATCTGTGTACCCATCGAGAGACGCTTCTCTAGAGAGAGTCTTGTGTTAGACCACACATCTTAACAAAATGTAACACTTGAAATCATGTCTTTGATTCTTTTCTGATCACCATAAAATAAAATGAGAAGTCAACACTGACAGGTGGTTTGTGCATCACATGACTCTCAGGATGAAGAAAACAACGCACCATGAATAAATCGCACCTCCAGGCAAGTCAGGGGACACTTACAATGTTCTCAGAACAAGAAGGGGGAAAGAAAATAAAAAACACAATGAAATTGTGGTGCAGAAGCAGGAGTGCTGAGGGACAGTCTCTTGTGTCTACAGTGAAGAGGTAAATGGTCCAGGTGAGTGGCTTGCCGACTCATTTCAGGGAACTAGAAATGCAAGAACCGAACTCCAAATCGGCAGAAGGGAAGACATTGAGACAGAGTAGAGCCAACCCTTTCAACATGTGGGAAAAGAGCAATGAAACAGTGTACTTTCTTGGAAAGATAAATAAAATGGACAAGCTCTTAGCTAGACCAATAAATAGACCTGAAAGAGGAAACCCAAATGAATAAAACTAAAGACTGGAGACCCTGTCACAGAAACACCAATGTTATGGTGGTCATTACAGCATTTATTTGCTAACGAGTGAGAAAAACCTGGCTGAGGGTGGGTGAAGCACTTGCCACACAGGCACATGGTTCTGAGTTCAGTGCTTAGAGCTGCATTCATAACCAGCTGCAGACAGGTGGAGACAAGCAGATCGCCGAGCCTCACTGGCTGTAGAGCCCAGCCTCTTGGTGAACACTGGGTCAGTGGAATATTATGATTCAAAATTAATTAATTATTTTAAAGGTGGTCCTACCTAAGGAATGACACCTAAGGCCTTCCAATGCACACACGTGTAATGGTCACCCACCCAATCTGCATATGCACATACACACAAATTTGAAAATTTGAAAGAAATGAATAAATTTTAGAACCTATATGACCTACCAAATCACCAGGACACAAAGGCCTGGGTAGATCAGTAATGGGTAAGGAGACTGAACAAATGATGAAAACCCTCCTTGGAACAGAGGAGTTTCAGACGACTCTGCAGATGAATAATACCAAGCTCACGAGCTGATGACAGTTCTTCTCGGTCAGGCTGTATCCCAGAACTGAGAGTAAAGGAAATTTATCATAAACATTCTGTGATGGCCAAATTACCCTAGCCAAGTCTAGACAAGGACACAAGGTGTGAAAACTACTGGTACATATCCCCAGTGAACTCAAATGCAAACATTGTCTGCGAAAGATTAGCAAATAGCAGGCATGGTGTTAACACCTTTAACTTAAGAAGCAGAGGCTGGCAGAGCTCTGTGAGTTCAAGGCCAGCCTGGTCTACAAAGCGAGTTCCAAGCCACTAGGGCTACCCAGTAAAACCCTGTCTACAAAACAAATCAACAAACAAAAACAAAACCACAAAACCTGGAGAGATGGCTTCACAGTTAAGAGCACTCATTGCTCTTGCAGGAGACTAGGATTCAGTTCCTAGAGCCCACATTACAGCTCACAAATACCTTCAACTCCAGGCCCAGGAGAACCAGTGCCCTCTTCTGGCCTCCTTGGGTACTAGGCATGCACTTGGCACACAAGCATACATACAGGCACATACACAAACAAATACAATAAAATTGAATCTTTAAAACACAAATAAAGAGACCAGACAACCACAAGAAAAGAGTGTGACAAACAGAATTCCCTGTGGTTTTGCCCTGCTGCCTGCCTGTCCCCTGTTTGCTGTTCCTGGTCAGTCTTAAGTCTTTTGTGCCTCTCAGCACTTCAACAGAACATTTACGGTTCCATCTTCTCTCCTTACATGTGTTCTGGGTTTTGTTCTAGAGTTTTCAACATTCACAATAAATAATGAGAATTCACGTTCAAACAGCACTGTGGTGTTTTCCTGACAGCATAATCCTTTATACCAAAAGCCTCCTAATCCTTCTGTTCCTTCTTTTGCTTTATGATGTGTGCCATTTCCTACACCAATTTTTAATTACACACATAGGCATATGTACAGCATACTTATATAAGTCAAAAATGTCATCCCTTTCATTATTTGTATAAACCTGCATAAGGAATAAAAATGATAAGTATTTATTTTACCTTCATGCAACCTTCATTTCTGTCCTGGGCATGTGCTCCTGTGTGCAGTGCCTGAAGAGGCCAGAAGAGGGCATCAGATCCCCTGGAGCCAGGGTCACAGTGGTGGTGAGCCACCATGTGGAAGCTGGGATCTAAACTCCAGTGCTCTTAACCACTATGCCATCTTTGCAGCCCAGCATCTGTATTTCTGACCTACATCCTCTTTCTCCTCTCTAACAGATTTTTAAATAACATTTTAAATTTATTCTTGGAACATTTCGTACATGCATATAATGTATTTTGACGTTACTCACTCTCCTCATTTCTTCCCAGCCTTTCTCAGACCTATCATCTTCTCTCCTTCTAAAGTCCATGTCTTTTTATGTTATTATTAATCGCCTCCCAAACCAACTTAGTGTTGAGCTTGGGCTGTTGAGTTTGCTCTGTCGCTATGTATTGCAATGCTAAACTCTGTACCCTAAGGTCTAGGCCTATGAGTGACTTCTCATGTTTACAAGCTTTTGTTGTGCAAACCTTGTTCCTTGATTTAAAATGATTGGTTAGATAAAATTGGCCACAGCCAATTACTGGAGGGATTAGAGGTAGGTGGATTTTGAGTTACCTGGTTGGGGGTGGAGAAGAGGGAGGAGTGAGGAGAGATCAGAGGGAGAAACAGGAAATGAAAGGAGAGGGGAAGCTGCTGCTGGGGAGGTAGCCAAGCCAGCAGTTTGAAGAGTATATTAGGGGTTCACCCCCAGTAAATGCCAAAGCCAAAGAAAATAACCACAGTCTGAGTCTCATTTATTTGTAAGCTAGTCAGAGATAAGCTTAAGGTGGGTGTACTACAACGGGCATGGGTGTGCGGCCATCCAGTGGGGCAAGGGGAGCTGACCGAGAAATGGCTCTCCCTCCCTCAGCAGCCATCACCTGCTGATAATGCCACAGCTAGGGATGGCTCTGTCAGTAACTTAGTTCACACTTTCTGGTTGGTGGGTTACCGGAAACAAACTTTCCCAGGTTTGCTTGTTTGTGTGTAACCATTTTTATTTCCTTGTTTCTGGCCTGACCAATTTGCTCTTGTTCCGTCTCTTCTCCCATTTTGTAAGATGCTGGAGAACATTCTCTTTCTTGCTCTATCACATGCAAGGCATTATTATTTCTTCCAGCTCACTGCTGGAGGCTTTCCCCCTTATCTTTGGATTTCTAAAATACGATTGTTTCTTACTTAAGCCCAGGGTTTCCTGTCACTCCCCCATATGACACCACCCTCCCAGCTCCCAGGATCTGAGCTTTGCTGCCTGACATGAACTCACTTTAAATATTTCCATTCCTTCAGGTTCTCTTTTCTCTCCTGATATTTCTGTTATGAGAAAACTGCACACTTCACAGTGACTGACAGTTCTGGGATATTCTGCTTTCTTTCACGGTATAGAACCTAAACCAGTTAGTTCTACTCTGATTTGAATGTGTTTATTTTCTCAGGCTCGGTGGTGTTTCTCACCCTGTCATGTCTGCCAAGGACAGTCAGATGCACTCACAATTGCTAGAGTGCTTTGCTCTACTGCTGCTTTCTGCTTCTTAAAACTTCTATCCTTGTTCACATTCTCCAGTCACGTTACCTACCATCCATGTGATCTGTCAGAGACCTCAGCCTCTGAACCTGCCCCATATGATCATTTTAGGACAAACAGACAGACAGACAGACAGACACACACACACACACACACACACACACACCTTGGCACACCATAGCAATTAAATGATGCATAGAATACAATGAAGTGATACGCTACCAAGACGGGGCAGTGAGGAGATCTCCATCAATAATCAGGCCTCACTTCAGGAGACTGTAGCACCCCACTGTGCCTTCACGCCTGTTCCTAGGGTGCTTGATATTCTGACTGTCACCACAGAAGACTACCCTCTGGGCAGCTGTGACAGCAGAATTCCACTTCTGATAGAGAGTCCTGAAGGTCCCAAATGAACATCATGTCTGACCTGGTTCCCACAGAGGACTCACCCCTAGTTTTGCTGACAGCTGCTGTCTTCCCTTGTTCTCTCAACCTGTGCTTGATATACACTGATTTGAGAGGGGGAGAGGGGAAGAGAGAGAAATGAAGACAGTGGGAAGAAGAAAGAGACGGAGATGGGGAGACGGGAGAATGAAAGGAAGAGAAATATTTGATTAAGTCTGATGCTATGACTTCATATGACCCTAAGTTCTCCTGATAGTCAAATCTTCAAAGTTAGTGATTCGACATCTGATCTTTTAATTAAATAACTAATTAATTTTGGACTGGAGAATGGGATCCAAATCTTTGCCATGCGAGGATAGCACTCTACCCTAGGACTCTTCATCTTTAGTCTCACTATGGAGCCCAGGCTAGCCCAGAACTCATCATCTTCCTGCCTCCACCTCCCACAGACTGGACTTGCAGGTATGCAATCACTCCTGGAGACACATGAATGTCAAGTGATCACAGTTCAGCCTAGAGATGCCAGCCAGAGTGCACTGCCAGTTCCAGCCATTCTGTTCCTAAGAATTCAGTATGTCATCACTTGTATGTAACTACATTCACACTTGAGCACCTTACCTATTAATCTTAATTTTCCAAAGACCTCTGCACTCGGAGCTGAAGGTACAGGCTTAGATAAGACAATATTAAAAAAAAAAAATAGAGTGACAGGCATATGCTTTCGGTGACCTCTGTCTCTGAGTCTGTACTGAAGCTGTCCCCTTTGCATATGAACACATACATCCATATATTTGTTTTCCCAGGAACTGTCTTACGTGTCTTTAAAAGTTTTTTAGTCTAATATGCCATGGTAATTATTCCAGATTAGTATATGACCTACTTTGATTACTCTTGCTGTGATTAAAAAACAAAAAAACAAAAAAACCCAAAAAAAAACACTTATCTAGCATGCTATTACCCTACTCAACAAAATTTAAAAATTATTCTCTAGGGTCTTTGGATATGTGGTACCCACTGGCCACCACTCTTCATATTTAAATTGTGACAGTGATTAAGCTAAATCTTATTTAATCCTTTATAACTTACAGAATCCAGATGTCCAGCTCATTTTCTTTCTTTCTTTCTTTCTTTCTTTCTTTCTTTCTTTCTTTCTTTCTGTCTTTCTTTTTTTTTTTTTTTTTTTTGGATTGGATATTTTCTTTATTTACGTTTCAAATGTTTTCCCCTTTCCATGTCTCCCCTTCTGAAACCCCCATCCCATCTCCCCTCCCCCTGCAACTTCACTCACCCACCCCCTCCATTATTCCCGCCCTGGCATTCCCCTACACTAGGGCATCGAACACCCTCAGGCCCAATGGCTGCTCCTCCCACTGATGTCCAGCAAGGCCATCCTCTGCCACATATGTGGCCAGAGCCATGGGTCCCTCCATGTGTATTCTTTGGTTGGTGATCCAGTCTCCGGGAGTTCTGGGGATCTGGCCTGTTGACACTGTTGCTCCTTCCATTGGACTGCAAACCCCCTCAGCTCCTTCAGCCCAACTCATTTTCTAGGCAAGGTTATTGACACTCAGGAAGAGACCCCAGGTCCTCCTGGCTCCCATAGCTCTGGGGTCTGTCTGCCTCTGCAGTCAGTGCCCTTGGTGACTCTCCGCCACTCTCAGGTTACTTCTCTCCAGATAGTAAAGTCAAGGACCACCCTATGCACTGTTTGTTGATAAGGTAATCAACACATTCCATTGTGGTGAGAATTCACTGCAGGATGTCATTCTCCAGAAGGTCCACTGATTTCTGTGAGGATGAACAGCAGAGGTGAAACAGAAGTGAGAGCATTTTTTCGGCTATCCTGTATGAATGCCTCAGTGAACTGGGAAGGATGTAGTTCTCTCTGTTTTTACAGTCTAAATTATCACACGTTCTTAACATTCATATACATATATGCAAACATTCTTTAAGACAAAGGCAAGCATCTTCATTTGAACCAGGCTGTTTGGTTCTCGACTTCTAACTTGGTTTAAAGCTTTCTCAAAATGAGTCAACAGAAATACAAAGTAATACTTAGCATATAATGGCATAATAACCCTGAAATCTCATACTGTGGGCCCTCCTCTGTTAGGCTGAAATGCTAAGCAGGCTTTTACGAGTATTTTCCCCTGAAGCCACATGGTGGCAGGTTTGTCCTTAAGAACAAGGCCTCCACACAACCCTTTGTTACATTTTCTCCTTTGCATGTCCAATAGAAGGAGACAGTCACCCTGAATGGCATCTTCCTTTTCCTCTTGCTGCTCTGGTCCCTGTGTCTTGTAGGCCTGGT
>CM052704.1:23608871-23629295 GCA_028551405.1 Uromys caudimaculatus | reverse complement strand
GATGTGGCATTGGGAATGCTGTCAGCTGTCCTTGTGGACATGCTGTTGCATACGCACATCTGGATGAATCTTGAGATGTTCACACATCAAGGATAGATTTAGGATGTGTATTAAGAAAGGATGAGGCTAGCAGGAGCTCAGTATAGATTGCAGAAATCCCTTAGACCTCATGAGCATCAAGTGTGGGTGAGGAGGCAAGTTATTGAGTGAAGAAGAGAATTAAACTAACAATGAGATCAAAGGAAATCCACAGACAGGTTACATTCCTGGAGCCTTGAAAGTCTTTCACGAAGAATACAGTGATCAACCATGTCAACTGCAGGTTAGTGACTAAAGATGTTAGAACCTCTTTTTTCTTACATTTATTTGCTATCTATAATTATTTAAGAACTGTTTTCTCAATTAGTTTGCCTGTTTATTCTTTGGGTGTTTATTTCCCGTATTGTGTGTTAAGCTCCTGGCAAAGGTTCTGTTCTCTACCTCTTCTTTTGCTGTGCTGAAATGTTCTGTTCACCAGGTCAGAGAAGCACACACAAAACCAAGCGCCATCTTCAGCTATTGAAACCCGAGGATACTGGAAGAAGTGTGTGTACCCTGAAGGGTCTTCCCAGTGGCTGCTTCCCAGTTTTGAGTTAATATCATCGATGCATTGAGAAATAAGTCTTTGTGCAGAGGAAGCTGAGGGGATCTGGGCTCTTGCTGTACATGGATTTCAAGTTCACAGCAGCATTTGTTGGAGAAACCTCTTGCCTTGTCTTCAGTGTGTGTTCCTGGTGTCTTTACTCACAGTCAGGTGGCCACTGCTGAGTGAGTTTATTTCTGAGCGAGTTTATTTCCTGCTATGGCTCTGTTTTGCTTTCCACAGCATAAGTAGGAACCAAGTACCATGACACTCACAGCCTGACTCTTTCTACACAGGATCTCTTTGGCTACTTGAGATCATTAGTTTCCCTGTGAGTGTTAGGGTTACCTTTGGTGGCCATTCTATTAGATGCAGGGCTTGCTCTCAGTGCTGTGGGCTTTCCACAGAGTGGATTGTGCTGAACCATAAACACAGGGCGTTTAAGAATGCAGGGTGTCTTTCTGTCTTCTACTGCCTTATTTAATTTTCTTTCATGTTTTTATGTTTTTATTGTAGAAGTTTTCTACAACCTTAGTTAGGTCAATTTCTAATCATCACAACAGCCCCCGACACAACACCAGAAACAAGCACTTGTGAGTGGGACTACTTTCTCTCCTGATATATCACACACACATGGGAGGTTGTTGTTTTTCCTTAGTAAGTTCATTTACAAAAAGCTACTAGTTTTTGTCTGGGAGTTTTGTATCCTGTTTATTTGCAGAAAGTATCATATCTAAGAGATTTTAGGGTTTTTAAAAAAGTCAGAGCATCTTGTGATCTACATACTAATGAGACTAGATACGCAAGTCATGTACTCTCTGTGTGTCACTGGATCCTTCTAACACACACACACACATTATGACTTCTTGTATTATTTTCTTTATTAATGTTTAGTTGAGATGGAAGTTTATTGCAGATTCATAGGTGTGCACTCAAGAGGGACAGAGAGAGGAAGAGGGCAAAGCCCCTGGATATGTGCCCAGGATGTAGGGCACCATTGAGCTGGTATGGGGACTTCTGAAAGGCTTATGGAAGGAACTGAGGTGAAATATGGGGAAGAGATGGACTGGTCAGTACAGGTGGCCCAAGCAACTTTCTGGGTGCCTCCTCTTAGTTTCAGCCACTGGTCACTGTTGGCCTCCAGCAGGGACATTCTGGGATTGCAGTCTTGGAGCTTCTCTGTTCCACTAGAGCAGTTGCTGTCTCCCGGTTTTATCATGGTGACCATTTTCACTCTGTATCAGTACTTAGTAAACTCACTAACCTTGTTTCACTCTGATTCTGAGGTGTTTGCTGCCAGGTAGACAGGATGAGACTTTATCTGATTAGAAACCCCTCTGAGAGAACACCTCCGGAAGCTCCCACTACTGCTTTAGGCCAGTTAAACATGACAATAGACTCTGTTCTCTGAGACTCCTCTGCCCTGCACTTCCTCTCAGATGCTTTCCACAGTGTTTTAACAGTTACAGTCACTTTCCTCGCCTGCTTGGTTTCCTCACAGTGTTCTGCCATTTGTACTTTCTAGATACCTACAGTGCCTTCCTACCCCTATTTATTTCTAACACTTCTTCCAGCATCCTTGGGTTTCAGTAGCTGAAGATGATACTTGGTTTTCTGTGTGTTTATCTGGCCTTGGTGTCCTACATCCTAGGTTAGGTTTCTATCAGAAACTAGGAGAAGCTGAAGGCATTGTTATCACAAATACTTCATGTGTGTAATTAATTCTTCAATGGCGATAGATGCCACACCACTTATCTTTTCCCATTCTTTCTCTGGGAACACGCCTACGGACAAAACATCTTCAGGGTCTTTGATTGTAACTCAGCCGGTATTGTTAATTCTGAGAACTGCCGGGAGAAAAGCCAGTTCCACCATTTGAGCCAATTTGAAGCAAGCTTTTAATTAAATATTGACCAGGATGAGGTTTGATCAGGACCACTCCCTGGAATTCCTGGCTGAGTGGCCCTGAAACACATTTGCAGAGGCAGATAAAGACAAACCCATAGACCACCATCCTTTCCCATGAGAACTTGCTAGTTTCCCAAGAACCACAATTCCCAGCATTTCTGAAAGTTATCTGGTCCTTGGACAGATGGGGATTACAGGTCGACTTTGGGACGTACAGGAGCCCCCCTTAAGTTGTATCCTTCACCAAATCCTTGACTCTATGGTGGGTGTTTGTTTATATTGAGCTAATAATCATCAGTTTAATGGTTCCCAGATAGGAATTATCATCTAGTTACTGCATCAATAATATAAGAGCTAATAGTAATCAGCAGAAGCAAAAAGCCCTGCAGGGGCTGACCTCAGAGTTAATGTCTGGAAGTATACAGGATGAGGAATCAATCATTTCTTTTATCTCGGGTCCCCTTTTTATAGCATTTTCTTGAATACAGCCTGATTATAATCCTTTTGTACAGAAATAACAATTTTAAAGCCATATAGTATCTCTTTGCTCTTCATAATGCAGGCAGGCCAAGTGTCCATTCATATTGTAGAGCTATTTCAGTTAATGAATCTACCAGTTGATAAATCTGGGCCCACTTTCTTATGTGCCAATTAACATTATTGGTAGCCATTTTGTCTCCTATGCCAAGGATATTCCTTTTGACTTAGCATTTCAGCCTCTTGGAGGTTGGGGAGCAAGGCATGACATACTCTCTTCTGTAACTCCTTCCATCTGAAACTAAGGTGTCATTGTCAGGACCCAGGAAGGCTGAAATGTTAGTCAAAGGCTGGGCAATGGAGAATCTATCAGAAGCATCTGATTAGCTGACCCAGCTGAAGAGAGGATCAATCACAGTGACTGGACTGATTTACATCAGTTTTCAGCAAGTCTAGAGCTTAGCAGTTTGCAGTCCACAGGTGATCCCGGGTGGTGTCTATCAGCCAAGTGGAAATCTGCTGAGATACATATAGACTAGAGACAGAAATTAAAATTTAGAAACTTAAAAGAAAACCTTACATTTGTAACTTTCAGGCTCTTAGTCCTAGTAATTTGGAAAGAGGAGGAATCCCAGGAGCGGGAAAGAGATCCCACTCTCAGGAATAGACAGGTAGGGAAACTGAGGCTGTACTTACCTGGAATCCATTTGACCTGTGGCAGGTGGATCCAAGTTTTATGACTTCTTTGACTTTCTGAAGCTTACTGAATTATTAGTTAATAAAAAGAGATAAAAGTTTAGACATATGCATCACCATGGTATTGAAATGTAGATTATAAAATAGCTGGAATCGATGCATGCCTTTGAGTCCCAGCAAAAACTATAGCTTTGGGTTTAAAAGCATGAATATTTTTCCTCTGTCCAGAGGACCAGGTACTGAGATTGCACAGAGATGTTTTAGCCGGGTGAAAAGCACCTTGTAGTCTATGCTCAGAAGACAACCAAAGGAAATTTAAAATCTCAAGCTTGTGACTGAATATTAAGTAGTCAGTGCTCTACCAGAACTCCGTTGGTCAATGTTAAAACTTTGAACCTTTGAAATCTTTGAAACCTTACCTTAGATTAATTTTTATACCTTTGTAACTTGTATTTATATATCTTTTCATGTATTCATTTACCAGAAGCACGAGTAGTTATTACTGAGAACGGTCGTTGTAAAGCATGTTTCTTTTGTGGAAAATTAAACTGAACCCTGTTTATCTTTTAGTATGAAGCCTGTTAGCAAGGCAAACCTTTCTTCCTTTTCTTAACATGATACCTAGTAGCTTTAGATGAACGGATTCATTAACTAAGGAGGTGGCTGCAGCCTTGGGGAAAGAAGTTGATTGCCTGCTGCTGCCTAGCTGATAAAGCTACAGTTAGCCTAGCCTTCAATGCCATCAGAGATATGAGAAGGATACAGTATCACAGGACATATAATCCAAATGGCTTACATGTCAATTAAAATGATAGAGACTACTCCATAGTCCAGTACCTAGCTGGTCATGCCAAGCTCCTGTGATCTCCATGGTGTTGGAGGTAGAGACACCAAGATGACTAACATTACCACAATCCAAGTGGAGCTGCTGTCGCTGTGCCCATTGTCTTCTTGGAGACCTTAGGGGTCACTGCTAGAATCTTGGAGTCTGTCTGTCATAGTAAGTTTAAACATCTTAAATGTCATATTCAGCTGATTTGACAGATTTTAGGATCATTATCTATTAAGTATACATGAGCTAAACAATCTTGCTTGTTTTCAGTTACTTGCTTTAGGTTATACCATGAAAGAATATACAAGAGGCTAAATAAAGTCTTTTTCTGTAATTAATTGCACTAGTACTTAGCATGACTACAAGTATAGTTATGGCATATTAAAGAATTTGATCTGTTATGAGGTGACAGACTATAAGCTTTTATGTCTTAATTATCTGTAACAGTTTATAAAAAGTTAATAACTTTTATAAGATTAGGATTTTATAGAATTATCTCTGATATGCTTAGCTTTAAAAAATGACAGTTTTGGAACTGAAGCTCTTTTAGTATCAAGATAAGACTTTTAACTCATAATCAGAGTCCACAAAGAGACTGGGAACTTTCCTAATCTCTTTACAGTACACTATTACAGGATACAACACTTTCTTCTATGACTCAGCTTATCAAAATAGCTACAATATTTAGCAAAAACAAGGAGGTTAGAAATACATTCTTAATTAGTCTTTGTTAGCTTTAAAAAGCCCTTAGGTAAACTGAGCCCCTTTGCCAGACTCCTTAGGTCATTGTCTTGCTGCATCATAAGATAGGAATACCTCAGTCTCTGGGGTTTAATGTTTCGTGCTCATAGCTGTGGCTGCTAATTGTTAGCATTTTATTTATCTACTTATCAAGATCATATATTAGCAATTATAATGAAATATCTTATAAATTTAAAATGTCCTGTAGACTTATAAACTTAAATAATTTTAAAAGCTGTTCCTTAAAAATATCCAATGTTTTTATTTAAATTTTATGTAAAACTCCAACATTTCCTCTTAAGGAAGTTTAAAATCTCTCAACTGTGTATGGTTAAGGTATTCCTATCTTATCTCTAAAGTCAATATTATCTGACTGGTTTCTATGCTACAAAGTTTGGCTATCAGCAAGGTATGTTCTTGTGTATGAACACATGGGGGTGCATCTTTAATACCTCATTTAAAAAGCATTGTTTTTAAATCCTATCTTTTATAAACCTTGTTTTTAGGACAGATCAGGAATTATTTTTTAAAAAATCCTATCCTAATTTAAAAGTATCTTTGGAGGCCTGTCAGAATTGGTAACGTTCTTCTATTTGGGTTTAATTTAAAATGAGGAACTAGAAAGAGGCGATCAGGAGTTGGAGGTCAGGTTCTTTAGCTTCTTCCTGCTGACCTTGGGCAATGATTGTGTCTTTGGAGAACCTAAAAAATATGGGATGCTGGTCAAGTCCTGGGAGAGCTAGCTGTTTCATTGCTGCCCAGGGTGTCTGAGACCATCTGTAGGCAGGAGGGTGGAGGCCCAGTAGAAGCATAGGTCAGAGTAGACCGGAGTGTCTGTAGGTCACTTCTCTGGCGCTGTCTTGAATGCTGATTTTTGAGTAAATGCCCCCATTTGGCAGGATGTTGACACATATATACATTTTAGAGGCAGACAATAAACTTAAGTAGGTTTGGAAGAAAACCTTTTTGTTAGGTGTACATTTGAAACTTTTGGGCCCATAATCTTGCTGGGTATGTGGAGGGGAGTCCCAAAATAGTAAACCGAGGGAAGAATACCACCCTCTGGAGTAAGCAACATGTGGGAACTTAGGCTATTGATTGGCAGGGGTCCTTATTGGGAGGGAGTCTATTTTGTCCATGAAAGGTGGCTCCAAGTGGGTTTCCTGAGGCTCACAAGAATCTTTTAAAGTTTACAAAAGAGATAAATTTATTAACAGCATGATGAGTCTTTAAAGTGAGCACAGGGAAGACAAAACCCTTTTTTGAGTCTCAGGAGTGTCCATCAGTCCTCTGGTGTCTTGGTCTTGAGCTGTTCTTAATTTTCCAGTCCTTGGCACACTCCAAGACAGGTTGGAAAACAACTGGTGACTCTGGCTGAACTCCCAATTAACCAGAATTCTTCTCCGGAGTCATCAGTTTGACCTTCCCTGCCTCTGAGTTTTTGAGACCACGCCTCCTCATGAGGAAAGGAAGGAGGGAAAGGGGGAGTCACAACTTTAACAGAAGCACCAAGAGTTCCAGCACACAGTGTGCAAAGCAACCCTGCAGAGGCATTTACACTTAGAAGAGGCACAGGAAGGAAAATATTGACAAACCGCCTACAGACAAGAACAATGGCGTATAAGCATTCGAAGAGACGGATTTAGCTCTGAGTTGTGAGGATCAGCAAGGATGCCATGTCTCAGCCTCAGCTTCATTGAGGCTGCCAGCCAGATGGGTAGAAGAAGAGAGAACACTGAGGTCAGAGGGATCAGTTCAAGAAGAACGGTCAGAGCCAGTGTGTGGCCACACAGGTCTTTGATTCCAGCACTCTGGAGGCAGAGGCATGTGGAGCTCTGTGAGTTCAAGCCCAGCCAGGCCTACAAAGCAATCTCTAGGCCAGTTAAGGCTGCATAGTGAGACTCCATCTCAAAGCAAAGCAAAGAAAAAGAAACTGAAGCAGAACTAAAGCTTGTTCCGGGAATGAATGGGATTTCACAGTGCTTCCTTTCAGACATTTATTTTTGAGGAAATATCTGACGAGTCATTCAGACCTATGAGTAAAAGATATGATAGGACCAGGTGGCTCTTCTGCTTTCATGTGATTGGTGGATATTTAGTGCAACTTCTGAATCTCAGGGCAATACTAACATTTATAAGTCTTGATTCATTCACAATTAAATACCTTTGAAAGGTGATTTAATAGTCTTGTGATTGATAGTCTTGGCTACTATACATTCACACTTCTTTATAAACTATATTACAAATTACAATTACTAGTTCCAGCCTGGGTCACACACGAGTATTACTTTAACTCTCTGTAAATATTCAGTTTGGAAGGTGGATGTTGTCTGAGCTATGCAGAGCTGCCTATCCTGTCCTGACCACTGGGGGTCACTGCTGCGTTGTAAATATATTTCATAATTCCTGAAGCAAGAGTATTCAAGTTTATAATTAGGAGGAAGACATTACAATCTTTACATTTTGTTTACTTGAAAATAACAAAGCTATTTTTGAGTAATTTTATACAGCAGGAGGCAATTTTTCCTTAAAATGGCATTTTATGAAATTTATATTCATATTTAAATATAAATACAAAAAGGAATTTTTACTACTCAAAGCCTATATTCTTTAAAAGTTATAGGTCAACAACTAATGTTTTTTTAAATTGAATATCTTTTCCAAAAAGGGTAAGTCCTAAAAGATACCAGAAACCAATTAGAAGCGGAATGTGTTATCAAAGTTTGTGCTGTTTTGAGCATTCTGCTCTCCTTGAGCCAATTGGTGCCTGTAAGAACTCTGAATCCTCCGGCAATGACTTTCTCAGAGTCTAGGCAACAGAAGACAGCCCAGGGAAAATTAGGTACCAGCACATGTTTAACATAGTGTTACTAAACAGCTGAAATGTGTGTGCATGCATGTGCGTACATACAAGCTACAAACATAGCATTACATGCATACACATGCAACTTGTACCTAACTTTTAGAAATGACTTCCTGTTCACAATTTTGTGGAATCTCCGGTTTACACCATTGAGAAACTAGAAAATGAGACTCCTACCGCTTTATACTCAACACCAAGCACTTGGGTCAGAGAGAGGGTTTTCCCTGCTCGTCCTAGAATAGCAGGCAGGGAAACCAGTTGGGAAGTTACCCCCCAAAGCTCAAAGGTCAAGGTTCCCTAGCCTAGCAGTAGCTGACTGTTTCTGTAGCTTAGGGGAAGGGCCTTATACATCTTCTAGAACTCAGCTTTCACAGATGTGGGGAGTGTCTCGGGAGCCCAGTCTCTCCTTCTGGGGGAGCTATTTCATCTCCCAGTAAATTGCTAGTCAGCAGCCATTGAAGGCCATTTCCGTGGCATGCACCTCTCCCACAGCTGTGTATGAAGCCCCATGGAGGTAAAGGGCTTCCCTTGGCCAACTGACCTCTTTTATGTGTTAACCTTGATGTTGTTTTCTCTGGTCTCTAGTTTCCTGTCGCATGCCTACAAGCTGTTGCTGACGCAGAGCTATTATCCAGGAACCCATACTGGGACAGGAGTGAAACCTAAGAAACAGGTGTTGAGAAGTCTGCGGCCGACTTGTGATGATGCTCAAATGTCTGACTTAATCGCCAAAGGACAAGGACAGGAAACAGTTTGGACATCAGCGTGGAGCCCTTGAATGGAACAAAAGAAAAAGCAGTACGTATAGAGAACACCCCAGAAAGCAGGCCGGGAGCATTGCTACATGCACAGTCCTGTTTCTAACTTCAAAAAGATTCAATGTTTTAAATTACATTGATTGCTTTAAGCATATTTCCGATCACACTAATGTGTCTTTTGTATGACAAATGGGACATACAGTTGGGCAAAGATGCATGGATTCCCCAAACTGCCCGTCTCCTTAGAGCTGTGGGCAGAATTCTGGAGTTTCAACTTTTGTGTGGCTTCAGTGATTCTCTCATAGAAATTTTCTTCTTTTGTTATTTTAACAACTCCTCCAAGAGATGTTTTAAAAGAGGCAATTAAAACAAGAAAATGTAAAACTCATTTTCTGAGTCATGTTTTTGCTTTGTGTTCAGGTCATGGCAGTTAGCTCTAACAAGTCACCTTTTCTCAACAGGCCCATTAAAAAGCACAATTGATAGCAAAAAGCAGGAAAATGAGATTTATTTCATGTGGCCACTTTGGGAAAAGGAACAGAGAGGTCCAATGAGGTTTGAGTGTAAACAGTAGGGGAAAGGTTCATAGCTAAGTAACTCTGGTCAAGGTGTGGTCCATCACCACTGTCCTCCTAGGAGAAACCTCCACGAGGTAGTCTGAGAATGGTCAGAATGTATAAAATCTCTTTCCAGGTGTGCTCTTTGGCTGGCACAAAGCCAGTTCTTTCTCTCAGAATGGGATTTTTGGGGAAATTTCCTCAGAAAGTCTCTACTGCAGGACAGTGAAACTGAGCCCTCTGTGTCCATGCCCAGTACAGTCTTGATTATGGTTGTATCATACATGAATCAGGTCAGTTTTCTCACGCACGTGTGCGTGTGTGTGTGTGCATGTGTTAGTTTCAGTGCTGCTGTGGCTCTCTCTGCTTGTTTTCTGCTTCAAATGAGTCTCTGAGTAATAAAAAGAAAACAACAACAAAAGCCACATAAGCTCCCTGTCTTTTATCCTGACCCCACTAGATGCTATCTAGTAGCATGGACAGACAGCAGTCTGGCGGGCTCCAGGAAACATTATAGCCCTGCTGGGCCCTGACGAAGTCTGTATGTAGCCCCTGGACTTGGACTTTTGTGGCACTGAGATCCCGTCAGTAACTTCTGGGTTTCACAGTGAGATTGCCTCCCAACAAAAATCGATGCACAGCAGCTGTGAATATCAGATTTTGCACGAGCTTCTGAAGACAAAAGAAACCATTGTTGCCCAGGCTGTTAGAAGGCTGCAGTCAGCCAGTAGGTGTGCCCACCACGGTCACAGCTCCTTTAGGTCACAACGATAAGGTCTGTTTGCTGAACTATCAGTGACTAACATTTCACTCTTAAAAGGATGGGACTCACAATAGTACAGCTGTCACCTGGGTGGAGAGGGGATGTAAGACATTCGACTACTACAGAAAGGGAGAGGATGCCAGTGGCTTGTAATCATACGTGCATTAAAATGCCCCTAGTCACACCAGCCAGAAGTGCGTCAAATAACAAAGAAATGATGTAACTGGAGAAGGATTCTTGGAAATGGGACGTTTAAGCAGTTCTCCAAAGCCCCTCCTGAGGCTAATCAGGGAAGTACTAACAGGATATTGTAGACTGGACTACAATTCCCTCGGGTCTCTGTGATCACTCCACTGCTCTGTCCTGCTACTGACACTGACATGTGACACTCAGGAGGTAGAACTGTGGTCCATAGCCACTTCTTGCTTGCTCAGCCTCTGAGCCGCTTCTCTCCCCAGTGTCTCTCCTCATCCCTCCTTTCCATACCCTGAGGTAGAATCCAGTGGCTCCGTTTAGAGGAAAAAGTGGAGCTCAAAGTTTACAGCTCACAGCTGGAATGGAAACCTGCCATGTGGCTGCAAAGCAAATACTAAATAAAAACAAAACAAAAAAACACCACCAACAGCAACAAAACAAACAAACAAACATAAACCACTGGCTAGGGACTTTTAGCCTGCTCCTCACAGTCAGCATGGGGTACGCTGTAACTTTTCACAGAGGACCACCAGTCTCAGAACAATGTCCACTGAAGTGTTTTAAACAATCAGACCACAGACAGTCCCTCTCCCTTTTAAATCCCACACTCGTTTTTTTGTTGTTGTTGTTTGTTTGTTTTGGTTTTTTTCTTCTTAGCTTTTGTGGGTAAAAAGGTAGGATCTCATTTTAAATGGTTAATTTAATTCCTTAAAACCAATTCAAACATTTCTCCACTGAACTGAATTTAAGCAATAGAAGGACAACTGGGGTTCTGTGAGCCTGTGTTGCGGGAGAGATGGAGAAAGAAAAGAATTTCTATTACCCAACCAGAATTCAAACAACACAAAACCACTTTCAACGGAGGATAGAAATCTTTAGGTACTCTGCGAGTTACCCTTCTCACTGCTGTAACAGAATGCCCGACACCAACAATTTAAAGGAGGAAGGGTTTATTTTTGCCTTGCAGTTTGAGAGTTTGAGAGTTTGAGAGCGCAAGACAACTGGTCACGTGGTGTCCACAGTCAGGAGCCAGAGAGAGGTGTCTACTGACACTCAGCCCAATGTCTCCTTTGTGGTCACGTGGCTTCCACAGTCATAAGCGGAGAGAGATGTCGGCTAGTACTCAGCTCACGGTGTCCTTTTTATTCGGTCCAGGATCTCAACCCATGAAACAATACCACCCACCGTTGGAGGTCAGATTTTCCCAGCTCAACGAACCCCATCTAGAAATCCTCTCACAGACATTCAGAGAGGTCTGTTTCCATGGTGATTCTTAATCTAGTAAATTGGCACTGTAGATTAACCATCACAAGGCTCTCCATCTCCTTTAGCCTTTTATGGTCATTTTCACTGCACCTGCAGCCGTGCTGCTCCGCTGATGACACAAGAGGCCCTGAGCTACACACACGCTTGTTCCCCACAGTGAACAGAGAAGAAGTTTGCAGGCTCATGTTCTTCAAGTTCTTCCATGACCCTCCACCTTTCAAAGCTGCTTGAGAAAAGCAAGGAATGACTCCTCTGGGGCTGTGGGGTAATTTTCCCTAGCCACCTGCCTGTGTGTTAAAGCTGATCTGAGTAAGTTGTTGGTTGTGCAAGCTGAGTAGATGTGAAGTCATCATAGTGTCAGATTACATGTGTGTGTGACTCCTGCATGGACATGTTTCCAACCAGAAACTTAGTGCTACTACATACTATATATTAAAATCCTATGCACATCTTGGAAAATATAATCATTAACTTAGTGAAGTTCAGAATCCCCAATTTTAATATCCTTAAATACAAATTTAAGTTTTTATCAGTGAAGTCAGCGAATACCATGCTATTCTGGTAAATCCTAGGCTAGGATGGAACCACAAAATAGAACCTCTTATTTCAGAGTCAGTTACAAGGCACAACCATGCAAGGAGAGTTCATTATTCAGTTAACTTGGGTTATAGGCCCTGCTATTTAGGCCGTTACTGGAATAAACCTGTTATTTTCCTGACTGTTCTATATGCATGCTTTTTTCTCTCTCTTTCTATTTACCTAAATCACCTTCTGTTCTTTCCCAAACCATGGAATGTCTACAGGAACATGAAGGAGTAAGTTGATGATATCAACTAGGATAAAGGCAGAAGGGAGAAGTGCAGGTTGCTCACCAGGTGGCCTGCACACCGTGTCAAGTGTGAGGTTAGGCTGAGTTGTCGTGGACAGCACCCAGGAGTTCTCTTGGATTCCATTAACCATGTGTTGTTAATTGTGTCTCTTGTTCCTCTGCTTTCTTTTGTATTATCTTACAATAATTGTTCCACACTGCAACATATTTCCCAGGTTATTTATGATCTGCTTTCAATTACCATTTTCACCACATTCTGAAATGGACAAAAACTAAAATTTAATTTGTTTTCTGGTGTTTTTGCTGTTACTTTGTTCTTTGAGATGGGCTTGGTGTGAAGCCCAAGCTAACTTTGAACTCTTAATCTTCCTGTCTTGGCTTTCCTTGCTTTGACATTACAGTCACCACGCCTGACTCTCAAAACATTTTTATTTCATGCATTGGTTTGCATTTTGCATTTGAGGCCACGTTCTCTGCATGATGTGTGTGTGTGTCTGTCTGTCTGTCTGTCTGTCCATGTGTGCATGTGTGAATCACCTGGAAAGAGTCTTAATGATGGATTGTCTGTAGGAATATCTATGGGAGATATTCTTAACTTAATTAATTAATATGAAAAGACACAGCCCACTGTGAGTAGTACAATTCCCTATGCAGGAAGTACTGAACTCTTAAGAGTAGTGAAATCAAGCTAAGTACAACTAAGCTCTTAACTATGGGTATGATGTGACCAGCTGTCTCAAGCCCCTGCCACTGTGATATACATGCAGTAACAGACAGACAACCTGGAATTAAAAAGTAAAGTAAACCATTTTCCCCCTAAAATGCCTTTTGTCGGGGTGTTTTATCATAGCAACAGTAGTGAGACTAGAATAGGAACTTTGTAGATTTTTTTAAACACTTTTTTTAAAACTCCATTGGTCTTTCTGCTTCTCACTTAAGAGCAGATGCTGTGTCCAGTGATGGGTCTTTTCAGAAGAGAACATTTCACGGGTTGATTTTCAAGGGCTGTGCCCAGATCTTCAGCCCCAATACTCCAAGTGATACCCAAGAATGACAGACCGGATTTCTTCCTCGAGTCTGGCTGGAATTAGTCTCCGAATGAGAGGAGCCTGTTAGGAAACAATGCTCTATTGTTGCAATTAGTTATTCAGAACTAACCAAAATCTAGGCTCTGATGCTAAAATAACTTATATACCCAAGCATGTTCAAACACTAACCTTGATGAAAACAGATAGATAAATCCATAAATCAAACACACGAGCATGCGCGTGCACGCGCACACACACACACACACACAGAGAGAGAGAGAGAGAGAGAGAGAGAGAGAGAGAGAGAGAGAGAAAGAGAGAGAGAGAGAGATTCAGCTACAAATCCCAGGGCTAGAAGCAGCAAACTGCTTCCACTTAGCTCAGCAGACCACCTTCACAGGGCTCTGCTTTGTTACAATAGTAAGTGGAGACATGAAGGAGCTGTACTTTCAGAATCCACCCCAGGGTTATCAGGGAAGAAACAGCTCTTCTGTTAAAGCCATGAGGCGTGGAATCAGAAGCCATTAAGAGTGTCCTTGGCTCTGCTTTATTCTTACTCAGTCATCCTAAAAATGCCCCTTTCCACAGTGTCTGACTTGGGTTTCCCTGGCCGGCTATTAGGAAGGCTTTGTGTCCACAGTCATTCTTGCAGAAATCCATCTTAGTGCTGTCTCAGTTCCAGTGAAAGCAACTCTTGCAACAAAATAGACAAGATAACGAGATCCTTACCCATCTTTAGATGTTCTTTTATGTGTGTGGCATGGGATGGGGGTGGGGTTGAGTCCATGCATGTATATTTGAGCAATTTCCAGTACCATCTCCGAGGTACCAGCACTATTCATAATTTTTGTTTGTTTGTTTGTTTGGTGTGTGTGTGTGTCTGTCTGTCTGTCTGTGCATGTGTGTGTGTTTTAGTCGGGGTCTCTGGCTCAGTTATTTTCATACTACTGTGAAGAGACATCATGGTCAAGACAACTTATGAAAGAAAGCATTTAATTGGAGATTTGCTTACAGTTTTGGAGAGTTAGAATCCATGACCATTATGTCAGCAAGCATGGCAACAGACAGGCAAGCATGGTGCTGGAACAGTTACCTGAGCGCTTACATATTAAAACAAGGCAGAGAGAAATAACTGGCAATATAGGGGACTTTTGAAACCTAAAATCCCACTGCCAGAACACCTCCTTCAGCAGGTCACACCTTCTAATCCTTCCCAAACAGTTCTATCAACTTGAGACCAAGAGTTCAGATAATGAGTCCATGGGGATCATTCTCTTCAAACCACCATAGTCTCTTACTAGCTTAGAGCTTATCAAGAATGCTGGCTGGCCAGTGAGCCCCAGAGACCTGTCTGTCTCAACTTCCCAAGTTCTTACACCAGCTTTTTAAAAAGGTGTTCTATGGATCATACCTAGATACTCATGCTTGTAAAGCCAGGACTTTACTAGCAGAGCCATTTCTCAGTCTCAGTCTTCAGATTGTCTTGACTCCATCTATATTCAGAGCCCCTATATAATCTTGTGATGTGAGCAGCCAACCAAAGTCAATATCTCTTGCTCGTTAGAAGACTGCCCCATTCAACCCTATTTACCCACTGTATATGGACATGACCATTACGGTCTTCACAGTTCCCTCAGAACTTATGGTGCTTGGGTCAGTCTCACCCAAATTACTCTTTCAAGCCCAGGGGAGGAAAATGAAGAGCCACCTACTGGCCTGGCCTTTTGTAGCTGGTATTAGGAGCCCTTATAGTCACATGGAGAAGGCGTTAACCAACACTGTCTTCCTTTAGATTCTAGAGTTGGGGAGAAAACTCTACTGCCGTGCAGCCCACACACCAAGACCCAAAGCCTGAGTTCAATTCCCAGATGTACATAAAAACAAATCAGAAGCTAACAACCCTAGTGCTGGGAACATGGAGATGAACACATCCCTGGAGCCTATTAGCCAGCCAGCCTAGCTGAATCAGTGCTCCCCAGGTCTCAAAAAAATCCTGAGGTGGATAGTTCCTAAGGAAATACCCACAGTTGACCTCTGTTCTCTGTACACACACACACACACACACATACACACGCACATACACACTCATATATATCTGCATATACACTTTCACCTGCATATATATATGAACACCTACACACATATGCAAAGAAATATTCTCATAATAGTGCTAAAGTGGCAGAGTACTCCAAAGAGATCGGGCTCTCTAGCCTGGGTGTTGGATACAGCCACAGAGTTGGACCCCTTACTGCATTCTGCATTGGAGTGTACACATGCTGCCCAAGACTGATGTTGGACACATCTAGAAACAGTTGTTACCAGCTTCAGAAAATCATTGCTAGAAACCGAACTTCAGGGATGGCTCTAAAGAGTGCTGTGAAATCACTTGGTTCTAGGAAAGTACCAAAGGGTTCAGCATCACATAGTCTGGTGTTTGACACCAGCCTTGTTTTTGAGGAAACTAAAATCAACATCCAGTGTCAATCAACGCTGAACACCAATGGAAACAAAGGTGGTAACAAGTGGCAGTGTGATTTTTTTTTCTCCCATTTTCTGTGAGAGTAGCTACCCTACAAAGGGGCTCTTTATGCCTTGGGCAAATTAATCACAGTAGTTTTTGGTTCCTTATAAGAAAAAAATCTCATTGTCTCCTGACACAAACAAATGGCAATCCAGACAATAAATATAAAATGACTTATAACAATACCCAAAAGCAACCAGCATGTCCCAGAGAAGCGCTTCAGTGTCAGACACTGGGCAGAATAACAACACAATCATCCTAAGGCCACTTGAGGTATGCTTAGTCAGGCATTGTTCACGACAGGGCAATTCCATCACCCACCAAGTTTAAGCAACTCTTTTGAACATTAGAGTTTTGGGAGATTTATTTTGATAATTAGGTCTTCGATGGTAATTGCATTTGTTGTTCTAAAGGAGACACTTGAAAAATCACCCCTTCCAAACTCTCCTCTGCCACAAGAGAGTTTAGTATGGAAGCTCTGGGAAGGCATCAGTCTGCAAATCCTGGAAGACAAGAAGATTCTAGAAAAACCCTGTGTCCTTCCCATCGGTTATAAAGGTAGTGACACAATGGCCTTCAAGAAACTAGAATTTTCCTTGTGAACAGGCAAAGGCTGAAGACTGGAGCCAGCCAGAGGGAGAGCTTGTGTCCCTGGAATAGTGTTCACACAGATCTGACGAATATGTCCATCATCTTGCCGGGGAGTCCAGGGTAGGGACAGTGATGACAGTCAGAACAACACCTTGATGGTTTAGCTATACACACCTCCTACTTTCTTTATGCCTAAGCCTCATGTCAGGACCCTAGGGATGGGCTGGAAAGTCCACGAACTTTGTTTCCCTTCCCAGTGTGGCCACTTTGAATAAATTTGTTTTGCATCCCACTGTTGTCTATTTATTAAGCTGTTCAAGGGATAGCTGGGGGCCTTGTCTGCCATACGGGGCTGCCAGAGACTAGGCCTGGCCCTGATGTATGTAGCATCCTATCTCCTCTTACATGAGCTTTTCCCTTTACTGCTCTCCTGTGTCACTTACACCAGCCACCCTGGCTAACTGTATCTGGAGAAATGGTATCATCCTCAAAGAGTAGGCCCAACCGTGAGCAATACCCAGGGGTTGAGTTTTATCATGGACTCATTCAGTTTTGCTTTGGTTATTGAAGGGAAGAAAGAAAGGGAGGGAAAGGGGGTTGAAGAATGGAAAAAGGAAGAGAGAAGCAGAGAGGGAGTTCCCTTATGCCGGATGAGAGACTAGGCAGAGTGCTCTATGGTCCCTCATTGATTTTGAGGTAGATGATGACATTATTGTATAATAGATGGAGAACAATGTTGACTTTAAGAATAGATCTGAGTCCAAGTCTTTATCTCGTCCTTAACAGAACTCTGGGTTGTTCATTTGTAAATTGCAATGATAGTAGTTGACAAGGAGGGTAATAATAGCTATTAAATGAGATAATAATTTCTAAGTACAAACAACTGCTATTAGAATAAAAAGATACAGGAAATTAGACAAAAAAAAAAAACTGGCCTCTGTTTCTAAAGAAACCACAGACAACTTGGGTAGGCAAGTTCCTTCTAAGTAACAGAGTACACAGCATCCTCCAGGCGCCTTATTATCAACAGAGAATGTCCCTGTAAGTTTATGTTGCTGGTTGGCGCTAACGTTAACAATAACACAGTGTAATTGGTTTTACTCTTTCTCTATAGAACTGTTTCTGGAGGCTGGATTTATTTTACATCAAAATCCAAATAGCCATGTGTCAGCAGGATAGAAAGATACTGCTGAAAATTACGTGTGTGCTGTTGCCTACAGAACACATCTATATTGCAAGGAACCTCGTAATAAGTGAGAAGACACGCTTATTATTTCTGTCATCTATATGAAACCGATCTCTTTCTAAAAATCCCAAGTCAAAGTAGAATTTTATATAAAACAGAGGTTGAAAAGCATTCAGAGCTTTTTTTTCCATCCCAGAGTTTCTTGTTTTGATTTTCAGAGATATTATCATTTTGATCCTTGTGGCTGCTGATTTGGAAGCCCGTGTTACTTCTGAATCCCTTTCACCGACCAGTGTTCAAAACTGAAAAAGAGAACAGGCTTGAGTAAACACAGCAAAGGAACAAAGGCAGTATTAATACATTTTGAATAACGAGAGAAGAGTGGCTCTATCTGTATTATCTGCCTTCATATCAACCATACTCGACATTTAATGCAGTTACAGCTCACAAACTGAGTGCTGTTAATCATAAATATGGCTTTTTACTTTTTAAAAAAGTATGTGTGTTTGTGTAGGGGTTCATGCCTATGTGTATAGTGCCCTCAGAGGCCGGAGGAGGGCATTCGATGCCCCACAGCTGGAGTTACAGGCTGTTGTGGGCTCCCTGATGTGGGTCCTGGAAACTGAACTCGGGTCCCCTGGAAGATCAACAAGTATTCTTTATCAGTGAACAATCTCTCCAGCTCCATATCTTTTATTTTTAAATTGTGTGAACTCGCTTCACGTTCACACACTTGTTTCTCAACGCGCACTCTGAGTTTAGTTCTTTGTCAACATGACATGAATGCATGTACTTTTGGATATCATCTTTAGCTGATACACGCACTAAGCCATAGCTATCCATCCCAGCCATCTCCCACAAGCCGCCTGTGTTCTCTCTGAAGTTGCTGCCCGAACCTCGGATTTTCATCACCACTATCTTTTCAAGAAAGCCTTAGGTGCAGCTGCACCTACTTTAGTTCATGTCCATGCGTCCTCCTGGCTTCTCCACAACAGAAGATCACGTTTCAGAGCATGGTGGAAGGTCCTTTTGTGGCCACAGGCGTGAACTAGAATGGGTAAAGGATTGGCAGAGTGAGCCAGGCCCCAGACTCAGGCCGCTGCTCTGGGCATGCTCAGTGCCAGAGCTTTTTCTTTGCCCTCTGCTGGTTCTGCTTGGGGCGATTCACTGGGCAGACATACCCCACCCACAGACTGCTGCTTCATATTCACACTAGCCCCATTAAACCTAAGACCTGGGAGCCTCCTGGAGCTTTGGGCAGATTTCTAAGCCATGAGTGGTGTCTCTGACAGTAGTCCCACACCTCTGGAAATGAGGATGAGGCGATGTTACAACTCAAGCCTGAGCTCATAGTGAAGCCGTCTTAAGGAAAGAGAAAAGAGCAAAATACGAAGCCTCCGCCTCCAACAATCACGACGGCTGCTCTAATTCTGCTGGGTGGCCACAAACTCCATAAGTATGTATTTTCCTAGTGGTGATGTTTTCAACATCAGAGAGACAGACCATAGGACCAACGCAGCACTGAACACCCCAGAGAGGCAGAACACACCCAGGGCTCTGTCAGAGCCTCCTGCAGACCCTGTAAGTCAACGAGAACACCAGAAAAAGGATTCGTCTGCTTCTTTCTGGTGGAGGTTACAGAATAATAATTTTTCTTTTGCTTTGGAAAGACTAATGTATGGCCAGCAAGATGCACCAGCCAGTATTAGAACAGGCTAGGAAGCCCGAGCACCACTGGGATCAACGCGATGATAAAAGGATGCTGTAGTGGCAATATGCTATACACTTCCCCCCCTCCCCCTCTCCCCTCTCCTTACACCCCCTTCTCTCTGACACACACACACACACACACACACACACACACACACACACACACACACCATAAATACATTTTAAAAAGTCCAATGTGCTCTAGGATCTTAATGGCCCCATGGCCTTAATATGCTCCAGCATCTACAGAAGATTCCGCATTCCCTGGGATGTGTGAATTACCAGCACTGTTCCTGCTCTAGCTGCCTCTTCACCAGGCCTCGTATACCCAACAACACCTGTGCTGTGGACCATTATGATTCCCTTGGGAAGCCTGAAGATCTCTTCTGAGTGCACTTGTCAGGAGGTGGCCTGATGCAGATGGATAATTTATACCTTTGTCTCTCTTGTGGGGGTGGGGGTAAGGGGTGAAATTGTTCCTGACATTGTACACTGAATAATATAGAGAAGAAAGAATCCATAGAAAGTCTATACCACATTCCTGAGGTATAGCCACTTCTCTCTGAAGAGGTATCGAGCTTGAGGTTTGGCTTTGAGGTCTTCACCTAGTTTAGCTTTCAGCAATGGACAGCCGTTCTCCAGGTACCCTCCTGTCATGTCAGGGGTTATTGCGGTGAGTTATTCAAAGTGCACTGACATCCATTACTGCTGTGTCTTAGACCTCTAAGGATGATACTGAGTTCCTCCACCAGCTCTAGGTGTGGCATCAGTTTGGAGTTTCACTGACCTCAATTTGAAGCTTGGAGCAGACATTGAAGATGTCAGTTTGCACAGAAGAAGGAGCCACTGGAGTCTGTGCATAGCACGCTCTCTGTCAACGG
>CM052704.1:23592717-23608371 GCA_028551405.1 Uromys caudimaculatus | reverse complement strand
CTGATTCAGACTTCCTTCTGCCTCCAGAGTGGCTGAGTGCCAGGAGCGCCCCAGAGAGGCAGAACTCGGTATGACAAGTAGTTGGCCTTAACTTTAAATCCTTTTGAAATTATAACTTTGAGGGAAGGGCAGAGCGCTTCTTCAGAATGTACCTCAGATGTTTCTCCTTATGGATGTTGCTCACAGCAGACACAAATCTCACAATAACTCAGTGGCATATGTAGAATTATCATTGTGCGCACCGAAACCATTTTGGCAGAGGACAACATAAATACTTTGTTTTTGTAAAGACAGCTTAAATCCTATCCAAATAAATAAACACCAAATACATTTCTTTCCTAGCTGCAGGAGTAGCACTGAAAGGTAGCTTTATTTGGTAAGCCATCCTTTTTTGCCAGTTGAAGACATCTGGTCAGGTGTATTTTATGGACCCGATAGCTGCATTGATTTGTCTCTGAGTGAATAATTCACACCAGTAGATATCGAGTCTGAACCAGGTCATAATATATGAGGCAACAGTAAAGTGTGTTGTTTATCAATTTTAGAAACTTTGAAAAATCACACATTTTTGGAAAAATTCCAAATCATGATGTTAGCTTCTTGATTTCGTCATGGCGACATTCATACAGATGCACTTGTGTACACACACATGCAGCGTTGGTATCTTTTTTTGCCTCATATGTGAAGGGCAGCTTCTGTTTTTGTGGAGATGACATTTAGAGGTACTAAAATAGTGATTAGCATTAATTACATATACGATTTTTACGAGCTGAGCTTTTAAGTCGTGTGAAGGTGCCGTTTCTATTTTAATTTTTATCACAGAAACCTCATGCATTTAACATAAAGTGGATGCACGCTATTTGCTATTCATTGCACACATTGTATGTGACCTCAAGAACACGCCTGATCTCATGCTTACAGATAGAAATACTACTAACCATTAATGAGAGGGAGCCCTGCTCATCTCTGACCATTCAAGTGAATCCTATTAATTGTGAATAATTCAGGCAGCAGCACAGAAATTCCGAGTTCCTGATGCTGAGCTGACTAAAAAGACCAGCAACGTCTCCTTTGCTTCTGTGGGATGTTGAAGCCTCCAGGCTACGATGCTTCCAGCTGTTCCAACAGTTTTCTCACCAGAGTTTTCTCTGCATCCACTTTCAAAACCCTGGGTCTCATACTGCCACCAAGCAAGCTAATTTGATATTAAACAAAATGATGGTACGTAATCGTAGAAGGCAGTTATTCCATAAAAGATAAATTGCTAGTCATGGTAAACAATATCTATCATCTCAACCACCTGTAAGATGGAGGCAGGAAGATCAGAAGTTCAAGGTCAGCCTTGGCTACATGGAATTCTGGAGGCAAACCTGAGATAAGGAAGACCTTGTCTCAAAAGAAAAGTAACAAGTAAAATCCTCTAAGCATAACAACGCCCAAAACTATGTTACAAAATCAAGTGCTTATGAAGAGCTTCAGCAATGACAAAATATCAGCAAAATGTAACCATCTCTAAGAATGTGTCTCCCAGGTTGGACACATCCCCAGTCTCTTGCTAAACTTAAGAGAAAGCAAAAGTTGAGATCACAAAATTCACATCAAGTTTATTGTAAGCTGTTAATTTTGCACTATTTTGTTTAATCCCATGGTTTTTTTTTCCTCTTGAAATAGAACGCCTGAACAAACACAGCAAATTTAGTTCTAACAAGAACAATAAAAGTTATGTGGGTCAGAAGCAGCATGCTGAAACATGGGTCTTCAGGCATGCCTGCCAAAATGGTCATGAAGAACTCCTTCTGTGTAAAATCCATTATTTGATGTTATGACAGTGGTGGTTATTTAGATGGGAATGTCAATCTCACTGAGTGTTTTCAAAATTATATTATTTCCATTATGATAATCTCACTGTCTTACTAGCAGAAATCACGTCCCCATCAAGATGGCCAGTTCTATACCCTGTGTTGCCAGTGAAAAAGTGCACTTAGGATTTCAAATGTATTTTGTCCAGGAGGAAAAGGCAGAAGGATTATTAGGGGTGATAGATAAACCTATTCTATATAGCAAATTCTGACAGCCAAGTCTATATAGCGAGACCTTGTTTCAACACTAACAGCAACAATAATTAAATATACATATGTGTCATACATGTTCACATATATAATGTCCAAGTTATGCAGAATCATTATGGTTTGCTAAAGTATTCAGGCCTTCCAAGAACACATTGATGAAAATCGAAATTCTGAAAGCAAGCCAGACGACCTGAATTTGACCTCTAACATCCAGGTTTAAAGATGATGCAGTGGATCACAGCTGTTAATTCTGGCGTGTGCATGCAGATGCCCACAGAGGTCAGAAGAGCACATCAGATCTCCTGGCCTCTCAGGTGGCTGTTTGTCGCTCAGTATGGGTGGGTGCTGGGAACTGAACTGGGGTCCTCTGTAAGAGCAGCAAGCATTCTTAACCACCAAGCCACTTCTCAACCCCAAGTCTCTTATCTATAAGGAGGAATCCAGGATTTAGTGTACGGATTCATAGGAAGCTGTGGAAGGATCTAAAAGGACTGCCACACTCCTTAACCAACCAGTGCCAATGGAAAACGTCGTTCTCTACTGAGAAATCAATTTTACTCAGGTTATATTATACTCTCAATCTCCATCATTAATGTAGTATTAAGCCCAGCTAGGCCTTTTCTCAGCCAGAGCAAATCTGTATGCAAGGCATTATGTTTTAAAAATAATCCTAATTATATTATTAAAAATTATTAATATTTTACTAACATTAAATTTTTATTAATTTTATTAATTACATATATTAAAAATCAAATTTAATGTAACTAAAATCAGAAGAAAGTTATTAAATAAAATTTGTCCTGGTGACTCTATTTCTCTTTGGCGAATATTTTAAAAGTCTTATTTTGTGCATGAGCTTTTGTGACGTTTCAGCCTGAGTGTGTGTGTTGTGTATATTTGTGTTGGGCTTGCGAATTTGCTGTCAGGTTGGAAGGTTTGATTTTTATGTGGCATGATTTCTTATCTTCTTCTATGCCTCAAGCTTATGGTAAATATGTTCACGATGTCTCCATTTTCTAATGGCATCATGGGCTGTGGTCCACTCCCATGGCAGGATGACACACTTGGTTTATTTCCTGGTGTCACTCTTCTCTGTTTCTTACTCTCTCTTCATAATGGCTGTCCTGAGCTGTGCTCCCAAGCCCATTCTTAATTCATGCCCCCGGCTATTTCTTTCCAGTCTCTTCCTGTCAAAATTAGTGCAGCCTGCTACTTTAGAGGGTCTAGCTATGTGCACCAAAAACTGAGAGATGAGAAGATGTTATCTGTACATATTTGGATTATAGCATATTCTAAATTTTACTCCCCTCAATTAACTTTAGTAAAATTTATTGATGAGTAAAAATTATTGTATTTACAGCATGTAATTTGAAGCCAAGGGCAGAACCCATGGAGGAATGCTTCTTACCGGCTTGGTAGCTAACTCAGTCACGGGCTCAGGCTGAGTTCAGGACTGCCAGTATGGGAACAGGGTTGCCTGGAGTGGACTGGACTCACCTACAGCAATAATCAAGACAATTCCTACAAACATGGCCCCCCGGTCAATCTGATCTAGACAATTCCTCAATAGGCTTCTCTCATATGACTCCAGACTATGTCAAGTTGAAGTTAAAGTAGGACATACCTGAATATCTGTGCTTTAAAATACCATCTATGTTTATCAAGTAAATCATTTATTTTCAGCTTAGATGTTTCAATACAAAATCACTTTAAAATGAATTTTAATAGTGTTTATAATATCTCTTATTTTTTTGGATGCCTAGTTTTTTTCTGGAATATTCTCATGCCTTTTCTAACTCCAGGCATGGCTTCCACATCCAACTCAGGTCTATAGTATCCCTATCACCCGTGTCCACTTCTCTGGTATCTGAGCCATCACCCAAGACTTACAGAATTTTGCTTCCATCTGTTGGTTAAGAGATCTTAGCATTTACTGAAGACATTTGAAAACCACAGAGACCAACTGAGGTATTGTAGCTGGTATCTCCTCGTTTACACCACCATGTTCCATGATACTCTCAGGTCAACTGATGGTTCCCAGAAGACATGGCAAGGGACTCTCAGGTCGATTAGGGTTTCAACTCATCAGAAAAGACCTATGTATGCATCTTGGTTTTTCATTCTGACATGAGAACTCATGCCTGGCTGCCTGCCCTTCCTCATCCCAGTATAGATCTCGGCTCACCTTGTCTCTCTACTCATTTTTCTCACTTTTTCTTCCATGCATTGGATTTTAGAACTGTGTTGTTGTCCGTTCTCTAAGTTCTTAAGTGAATGTGTTTGGTATAAACTTCTTGCTTCTTGCTGTCTCCAGTGAAATTTTTATAGGGTGATTGTTTTCCATGGTATTTACCCTTGTTGACACAAACCTGTCTCTGTGAAGTGAAGCCAACGCTCCCTTTTATGTCATGAACAAGAAGCCAATGTGCCATTTTCTTTTGTGTCATAAAATTCATTCAGCAGAAGATTGTCCTGTGAGTCTTTGCCTTCCTACTTTTCCCTCTGTGAAGGTCTCCCCATGCCTTTTACACCCGCTGACATTTCTGGCAGGTGCATCCTTATGTCTAGGACCTCACTGCAAAGGCTGGAGCATTGGGTACCAGTGAAGACAGAAGGATGCACACTGTCAGTCTCCCTTCCCCAGTGACTTAATGGCACAGTTTCTAAATCGTCTAAACACTGGACAGCTGAGCACCACATGATTCAGGAAGCATTAATTATTTTCTCTCTCTGCTCTTTGAGCTTGTGTGTCTGGAGAAGTCACTGAATAGGCTGTCAGAGCTGGAGGCCCAGGCACAGACTGTCAGAGGAAGCCTAGGCATGACTGTTTGATAAATGTGGTTTGAGCAAAATGACAAACCCATGGGAAAAAGAAAAGAGCTGTTTCTGACTCCGATCAAACACCAAGTAGATCTTCACTGCTTCCTCCTTCTCACAGAAAAGCTGCTAACCCATCACCAATTTTCAAATAGGCCAATGCCTATTTCATTGAAAAAAATAAACCAAAATTTCATCTTGAAGTGAGTACTCTTGTTAGTTTCTCCTGAGCATGTCACAATCTTTCCTGAAGGGAGAACATTTGAATTCCTTCCTGGTGACACCTTGATCCTTCCTTCTGAGGCTCTTGTTGCTGTAAAATCCAGGGAAATAAGGGTAAAAACTGAAGCTAAAAGGGGGGGCGTGGAAGCTGACCCTTGACCCTTGACCCTTGACCCCTGGGAGCAGTAATTCACATTTGAAGCTGGTTTAAGTGCATGGGACCTGTGGGGCCAGGAGAAAACCCCGCCTTGGGGTCTGCAGCTTCTGGGAGCAGGGAAAGGCAAGTGTCGAGGAAGTGGCTTTCTCTGTTTAATAAGGGTTGGGGATCTTCCCCCTAGGACACCCTGATGCTGGAAAGCTGGAGTTTTTGTTTTAAAAGTGGATCTATTGTGTGAATTTAGTAGAAAGGAAACCTTATCAGGAGGTGGCACAACACAGCCTTTTTCAACATGACAGTGTTATACCTGGACTTTATGGGTTCCTATTTCTACCACCCTTCTCCACCCTTATTCCTTCTAACCCCCCAACACTAGGTAGAAGAGGAAAAAGTGTAGAGAGGAAAGGGGGCATTGGTCTCAAGTTAGACTACTTCCTGCTGATTACAGGCATTAAGTTCCTTGGGGGCAATTTTGATCTTCACGTCAGGGTATCTCCAACTAGCAACCAGCAACCAACCAGCAGCAGCAGGAGGAGCAGCAGCAGCCCTCTCTCGGCTCTTGCATTTATATACCCTCTCAAGAACCTCCAGAACCCCAAATGTCATACACTTGCAGAAACTATCTATAGCTTGTAAAATCACTCCCCTGCCAGAGCACAAGACAAATCATAGTCAGCTGCTGTGGACAATCTGAAGCAGCCCTGTATCCCATACCTGGGATTAAAACAAAACCACATTCACATAACATTTCTATGTTTTTAAAGAAACCAAAATTCTCACTACACAGTGCCATAAGCAAAGATCAGTGTTATCTCAGAGGGCGGGGGCACCCACAAACCTGGGGAACTGGAGCTCAAATCCTGGGAGCCACACAGAGGAAAGAGAGGACAGACTCTTGCTGATCTCTGGCCTCCACATGATGCAGTGGCATGCATATTCCTCCCACACACACACTACACACATACATAAACACACACACACTGCACACATACATACATACATATGCACACACACATACACACACACACTACACACACACACACACACACACACACACACACACACACACACACACACACAGGGGATAAATTTAAAAACTTGCTTGTTTCCTTAAGGTAAATTCTAGGGATCATCAAGTATTCTCTTTTGCTTATTTGTACACATCCAAGTTTCGTGAGAAAACTGAAATTACACCATTTGCACACTGAGACGAAGCCTGAAAACTTTGGGATTCACCTTGCCTCTGTTGCTTATGACAGGTGTACAGACTTCATAAGCTCTGCTTAAAACAAACTAAAAAACAAAAAAAGCTCTCTTGTGGCTTCTGGTTGGGGAAGTAGAGCCACAAGGGACCACATTTGATGACTGGCTTCCTTCTGAGCCTCCAGGACCACTCTACGGAGTTGCACTGATGGCTTAATCTGCTTCCAATCACCCAAGGCCCTGACCTCTGAATGCAGCTGGTTCCATTCTCCTCTTAAGACGTCACAGTGGGGGCCAGCATAAGTCTTGGGGTCAGAAACCACATCTGAAGTGTGCAAAGTGTCACAACCATCTTTAATCTTTAACAGAACATAGACAGTCCACATCAGCCTAGACATCCCCAACAGCCTCTGTTCCTGTCTCATAGTGAGGAAACTTGGGTTCTGAAGGAAGACTCGTGCTTTCTCCAAGGAGCCCAGCTTATGGGCAATGGTAATTAGACATCTAGGCAAATTTTCCTTAATGCAAAGTCTTACTTCTTTATAAAAGCATAGCAGCCAAACTAGAAGTCACCTGAAGTTCCCCAGGACTGAGGTAAGCCACACTTGCCCAAAGATGTTTCTCCATATCAAATAGCTAGGAAACTCAACCACACAATGGAAACATTTGGAGAAAGCCAGCATAATGGTGAGGCTGGAGGGGCCGGCCACACTCTCTGTTCACACATCAGCCAGTGCCAGCCTGACCATCTGTGAAGCAGTTTAGCATCCTTGGGACTGATCCTGGCAGACACTCCTTTGGGAACTCTTTTCCATGACTCACACTCCAGAGAGGGTCTCAGAATAGCAATGTGGTGACTCATCTACACTCTGTGTGTGTGTGTTGTGTGTGTGTGTGTGTGTGTGTGTTGGCCACACAAGAACCACGGAAAATATGAAAAAAGACATTGTGAGATGGGTGTGGTAGGAGTAAGCACAGCCGTGCAGAAGACTCCCTGAACATCGGTGCAAAGAGACAGAGGCTTTGTTTTATGAAGGGGTTTGCTCACAGAAAGAAGCCATTACAGAGAAATAAGGAGAAAGGAAAGAACAAAACCCCCAAGAGTGGGGGAGAAGAAACCCTTCAAGTACACAGGGGAAGGGAGGTACGCGTCGGATTTCCCATCTCTGCTCACTTGCTTGGAGGCACAGCTGCCTGAGGCACAGCTGCTCACAGATGTGCGTGCAGGCAGATGTGAGCCCAGCTGCATCTCAGGAGTCCAGGCATCACACTAGCATCCCTGTAATCGCCACAGGGATTGGATTTGCAGCATCTCAGGCACACCCCAGAGGAGAGCACAACTAGTGGGGCCTGGGGGTGCCGGTAGCTTAATCTGCCCACTGAACTTGGGGGACGGGAGGTACCGGTAGCTTCGTCTGCCCACTGGATTTTTTTGGTTTCTTTCTTTTTCATCTACATCGCTTATCTCACCCCACCCCCCAGTGGAGGTCTTTTTTTTTTTTTTTTTAACTCCTTGCAAATAAAAGCTTAGGAATGACCTGTGTCATTTCTAATCCTTCATAGCAAATGTTAGCTTTTCTCAGTCATGGTTATAAATTCTGTGTAAAATTAGTCTTTAGAATGCATAGATTGGAGAATTCCAGTATCCGAGTAGAGACACAAAACAGAGTCCCTTCCTCCCCACAGTGAGAAAAGAGACCTGGGAAAACAGAAAGCATTAGCAGGTTCTCTTTCACCCAACAGAAAAATGAGACTTTGAGCAGAAATGGTAATCGTGGGAAGATAGACTCTTGCAGAGATGCGTAGTGCTTGACCTAAACTGTGGCGAAGCTAGTAGATTACTGTCATAGTTGGCAACCCTTTCTAACTTGAACACCTCAAAGGCTCTTGTGTTGAAAGCCTGGTCCCCAGCCTCAGATCCTAGTGGGAGATCCTGGAGCCTTTGTTTAGTAGGTGGGGCCCAGGGTCTGAGGAGATTTCTAGTGGCTCAAAGCACTCTGCAAATATGAGTGCTTGAGTTTCAATTCCCAGGACTCATGTGGAAAGCCAGGCATGACTACATGTACCTGTCACCCCAGCCTTGGAGGGCGGATCTCCAGTGATCCTTGGTCTGCCACTTCAGAGCTTGACTACAAACTTCAGCAACAATGAGAGACCCTGTGCAAAGAAGTTAAGCAGAGAATGAAAGGGGAAGAAAACCAGTATTCTGCTCTGGCCTCTACAAGTGAGTACACAGGTGTGTACGCCCATACATCTACAAGCAACACACATACACACACTCATGCACATATACACACTCACATATACACAGTTACACACACACTGTCACACATATTCATACACACTCTCATACACACTCACCCACACACTCACACACTCACACACACACAGTGTCACACGCACACACTCATGCCCATTCTCACACATATATTTACTCACACACACACGTATACACACTCACACACATATACACACTCACACACACACATACACACTCACCCACATTCTCACATATACACTCATACACACACTCACACTCACACACATACACACTCAACACACTCTCATATACACTCTCTCTCACACACACACTCATACATACACTCATACACACACTCATACACATACACACTCACACACACACTTTAAAAACCATAAAGACTTAACCAGAAACAAAAGCTATGCAAAATGACATCAGCCACAGCAAACAGAAGAAACAGAATTTCATCAATAGTCATGTTCTAGTTGGAATTGTGAATTGTACTGAAAGCCTAGAAAATATGCTCTCTAGTGCTACTGAAGTAAGGACCTGGAACTGTCTCCATCATTCAGAAGACTCTATTCACCTCTGATTTCTCCGATATTATCAAATTATAATATAAAGAACTACAAAAGAAGCCTACAGCTGGAGAGGCAGAGAAGTGGCCAAAGGCACGGTTTATACCCTTGCAGAGCACCTGGATTCCAGTCCCAGACCCCTGTGGTAGCTTACTTCCATGGGTAACTCCAGTTCTGGGATTAGGAAGTGGGGGTGGGGGTGGAGGTGGGGGAGGGGAGGGTAAGGGGTGGGGTGGGTGTCTGATGTCCATTTCTTGCTGCCAGGGGCACTGCACACATGTGGTACACAGATAGACATGGAGGCAAAACACCCGCACACATACAATAAAATAAATAAGTCTTTAAAAAGTTAAAATTAAGACTTTCATACAAAAACAAAAAATATCTATCAAAAATTTTAAAAAGAGGTAATAAAATGTTAAAACATGCTTTAAGGACATTCGAGAAACTAGGTATTGTTTCAAATGAAAATGTTAAATAAGTCTGTTAGGCTAGAAATGAAACAGATTAGTGGGCCACAGAACATAAAACCATCACCCATGAAGTTATTTTGTCAACCGTCAGTCAGACCTGCACAAGCCGGCCTGTCCCAGTTGGAGTATGGCTGGGGCCAAGTTCAGCAGGAAACTTTGCTGGAAGACAGGACTTCCAGTCTGCATGCGAGATAACTCTCCACCATGCTGGGTATGCTTTGTCATTTCTACGAGTGTCATAGTTTTCTGTAATTCAAGTTTATTCTTAATGGCCATTGGTATTGTTTACTTAAACAATTCAGTTACACAACAGGGAGTCCTACTATATCTACCTTAAGTCATTTCTCAGAGGCAGGCAGATCTCTGTGAGTTCAAGGCCAGCCTGGTCTACTGAGCAAGTTCCAGGACAGACAGGGCTACACAGAGAAACCCTGACTAAGGGCAAAAAAATACATACCTATGTATATGTATGTGTAAGTGTATGTGTATATGTATGGATATATGTGCATATGCATATAACTTTGGGAACAAAGCTAATTTTAGTTTAACCCATTGTGTGTTTTCAGACTTCCTATGAGAGGACATGGTGTCCCGTTTAAATAAAAAATGATTATTACTTTGAAATGATCCTGAATTAATGCTAGTTATTAGTTTAAATCTCACTTGCAGTTCATATTAAGTTAATAATTAACCTTTAATTTGATTATAATTAAATTAATTAATTAACTTCTAATTAGGATATATATATATATATATATATATATATATATATATATATATATTTCCTTTGCTAACCAAGGTAATAAAAGAATGCAGAAGAGAATTATACAAAGTTTAAAGGTCTGAAGAGATGTCTTGACCTGTTGCTGTCTGAAGGACCTGAGTTTGGTTCCCAGCACCTCTGTCAGGCTGCTCACAACACGGTAGCTCCAAAGGTTCCCATGACTCTTCTGGTCTCTGAAGGAATCCATACACCTCTCCCCCCTCACACACACACACACACACACACACACACACACACACACACACACACACACACACACACACACACAAGTAAATAAAAATTAAAATAATTTAAACACTTTAAGCATTTATCTTGATAACAAGACATGAGCAGAATATGACAGTCCCACAGGTTGACACACAGGCTGTCAGAAGTCTTATCATATACTTGTATGTGTCTGTTTGCTGACACGTACGCCTACTTGTTCATATTGCTTGTAGCAATGGCGAGAGCCTTTACTGTGTCACTTTCTTTTCAGTGAAAATGGAATGAATCGAAAGATCCTAGAACACTCACCTCAGTGGTGCATCCTGACGGCAAGCCCCGATGGCTGGTGGTGTGCCTGTGCACGACCTTCCTCTTGGTGATAACTCAAGAAGTCTTCTGTCATTTGTGACTAGTGTATTTAAGAAAAGGCTGAGGAGGCCCCAGGAGGAGCCACACGACACGTTTCACAATCAGCTGCACTGCTTTGCTCAGAGCATTACTCTGAAGCAATGGTATCAGGAGACAATCTCTTGCCTCTTCCTCTAGAGAAGACACATTCTGAGGGTAGACGAGGACCCAGGGGAGGTGTGCTCATCTTTATCTCTCTTGCAGAAGCAATCGTTCCCTCCTTGTAAACTTACATGCTGAGAATTGTGTGTGGTGAAATAAACAGACGGTTTTCCTTTGTATCTCCAGGATGATTTCCATGTATTCACGTCTGTCCTTCTTAGTATCCTCTCTATAAATGTGTATTTATTTTCATTTCATGTGTATGAGTGTTGGCCTGCGTGTCTGTTTGTTGGGTACCATAGGTGTGTAATACCGTAAGAGGTAGAGGAGGCCGTTGGCTTCCCCCAGGACTGGCATTACAGATGTTTGTGGGGCATCATGGGTGCTGGGAACCAAGCCTGTGTCCTCTTCAAGAGAAGCCAGTGTCCCTAACCACTGAGCCATCACACAAGTCTCTTCTTATTCTTTTTATGAAAACGGATTAAAGTGGAAGTTAAAGAGGAAAAGATTATAATTCTCTCCCTTCCCCTGTGGCCTTCCCTCCCTTCCTTTCTGTATCCTTGCTTACATTTTCAGGTAGCCCTCGCGTGGTCACTTGCTTACTACTTGGAATAGCTTCAGGTAGGACTGTGTAAATCCTATTGTAGCTGACAGGAATTCAGTGAGAAAATCTGAGCCCTGCCCCCACCCCAGCCTCTCAAACCTTTGAATCAAGAGTCCCCAGAGAACTGGAATGTCCCCAGGAATGAATAAATGAATAGCTGGGAGGCAGAAAAGACTGAGGGCCCACACCAGCCAAAAGGAAGACTTGCCTTCCAGGAAGAGATTTTACACAGTCCCTCCATCTTGTCAGACCACCTCACAAGACAGACTGACGTCAGGCAGTTAGAATGGGCAGGACCACACTGACCAGGACTGTTCAGTTGTGCACAGCTCCTGCCCTCTATTTAAACCTAAGCCACATGTCAGTCCCCCTGATGACAGGTTTGGGGTCACTGGATTCCTCTTATGGATGTGGCCACATTGAATGACCATCTTCTACTTTCCCTGGCTCTTGTATCTTTACATTGGGTGTTGGGGATTGGTGGCCACCTCTAGCTTTTTGGAATGTCAGAGCTTAGACATTCCAAGCACACGCAGTCATCAGTACCTATGGAGAAAGGAGGGAGGCAGCAACCCATCAGTCTCTACAGCATCAAAGAGTGGGAGAGCCTGGAAACACGTTTGATTAATAGCAAGCTGCTTTCTTGCAGCCTTTCTTAAAGTTAACGGCAAGACATGAAACAAGTCAAATTAAAAAAAAAATACACACACACACAATAGGCTTCCAGTCCAGGAGCTCTTCTCTCCCAGGCAGCGCTGAGACTTCACTGTGAAGAGAGCTCCTTGGGCAATCTTCTCTTCTGGGAATCTCCTTCTGGTTTCCAACAATTCCATTGGAAAGCAGCCGTGCTCTTTACAGCAATTAATTCTGTGGACAAATCCTCTGTTAAATTACCCTTAGATAATATTTACAAACTATGATGATTGTTCTCCTATAACTAAGTCTTTGTTATTTATTTGGCTTTGTGCTGTTGTTTTTATTACAAAATATTTTTGTTTTCCACGTAGGAGGTCCAGTTTCCCATTGTTGAAGTCAGAGACCAGCGGGATGGAATTAAATGCATTCCCTGTACGCTGGTGGGCGAGCTGTGGAAGATGACAAGGAGTTCTGACTGACTGAAATGATTGTGAGCCTTGCCATTTAAATAGCTATCCTTAAGAATGCCATGTGTCTTCAGAAGATGCACATCAAGTAATGTTTTTATAAATGGCAACAATCTGGTTCTTAGCCATGAGTCCTCAAAAACTATTGCCTGGTTATGGAAAGAAATTGTGCTGGATTCTTTCACAGATAGCATCTCTTAATTAAGGCACAAAAGTGCTAAGAATTCGGCACACCCTTCCAGACCCACTGTGTGTCCATTTATATTTGTCTCTCCATAGCATTTACCCAGTCCTTTCAGAGAGAAATCTAGAATTTCCCCCACAGCAAGTTTAGTTTCTTTTCTCTTCACTCCTTTTGCCATTTGATGCCCTCAGAGTTGGTAGAGGGAAAGGCACAGCATGGGAAAGCAACTGAAAACCCATTTGTCCATTCAACATGGTCTTTAAGCATACAGAGATGCAGGGATAAGGAGCTATGATGTCATTGTCTCATCCTTGTTCTAGATGTCAACTTTGCGATGCTGCTTGAGGCCCAGACATACCTAGTAAATATTACATGGCTTCTGAGGATGTCAAAAGCTTCTTTCCCAAACCCACTTGTTTTGTAACCCTGTGCAAAAGCTCAACATAGCCTCTGAGTCAAAATCACTTAAGGGAGAGGAAAGGACTCAGGGGCCATGCTCTTGGCTCCCACATGGGGTATGCCATGGAAGCTGCTGTTATCGGTGCACTGTAGGAGGATCAGCATACTACAGATTCAGCAACTCTGTGTATGGATGAAACTTCAGAATAGCAAGTGTGTTAGAGGGTCCTGACGTCAAAGGGAACTTAACAGACAGTACATGGTCTCCGCCCACCCACAGGGTCATTTGAATTCTGTCGACCAAGAGGCATGTGTGAGAATGTGCAGGAGTCCACTGTCATGCTGAGGGTTAATATGTAGCTCTAGAGGCTCAGATGAAGTAGGTATTACAGGTGTGTCCAGCCTGTGTACAATTCCATTTGACTTCGCCATGGCAAATCTTATTTTTTGCTTCTACAAGCGAGAATGAAGATCAATAGAGAGGGACTTCCAGTTGGCTGTCATCTATGGGAGAGAATGGCTCAGCTTAACTCACCCACAGAGCCCTGTGACCCAGGGCAAGGGCTTTTTTAAAGGAGAATTTGAAAGATACTCCTATGAGTTTCTTCCACTGAAACAAAAGGAAGGAAAATGGCAATAAATCAATTTGGGTACATAAGTTGTAAACATCAATCTTCACATCTCTCCTTGATTTTAAAATTTTTTTCTGAGCTGAAATTTTCATCCTGAAGCTAAATTTCAAATTTTTGAAAGGACTGGAGAGGTGGATCAATGGTTAAAAGCAATGGCCACTCTTCCGGAACTCCTGGGTTCAGTTCCTCATGCCAACATGGCACACAATCATGTATAACTCCACTTCCAGGAGCTCTGATGCTCTCTTCTGTCCCCAGTGGACACACTGCAGGCACGAGGTGAAGTGGGAACTTCTGGTTTCTTTGGATAGTTAGTTGTGTCAAATGCTGTTTTGCTGGGGCACAAAGGTGAAAGGTTGCCTTGCTGAAACAAACACGTGAAAGACTGTTTTCCTGAAGCAGACACAGGTGAAAAGATGTTTTGATACAGCAGCCACATGAAAGGACACTTGATGAAGGAGTATGAATATGACCACACAGACAGTGAGAGACGAGTGCTGAGCTTTGGTTTGTTTTGCTCTGCCTCTCTATTCTTTGCTATAGACACACATGTATTGGTTCACTTTACATAGCACTGTTGAGCTCAACTTGTGGTAATGCTGGCATTGAGAGAAGCTTGCCCAAGAACTGCTTGTGAGATTTCTGTGGCAGCTTTTGGCTTCTTCAGTCTCCTGTCAGGCTGGTTGGTGAGCCTTGTGATTCCTTCAGGATTGAACTACAGCTGCCTAGTGTCTGCTTGCTGAAAGGACTGGACTGTAGCTGCTGGTTCCTGTCTGGTGTCAGCCTGCCTAGAAGACTGGTCTGCAGCTTCTGAGTTGTATTTGGTGTTTGCTGTGGGACTGAACTGCTGCCAAAGAAGATCAAGCTTGACCCCAAAGAACTATTGCTGAACAGTTCCACTTTCCTCATATCTTAATAACTTTTCTCTTCTACTACCTCTACTGGGTGGTGGGCTAGAAGAGAGGCTGAATCCTTATTAAAAGTAGATTGCAAAAATACAGTGAGTTACACAGACATACAGGCAGGCACATTTTAAAACCTTTAAGAACAAACATTTCCCACCTCAGTTTTAGATCTAATGAAGATCAACTGTTACTCACGCACATAGAAGATGCTAGAAGAGCATTTGGTGATGCCTAAATGGACAGAAATATAATACCATTGGTTCCTATTTCTTCCATCAAAATCTGCAGCTGCCCATTGTTATGCCACATATTTCTATGGATTAAAAATCTTTTCCACAGGAAGAAGGCAGGAGGCTCATGAGATTCAGGAAATAGCAACTAACAAGTCTCAGGAAGTTCAATAAATTAACAAGATTCACAAGATTCCTACTCAAGCTTATAGAAGCAGCAATTCTGCCATAGAGAATTGACTTTCTAACCCATGGGGCTCAGGGCAATTTGTGCAGAGCTCTGGGGATTTAGCTTCTGTGAGTTCATGTGGACTGGT
>CM052704.1:23567133-23592217 GCA_028551405.1 Uromys caudimaculatus | reverse complement strand
AAAGAAAGATACACCACGTTCCTTTCTACAAGAAACAGATAGCTTTGAGACCTGAATTTAGAATGCTCTTGCTTACAACAGTCTGATAAGATTCTAGTTGAATCCATGACAATAACAGGCTGGTGGATTTTTTTTTTTTTTCAGTTTTTTTGAGACAAGGTTTCTCTTGGTAACAGAACCCTGGCTGTCCTGGACACTCTTTATAGACCAGGCTGGCCTCGAACTCATAGCGCTCTTCCTGCCTTTGCTGCTCGAGTGCTGGGATTAAAGGCATGTGCCACCACTGCCTGGCAACGCTGGTGGCTTTTTAATGTCATTCTCTCTAAAAGCAGTTCACAAGGAGGCTCTATTTTATTGTATGTCTCTCTCAACAGTAGCCTGTGTTGCACTGTTCTAAGTATCTTTGGTAAGTAGATGAGGCTTTTTATTTGTACTGCTTGTTTTGATGTGTCTGTCCACGGGGTGTTCTTGAGACCTCGAACTCTGTACATTTCTGATCAGCTCCACACAGAACACTGACCTTTATTCCTAAATTCCTATTTAACAGATTCTCACTGTGTGTAGTTCTGATTGATATGGAGTCCTTATGTCCTCTACTAGAATACAATGGTAACACCCTATGGTTATGAGTAAATGTTTCTGCTTCAGCTAAGCAGAGTTTGTGCATGCTTAGCTGGGACCAGTGCCAGCCTACATGGCAATATTTTATATGAAGCCAATCTGCCCAAGGGATTTCTAGCTTTCCAAAAGGGGGGGGGGAGGGCACTTGTTACTAATTTGTAACTGATAGTGGTTGATATATTTATCTGAATGAACTAGGATCAAGAAAAAACTATCAATGTTAAACTGCTCACAGTTGCGCCTGTAAGATTGAAGTGTTTCTCACTATAGAGAACTTTAAAAACGTATACACAGTGATTTAGCACAGAGAATTCCCATTTTCCCATTACTATACAAAATATTAGCATATAACTCCACACTTTGATTGGGGTCACCATAACATGAGGAGCCACATCCAAGGACTGAAGCATTATGAAGGTTGAGAACCAATTGTTCTAGATGAATCTCAGTGCTTCAATACGATCATGCTAAGAAAATAATCCTGCATACATAACTGAAAATAGTTCCCCTTGTCTAAAAGCAAAGACTAAAAAGTTATATTTTCTCTACTTGCCATGATGCTATAATTCAACATAAGAACTTGGTTGAAGTAAAATAGTTTTAGATAAACTGTAAGTAATATTGTCTGAACTTGAAATTTTCCAGCTCAGTTCATTTTAGTGACCAGTTCTTCTAAAGCATAGGTGGTTTTATGCTAAGGAAAAATTAATATAAGATATAAAACATCTCTGTATTTTGTTTTTAAAAAGTATTGATATTCTCGTTACATTTGTCAATTTTCTGTGTATGTGCATGGGTGTGTGCGCGCACACATGTGGGAGTCATACATACCCCTGTCAAGGGTAATCTGGAGGAGGGGATCCTCTTTCCGCTATTAGCGTCCTGGGACTGAACTCAGGTTGTCGGGCTTGGCATCATGGATCTTTTCCTGCTGAGCTAACTGGCTGACTCTCTGTGTAATTTCCTTGTTGTAAAACACATCAGTTTTACAGAGCTACAAATACCCTGGGTTTATGAGCTTTGAGAAATAATGGTCTCCATTAGGGTTTATAATGCATTCTGGGAAGTATTATAATTTTACCCTCAAGGTGATCACCTTCCACGAGTAATAAATCACTTGCATGTATTTATAGAAGATGTGTCCACAGGGCATGTTAAGATTCATCTTCTCATACCATAACTTCAAAATGATGTCAGAAATGAAGAGTTTTGTATTCATGACAGACTTGAGATAACACATACAAAGGGCCTCTGCTTTGAAAGGTGCCATGTGTGGTGACAGGAGTATCTGTCAGTGTTCTCGAGCCTTCTGTCTACCAACTTAATGCAAAGTCATCTCATCAAGCTTTCTAAATTCATCTCTGTAAACATGGCAAGTATCTGGGCTTCTCACTCATCTTTTGTGCTTATATAATGGGTATTGCACTTATTACATTGTTCTTTACTGGGTCGTTATTTATGCTATAATAATGGAAGAGAAAACTATATATAACAATGCTGATAATGAATTAATGAAAATATTATTTCTCCTTAAGTAGCACTTTAATTATCTATGAGACTAAAGGAACTGCTTCCATGGCATGGAATAAACTTTTAACTCATATATTAGAATATTAGAATGTAATGATTAGTATTCTCATTTTTACTGATCCAACCATAATTCCCACTCATCTGTGGAAATATCAAGCAGTTAATGAAAATACAAAGTTTCTGTAGCTGCCTATGAGTATTCAAGCTTACTCGAGAAAAATACAGCCAAAGTATACCTTCTAAAGGGATTCTGACATTAAAGACTATCAATATGATTCTGTGGGTTAAGAACAATCAGGTTTTGAACTTTCAGACACCATGTCCACTGCTTGGCTTCATTCTACATGTGTAGACGTCTATACACACAGAATAGAACATCTAATACAGGGAACACATTATGTATTATAAATGAGTCCGCACTCTAGGAGGGGGTTCTTGCAGACAGGGCCTCACCTGTCCCTCTCCATGGAGCAACAGTGACCTTCACAAAGCAAATTTTGACAAATTTTGAAAATTAAGGATTCAATCAGTACTTCACCATCAATTCTATTACTTAAATGTCAAATACATAATAATATTTTTTGTAAAATTATTTTACTTATTTTGGAAAAAATCCATAAGAAGCCAGAGAAAAGGATGTGTTGATAAATAATTCATGTTAATTATCATCTCCTAATGATATTCTAACACCTCATTTAGTTTTATTCTCATTTGGATAACTTGGATTGAAAGTTTTATTTTGAAAAGGCAGAACCATATAATACAAACCTTAAAAGTAAAATGGTTTTAACTATTTACCTCGAGAACACAGTTAATTGTGCTCAAGTAATTGGAAATAAATTTGTTTCAGGCATTCATTACTTAAACGTGACCAAGTACTTTTCCTTGACTCTGCCCCGACTGGACTGAGTTGGACTCCATTCTGAGGTATCTACCCTGCCGTGTTAAGTCCACTTAGGCCATCTGGCCAAATCCAGAACTATCAAAAGTTTCCTGTACCATCTTGCACACTTGCATGCACACACAGATGTGCACACACAGATGTGCACACACACACACACACACACACACACACACACACACACACACACAGAGGCCAGTTTCAAACAGAATTTGTTAATTAAAAAAATATGTGTATGGGTATTTTGCCTGCTTATAGGACTGCATACCAACTACATGTCTGGCACCAGTGGAATTGGAGCTACCATGTGGGTGTTGCCCATTGAACCAGATCCCCTGGAGGAGCAGCCTGTGCTCTTAACTGCTGAGTCATCTCTCCAGTCTACAGAATTCATTTTTGTGGATTTTTCTCCAGTTTACCCTTCCATTCCTGTATCTTATCCCCTCCCTCCTCTCTCTCCACTTCACGGTCTCCTGTCTAAAGAAATAGTTACTTCCTTGAAAATATACTGTTTTGTTTTATTTTCAGACATAAGATTAATGATCAGATTAGAGTTTTCAAGAGATAAACTGGAAGTATTCAGGTTCCACGTACAGAAAATTATGTACAATCAGATTCAGACAAAAGCTTTAAAAACCATAGTGTTAAGGCTCAACCAAGCTGTGAATGAGCAGAAAGGCACCCTATGCGTTACTAACTAACTAGTTAAGCGTTCAGGAGATTCTCCGTAAAGCTAGAAATGGCCAGGAGGACAAATGAAACCCACCTTTAATGTGATCCTGGAGAAAGGCTGAGTTTGCTGGGGACATGCTGAAATCACATACATCTCCATTTAAAAGCCTCGGCTTTTGCTTTAGATGTGATTATTTCCCACTGTGGCCATACATTAGGGGCAGTGACTATTACATTTAATTACTTTCTATGGCTGCCTGCAGCTGGGGAAATTGCAGCTCTCAGAAAAGGTGATTACAAATGACCCCTCCACACAAAGATCATCTCCAAGACTCAAACATGGAGCCACATAAGATACAGAAGCTTTTAGGCTGAAAGTGACATGGGCTGAATGCACACAGCACAGAGACATGGCTGCTGGTTAGGAATTCTGTGCTTTCTTTATAGAAGTATACTTTGTGCTCCACTCCAGCAACCATCATTTGATATCTAACGAGCTAAAAAACAAACGACCGGATTTCTCGCAGTCATAACGAACACATAACAAATGTCCTTGACTCAGAACACACTGTTCTCCCAGCTCTTAGGTTCCTAGAGCCTTGCAGGGATTCATAAAAATGACCACAGACAATATTAATAATATGCTTGGAGCAATGAGGCTTTCTTTGCACATATATTATGCAAATGGGAGAGAACCCCACAGGGAAGCAGTTGAAATGCTCTGTCTTCAACGATGCCCTTAAAGTAAGATAAAGGTGGGTTAGGGGTAGAATTGTGAGCACTGCAATGCTGTGGGTGGTCCTGCTTGTAAGATTACACTAGATAAACAGACTCGAGGAGGTTTGCTGACAGGGAAGTGCCTTCCTACCAGCTTCTCCATATCACCTAGGTTGTCCATACTTCAGTTCCAATCAACAAAACAAGTACGGTTCACATAACGTTAAATCAGCAGCCCTTCTTTGAGGATACATGGAAAGGCTAGAACCAAATTTATATTTACAAAGTATACATTCAAATACTGACATCAAGCAAATGCAGTCAATTGTCTTGCATATATAAATGTAGATCCGTGAAGGCTTCGTCCTATGCGTGTAATAGAGAAAGCAAGAGCCACCCACGCATGACCCTTTCCACAGTTGGGAGAGGGGAAAGGCAAGAACATAACAGCAGTTAATGGGTGAGGCCCAGACAGAAACCAAAGCATAAGAAAGAGACACCCAGGACCAATAGGGTTGCCGCTTTCCTCTGAGCACCCCTGTGTGAATCAGTTCCCCACCTCACCCAAAACAGTTCTCAGGTGAGTGAGCAGGGGTGAAGAGTGTCAGTAGAAGAAAGGCGGGGGAGGGGGATGCAGGCATACAGGAAAATACCACAGGGAACAGCATTCATTTGCATAATTATTACATGTGAAAAACAGACAAGTTTTAATTACATTTACTTTCTGCTTTCAAGACAGTGATTTTTGAGATATTCACAAAAGTCCAATTCATCAAGGCATGGCAGGTTGCAACTACATAGTCATATTTAGTGAATTCATTTTTCCTGTATAAAGTATTTCTCATGCCCGTGTCACATAGGGAAGAGTCTCTTATAAAACATCGGAATTCTTTTTTCCCCTTTGTAACTGTAAAGATGAATTCCCTATACCAATATAGATGATCAAGTATCAGGTTTAACAGAAAAAGTTAATGTCTCTATACTTTATATCAAATTAGATGTTTCAGGAGGCTGTAGTGCCTGCTCTATGGTTCAAAGCACATGCTGTTCTTATAAAGGACCTAAGCCTGTTCAGTTCCTGCCATCCTTAAACCCAAGTTCAGTTCCTGCCATGCCCATTGGGTAGCTAACTGTAACTCCATCGCCACGATTCCCACACACTCTTCTGGACTCTACCCTGCACCCACCCACATGAGCAGGTGTCCTCCACTCCCCCAAATACAAATGATTAAAATAAAAATAAATCTTTTAAAAATAGACATTTTGAATATTGTTTATACTGGATAGAAGATATAATTAATTGTGTGGTACATCAAAGAAATACAAAGAAAATATCCCAAAATTTTACCCAAATTGTGCAAGAAACACAAATTGCATGAGCATACTACTGAAATTAAATACTAGAAAATAAAAACACTCTGATTACCTTAAGGTATGAGTTTGGAACATTCTAATATTCTTTAACATGCCCTGCCAATGGACACTAATAAATTTACATGACCATCATTGCTCAGATATGTCAACTCTGCTTTAATAAATATATTATTATTTAAAATCTGTTTACAATATTTGAAAGACCCATGACAATAGCTGTAATTAAAGTTAAAGGAATTTAAAATGTCTAAGATACTTAAATTTTATTTTTATTGATTGACTTATTAATTAATAAATATATTTACTTGTTTATTTTTGCTTTTTGTAAGTTCATGATGTTGTATGGAAGAGAGGTGGAATCTATGCTTGTGTGAGTAGGCCAGTGGAGACAAGCACGGGTGGCATCCTCCGGAGCTGTTTACCTCATTCTTCTAAGACCAGTGTCTCTCACTGCCCTAGACTTCACAATAAGGGGAAGCCACAAAAGAACCCCAGAGACTGTTATCTCTTTACCATGGTGGGATTCCCAACACTGGCCACCATGATGTCTAGAGTTTTTCTTTTTGTTTTGTTTTAATGCGGATTCTGGAGACTCAGTGTAGGTTCTTATGTCCACAAGGCAAGCATTTACTACCTGAGCAATGTCCTCAGGCACTGCTTAGTTAGACTTTTATTTCTGTGAAGATCTACCAGAACCACAGGCAACTCTTGTAAAGAAAAACATCTAATTGGAGCTGGCTTACAGTTTCAGAGGCTCAGTCCATTATCTTCAAGGTGAGAAATATGGCTGTATGCATGAAGACATGGTGCTGGAGAAGGAGCTGAGAGCTCTACATCTTGATCCACAGGCAGCAGAAGGAGACTGTGTCCTACACTGGGCAGAGCTTGAACATAGGAGACCTCAAAGCCCACCCCACAGTGACACAATTACTCCAACAGGCCACACCTACCGCAATAAGACCAGGCCTCTTAGTAGTGTCACTCCCCATGGGCCAACCATTCAAAGACAAGAGTCTATGGGACATTCCTATTCAAACCATCACAGGCCCCAGAGTCTAATTTTTATTATATTAATATTAATGTTATGAACTATTAATTTAGAATAGTCACCATAGTTAAACAGCTTTGGTAGTTGTGAGAACCACTATGGCCTTGTCTCCAGGCCAACCATTCACATTTTACTGTATAAATGCATCATATTTAATATTTGACTCCAGAATTTTTCCAGGTTGGTGACAAATATTTGCACACAGCAGCAGAAAAGTGACTAGTACGCTTACCTTTCCTGGTTTATCTTGAAGTCTAAATTTTCTGCTACTCCTTCAAGAAAGCATTCTAGGTTGGCTTCCCATCGATATCTGTAAACCTATGAATAAGTTGAGTTTGGACATTTAAAGAATGGTTCACTCTTACAAGTTTGAAATGAGCAGACTCAGTTCATTGTATTAACAGATTTATAGAACTGCATTCAGAACGATCTCTAAGAAAATGTTGCTAGAATTTCTTTAGTATGAAAAAGAGAGAAGTTCATGTGACCATGAAGAGGTATCTACTTCTCGTTTGCAGAACACACGTGCACACACTGACTACGATGAAGGCAGCCTGATGTGTCGTCATACGTAGAACTTTTTCTCTGGTGCTTTCTTACGTCATGCTGTGTCTGACACACAGTGTGAGAAAGTCATTGAAGTCACCAATCAGCAGGAACAATGAGTGGCTGCCAGCTGTGAGTCATGTGACCCCACATGTGTGAGTTCATGAGGAAAGCTGTCATCTAATATATTACATATATAGCTTTTTCTAAAAATGACTTGGCACACTGCTAGACTAGACATAGGAATGCTTCAATCTGTTCCAGACTTTGGACTGTTAGCATACCCTCCCTGGGTTTCAGAGAATATTAAATTTAATTATTGGTTTACATCACGGGATGATAAATTCAGTCCACGGTCAGATGGTAACTCCAGGCTTCCAGCCATGCAGCATGATCTCAGTCAGCAGTAATAGGTGTCGCTCACCTGCTGGTTGTTAAAAAGCTCAAGAGAAAAGAACAGTGGAGCAAGGAGTGGCTGCAGGCTGGGCGTGGTCCCTCCACTCCTGTCCTGTGAAATGTAGAAAGTTGTGTATCAGAATACCTTCTGTTTAGTAGTAATAGAGATGGAAATAAGAGTATTTATTTCTGACATGAGGTTTTAAGGATGGAGATAAGTATGTACTTGCTCTTATTCATTCATTTATCAGATACTGGATTTATCGAAATGAGCAGCACACGTCGTTGCATCTTTTACTTCTGTAGTCACATGTTGCTGCACTCTGTCACATTTTGGAGGAAAACAAGACAACCAATAAAAGCCTATGTGGGTATGTAGTTAACTGTCACAAAATATCGACTTGAGCTTGAGGCTAGTCCTGGGGGACAGAGAGAAGTTCCTCAGCGAACTGAAGAACTTTGCTTGGAAGAGCTGAAGTGAAGGACCCTGTTTTAAATTCATTCATCCTGGAAGGTCAGTGTGTCAGTTTCCTGTAGACAGAGTAGACTTGACCAGGACTGTGTGTGATAGTTTGAATGCTTGAGTAGTAAGGAGAGAGGATGCAAGGCCTGCCAGGCAAGGGGCCCCACCACACACAGCATGTAACCGTCAAGGCTGATTATAGATTCTTCAAACCCAAACTGTTCTTGTGTAACAGATACTGCTTATAACTGGAATCCAGCTATCAACTGAGTAAGTCGGCTGTGGGACACTGTCTATCTCCAGGTCTAAGATAGGTAGATAGATGATGGTATAAATGTTAGACATGCTTGTCAGAGGTTTGACTTAGCTCTATAAATGATAGATACAGATATACCATAGAGATAAAGAATGATTGATGTGCAATAGATATACAGTAAGTAGATAGATAAGTAGATGTCTACTTAGAGAAATCTATAATATCTTTAGATATTAGATAATAAACAGCTATAAAATAGCTGATAGATTATGGATTAATAGATGATTGATGACTAATAGATGACTGATGGATAAATACATAGGTAGATGAGATAGAGATATGGTTGTGGATTGAAACAGAGATAAATAAATTAATGCCGTATCAATTTTATTTTGAGAAATGGGTATTTTAATATCATGTGGGAAATAGCTTCTGAAGAAAAAAATCCTTCCCCCCATAAAAAGAAAAACAACAACAACAATAGCTGACCTTTAAGCCATCCTTTAATTAACTACTGGGAAAATAAAAACAACAACCAAAAATCTGCTGGGGAGGAAAGGAAGGTTTGAATGTGGGAACCAGACAGAACCACTGAAGCCACCCAAGGTAGCCTTAGGGAAACTTAGATAAACAGAGGAGGCTTCACAAAGCTCACACAGCTGGTGACAGAGTCTAAATGATGGTGGCTCAACCCTTTCTAAGAGAGCTATTCATATACTTGTGTACAGTCTTAAAACTCAAAAGAACATTTTCATCCGTCAGTAAAGCTAGAATACTCCAAAATCCTGTACAGCTTGGCTTTCAGGAGTTAATGTAAATTACACTGTTGATGTTGACAATGATCAATCAATGTCTTTTTTTATTCTGTCAACACTTGAGGAAAGCCCAAGACTAACTTACTCTTTGCAGGCAGTTGCTTCTTTTTTCCTTTTAAGGAGATGAATTTGAAGAAAGTTGCCCTAATGTTCCATGCACGGTTCCCAAAGCAATGCATTCTTGCATAAAAATAAAAGAACCATTTGACAGAATACTAATCCCATAAGAGCACTGACTCTTCAAACAAAGCTGTGCATTAGGTGAGAGTGGGCAGCACACAGAGGTGAGATTTATACAAGATAAATTGGGATAGAGCATCTTTATAGGCACAAACTCGAAACACTTGCTACTTCTCTGTGACTCCTTTGAAGGGCAGAGGCAAAGCTCAGTGTTTGCTATTGTTTTCTGTTTCAACATTGTTCCTTCCATTTTAGTTATTTTCAGAGGGACACAGAACCACATTCACTCAAATGAAGAAGGGTCTTTTAACTGTCTTGAAGCTCATTGTACATGGCTATTGAATCACCAACAAACACTAATTCCATGTTCCAAATCTTTTGTGTCCAGAATTATAATGTATTAGTCTTTCTAATGAGTGACTTGGCTTCATAAATATAAAAAATTTATCCAACACCCAGAAAAATACAACTGTGTTACAAAGGTTTGTGCTCTCTTCTCTCTGTATGTTTATTGTTATTTCACTCCTTTACAATTATCTTTATTAATCCAGCAAGCCTTACATAAAAGAAACCCCCATTATTTCCATATAGTTGTGAAAGCTATCTTACATAAGAGAGAGGGGGAGGGAGAGAGGGGAAGGGGAAAGGGGAGGGGAGGGAAAGAGGAGAGAGGGGGAGAGAGAGAAAGAGGGAGAGAGAGAGATGGGGGGGAGATCTTGTTGTCATGGTTTCTGTTCTGTAAGAGGCCAGCAAGAACTTCCAAACCCCCTGCTCTGTCTCATTTGTCTGGGACAGGATCTGTATGCACTTTAGACATGGCCATCTTTTATCATTTCACTTTGGAGAAGTTGCCCCTCTGTTGGGGTTGACAGAGTGAAAACACAGGCAATGTCCATGCAATGGATGACTAGAACTCTGAGCCAGAAAAGACCAAAATAGCTACCTTCAAAATCTAAGAGAGAATGGCTAAGATACAAAACAATGGAAGACAGGCTTAGAGCCCTCTTTGCTGGACCCACCCCCTCCCTGCCTGGGAAAGATGGGCCTATGAGATTTTTGTGCCATCACTTGCAGAGAAGTGCATGTGAAGTGGAGAAAGGAGATATTCTCTTCCCGTGGCAAATCTGGCCTTGTCCATTCTTCTGGCATGGTGGACAGCACACATATAATTCCACACTGAAACAGGATCATTGCTCAGTAGCATAGCACAAGAGGGTCATGGCCAAACTGTTGGCATAAGATGGGTAGCATTCTAGCTTAGTTCTACCTTCCTAACTTTTAAGTATTATGTTGGGCTGAATATCCATCTGCTTAATCTCCTTACCACATCTCTTTATCCCTCTTTAAAAACATTAAAAAATAAAGGTTATACCAGTTTTGAAAAGTAATGAAAAAGATAAATGGTCATTATGGATTCTGTTATTTATATTAATGATTACTATAATGTATGTCTATGCATATGTATTCTTACATGTACACATAGCTATGAATTGCTGGGGATATGTTCTTAGAAATGCATTCTGAAGTACTCTCTTAAATTCATGAGCATCACAGGCCTAATAGCAGAGCCTACAACACACCTAAGCTGTAGGTCAGTAGCGGTCCACTATTGTAAACTTATAACTACAGTACCTTCAAGCTACTAAATTGACTTTATTATACATTTTTTTAACGTTGTAAATGTTTAAACTTGTAGTATCCGTTCTTAAAACACATTCTGTATAGCTATGTAAGCAATACTCTCTTTTATGTCTTTTATTTTATAAACATTTTTATGTTTACAAAATTTTTGATATATCTGTAGATTTTAATCTTTTTTGTTGTTAAAACTGAAGCACAAATATCCACATTCACCTCAGTGTATATATGGTAGAAGTTGTCAACACACCGTCTTTCACTTCTACAATAGTGTCCTCAAGGGTGACTACACACAGGTGTAATATCTGCTGGCGGAAGGACATTCCAAATGCTGTTTGGCCAATTTTGTTTGGTTTTGTTGTTGTTGTTTATTTGTTTGTTTTGTGTGCATGTGTTTTTTCTATTAAATATTCTTGATATTTACATATTTGTCACTTAAATGTGATTTGAAGCTTATTTTGTATAAGAAATGACCAGATTATAGATTCTCATGGTAAAAAGAAATTCCTGTGGATGCAAACAGTGGTGTTTCCTGTTTTTCTTGGGTAGCCCCTGATGATGGGATCTGGTAGTTTTATAGTAAAGAAATGGATGAAAATGGACAAACTGGAGTACAAGGAATCAAAGATCTTAATCAATGATGCTGAGGGCAGATGCTGCCTTGAGCAATATTGATAGCAATGCAGCTAGAGAGTAGAGCTATCTGTATTAGTTAAAAACTTACAGGGCCTGGTGAGTGATGGTAAAACAGGAAGAAAGAGATGGAACACACACAGGGTACCAGGTATTGTGTTATACTGAGGATGAAACATTAACAATGAAAATGAAAAAGAGAGAAAAGCCTTTGACAGGAGATAGGTTGTGAGCTTAAAACTGTGTAAATAGAGAGACTGCTGGGAACTGCATAGATATCGGGGCTCTTGGGAGACACACTGGGAAACAGTAAATATAAACTACAACATGTTGATAAATACCTACAGAAAAAGACCTGACTCATGTGAAAACCAGAAAGCACTGGAACCCTATGGTCTGTGTTGGCATCCTGGTACTGACCTTGTCACCCGATGTCTTAGATACTTGCCATTGCAAGGCAACTTATAAAAGAAGACATTTAATCAGAGGCTTACTTACAGTTTCAGCAGAGGAGTTCATGGGCATCATGGTGGGAGCACAGCAGCAGGCAGGCAGGCATGGTGCTGGAGCAGTGGCTGAGAGTTTATATCACATTCAAAAGTTGGAAGCAGAAAGGGGTGGGCTGAGCCTGGTGTGGGCTTTGACATCACAAAGTCCACCTCCCAGTGAATTACTTCCTCCAACAAAGCCATGCCTCCTAATTCTTCCAAAACAATTCTACCAACTGGGAACCAAGTGTTCACACAGGTGAATCTCTGGGGGTCATTGTCATTTAAACCACCATGCTCAGTGAGTAGGCTTGTAACAAGGAAACAATGTCTTTGCTGAGAAGGGGCAAGCATATTCATGAAGGACATTTTCTTGTGTCTTGAATATGTCGGAGACATTAAAAAATCTGCGAACCAACTCCAAAGACTATCTACTTGGCTAAACTGTCCATGTCTACATGAGTCTGTAAGAGTTCTTTGTGAAAATATACATTTTATTAAGAAGAAAGTTCATGACCATATGTAGCACTGAATTCTACTTATGTTAGACATACAAGCCCCCTAGGAAAGAGGACTTTTTAAAAAATTAAGAAAACTATGAATATGTATCAACTGTACATATTAATGAATATTATGGTTGGAAATTGAAGTTTACTCCTACAAACTTATTTGTTTCCAGTTGGCAACATTTTAAAATATCAGCTGATGAGGCCAATGAAGGATGGTTCTTGGGGACCATGTCTTCTCCATGTGCTCTCCTGCTGCTGCTCTGTGCTTCCTGGCTGCCACAGGGCAAGCCTTCCCTCTGTGTTTCTGCCCCTCAACAGGACCAAAAGCAATGGAGGCAGCAGATCATGACTGTGAACTGAAACCTCAGAAAACATGAGCCAGAGTTGATCTTCCTTTAAATAGTTTCTTTTGTCACAGTAACAAAAAAATATCTGACTGCCATGATGGGGTAGTGTGATGCTCCCATGGCCACAGGAAGTATCTGGAAACAACCAGATGTTTCTCAACAGATGAATGGATACAGAAAATGTGGTACATTTACACAATGGAGTACTACTCAGCTATTAAAAACAATGACTTCATGAAATTTGCAGGCAAATGGATGGAACTTGAAATATCATCCTGAGCGAGGTAACTCAGTCAGAAAAGAACAAACACGGTATGTACTCACTGATAAGTGGATATTAGCCCAAAAGTACGGAATACCCAAGATACACTTCACAGACCATATGAAGTTCAAGAAGAAGGAAGACCACAGTGTGGGTGCTTCAATGCTTCTTAGAAGGAGGAACAAAATACTCACAGGAGGAAATATGGAGACAAAATGTGGAGCAGAGACTGAAGAAGGCCATCCAGAGACTGCCTCACCTGGGGATCCAACCCATATAGTTTCCAAACCTGGACACTATTGTGGGTGCTGGAAAGTGCTTGCTGACAGAAGCCTGATATGGCTGTTTCCTGAGAGGCTCTACCAGAGCCTGACAAATACAGAGGCAGATACTTACAGCCAACCACTGGATTGAGCTCGAAGGTCCCCAATGGAGGAATTGGAGAAGGGACTGAAGGAGCTGAGGGGATTTGCAGCCCCATTGGGGGAGCAACAGCTCCCGGGGACTGGACCACCAACCAAAAAGTACACATGGAGGGACTCATGGCTCTGGCTGCTTATGTGGCAGAGGATGGCCTTGTTGGACATCAGTGGGAGGAGTGGCCCTTGGGCCTGAGGGGTTTTGATGCTCCAGTGTAGGGGAATGCCAGGGCTGGAAGGTGTGCGTGAGGTGGGTAGGAGAGCACCCTCATAGAATCAAGGGGAGAGTGAATGAGATAGGGGTTTTCCGGTGGGGAGAAAATATCCAATAAAACATGGTCTAGCAATTTATAGCAGGGTGTATAGGCAACACTGTTCATCCTCCTTGAAACAATGCCTTCTTTAGTTGCTGTATAAATCTCACAGGGTCTGTTAGATGTGAATTCATCATTATTTAAATTTATCCAATCAAATTAATGGTCCTGTCTTTAGTTACTAAACTGTATATTGTCTATTTGATTAAACAGCTCAATAAATACCTTCTACTCAGGCAGGTTAAGAAAGAGAACAGCATGGTCTTTGGGAAGAACACGTGACTGTCACTTTGTTGTTATTAGGCAGAATATAATGATGGGTTTAGTCTTCATTTTCAAACTTTATGTATAATTATGGAAGCCAATGTATTCACATTCCACTGATGGCACCATTACACCAGTTCAAAGAACTGTAACCAAAGAGAAATAGCTATGTGACACAAGGTTGATGAGCTGAGGGATGGCTCAGCTGTTAAGAGCATTACTGTTCTTGCAGAAGCCACCAATTCAATTCCCAGCACTCACATCAGGTGGCTCTAAGTCCAGCCTTCACAGACCCAATACCTCTGCCCTTCCAAGCACCTGCCTTCACACACACACACACACACACACACACACACACACACACACACACACACACACACACGGGGGGGAGCACAGGCACACACATGTACACACACACACACAGAGGCACATACATACACATGTACATTCATATGTATATACATGTATATATCTACATAAATACACACAATCAAGAAATAAGATAAATCTTAAAAAAGATATAAGGTTAAAGGCGATTTTACAAAGACATGCTCCCAAGCAGAAATGTGACTAAATTGGCAGCATGCTTCCCCAGAAGGTGCCAACTCCTGAGTTCGGTCCCCAACAGCACATAAAACAGGACACAGCGGCATACACTTGAAATCTCAGCTCTGGGGAGGTGGAGGCAAGAGGCCCAGACTCAAAGTCATTCTTGCTATATAGTAAGTTTAAGGTCAGCCTGGGCTATATGAGACCCTGTCCCAAAACAAAAAAAAAAAGTTTCTAGTCTCACAGTTCACCTTCATCTTCTGCTGGACTTTCCCTCTGTGACACTAGGCTGTCTGAAGGAAAAAATTAAAAAGAAACTGCTGGAGAAAGTGCAAGGCAGGTCCAGGTGAGGGAGCAGGCTCACTAGGATTACGAGGCCAAGAATGGGTGAACTGTGTTAGCCACACTAGGCTTAGCCCTCTGATGCCTCCCACATTGCCCTGTGCTGCCAAGTCCTCCCCGGTCAAGCATAAGTTTCCAATGATTTACGGATTCTTACTCTCCTCTTCTTTCTGTACTCCAAATATCCACCAGAATCATCTATTCTCCCATTCTCTTTCTGTGCAATGGACTCAGTTATTTTATTTCATCTCCCTCCTCTCATGAGCAGCCATACTCTTCTGTGAATCTACCATGTTCATCTGAGTCCCTCAGAACATCCAGGTCACTAGTTTCTCTGTGTGCAGCCCGTCCTGGGACAGAACAGCATCCTTTAACCTATGTGGAAAAGCAACTCAGCAGGTGCCGAGGGCCCAGACCTCTCAGAGGCGATGGAGACTGTCCCACTGTGCTGTGTGTAACTGTGAGTCCGTCCTCTGTTCTCCTTGCATTGAAAACCTCTTCAGAAACCTTACCATAATTTGGTCCTGACAATGTCATCTTAACTGGAAGCAGAGCACACTTGTAGGCCAGGTATGCCTTCCCCAGAAGACTTCCTGCAGGCTAATGAGTTGTCACCCACTGCAAATGCTTTACTGAAAAGACGAAAAGCTGAAGAGAGCAACAATTACATCTACATCTTCCCTACAGTTGTGCACATACTGCTCCCCCCCCCCCCCCAATACATTAGGACTAAAAAAATGCTTCCTGGCCACTTACACAGTAGGAAATGTAGGGATTACTATCTACCCTTTTCTTTCATGTGTCCTTGCCTTCAAAGGGCAGACAGGATCAAACTGGAGCAGAGTGGCTGCTTTTGTGGTGGCAGTAATGAGCTGGGGTGGGACCAGATAAGACAGACTGTGGACTCAGGGTCACGGAGGTGCCAGGCGTCATGAATTTATTCATCAAGTGCATGCATATCTCCGCAGTAACTGCGTGCGGTCCCACCATCACAATGTGATGGCTGTGATGCGCAGCATTGCTGGTCACCACAAAGAGTGATCCAAAACAGCAGTGCATATCTGCCCCCAAATACATAAATTATTAAATCCTTAAAGATCATATCATTTGGGTCACAGGCTCACTCACCATGATCTACATTTTGTTTTGTTTTGTTTTGTTTTTCAGAACATTGCAGGGATAAAAATCTATGTTACCAAGAAACAAATGCATAAGAAAGAAATAGAAATTTATGATGAATTGGGAGAGTGTTGCAGCTTTGAAACTCTTTCAGATCGCAAGACTTAGTTTTACAAGGGCTGCATTGCTTTGGTGCCTAGGGGTGCATAGGATTTCTATTTATGCAATAATCAATCCTTTGCTGACCTCTGGAAACTTCAGGGTTTTTTATTTTGTTTTTGTTTTAGTGGACAGCTTTTGTGAGCCAATGGAAAATGATCAAGTATTGCTACAAATCACAAACAGAAGGTTTGTGTTTTTCAGATACAAGAATGCATTCTACTGCTAGGTCACAGCCCCAGTTTTTAAGCCCATGTTTTCCTGAGAAGGTAAGTCTCTGCTAAAGCTGATCACTGACTTAGATCTCAGCTCCCCACTTACCTCCTGTGTTATCTGGTATTTTACATTTTTGTGTGCAAAAAAAAGGCTATCACAAGTTTTTATGGTATGTAACCCATCAGAGAAGGCTTTAGTAAGAAAAAGAAATCAATAAATCTCAGATCTTTGTATCTTTATGGCATTGAGTTTCCATAAACCTGCTTTCATTTGCATTACTGTTATTTGGAGGCTGGTTACAATGGTTGCAGCCCAGATAGAGGGTCATGGGAGGAAGCTTTACTTTTCCTGTTTGTCCCAACTCTTGCAAGCAAAGTCATCTCCAGTATAGACTGAAAACCAACAGCCATCTGGGAATCCTCCAGGCCTTTGACCCCAGATTGTGACTGTAGAGACATCTAGCCATATGGACTGAGAACTAACAGAATCTTGGCCTCTCACTGTGAAATGGCTATTGTTGGGACACACACACACACACACACACACACACACACACACACACACACACACACACACGTTTATATTTTTTCTTTGAATTCTGTTCCTTTAGAGAACCCTGAATAACACATCCTCTTTGTCTCTTTGGGAGGATGCAAACTTACCTCTGTTCCTGTATTTGTATACTAATTATGATTTCAAATTCTTAGCAACTATCTTTAAATTTTATGTTTAAATATATTCAAATACATTTTTTAAAGTTAGGTCTAATATTAAAGAAGTTGTGGGTTTGTTTACTTGCTTGTTTTTTCCTCTTAATGCTGTGAATGTGTGTGTGTGTGTGTGTGTGTGTGTGTGTGTGTGTGTGTGTATTCTCACAAAGCCACTTAAAACAGAAAGGGTTTATTTGGTCCACAATTTGAAGTCCATCATTATGGGAAAGTCAAGGCAGCACTAACTCAATCCAGCTAGTCACATTGCATCCAAATTCAGAGTAGAGATTAATGAATTAATACATGAATGCCAGTGTTTAGGATTTCCTGTTTAGGGAATGGTGCCACCCACCATGGGCATATATCTCTGTCTCAAGTAGTAATCAAGATACCCCCTCCCCCCCAACAGATGGCCAGAGTGCATGGTCAGACTGCAGACATGGATCTTTCTGTATGAGAGTTTGAAGCCCACATACTTTGGTATGTGCAGGGACCAAGGGACCTGCAGAAAACACATCAGCGGAAACATTATCAAATTGCATGAAGAGGCATAGAGACTACCAGAATGAAGGTGGACTATCAGATTGTAAAGCAGGAAGGAGGCTTAAAAAAACCAAAGATGTTGTTTTCACTGAGAAAACGTAGCGCTTAGAGAGTAGAGCAAGAATCCCTGGGGATTTTAAGAGCTGTGATTCTGACATCTAACATGAAATGTTTATGTTCTGATCGCTATACTTTACACTTGGGGTTTAGCAGGAGCTTCCTCAAACAGGTTTCCTCTTCATGTGAACAATGCGGTCTGTAGCTGTTATCCTGTGCACTGGGCAAATGACGTCTCCCTAGTTTCCCAACCAACAGAAGCCACTTGGGCAGGTACACTGGCAGAATTCTGTCCTGTAAGGTCCGTGAACACCTTGACCTGAAGCAGATGAAGGTTCTGAACTTCAGTTCCATCATCTCAGGAGAACTGCTTTCTTTCTTTCTTTCTTTTTTTTTTTTTAAATCACCTCTCCACTACTTTAGCATTTTTCCTTTTTTAAAAATGCATTTACTGACTTCTGTGTTCTCATCCCTTTGCTCCTTTCTCAGTGTAACCTGCCCAGCTACTGTTAATGCATTGGAGTTAATTCCATTAGAGACTATTTTTATATTCAGTGACAAGTATTTTAGAAGATACTGTTCACGTAACTTTTGTACGTGTTTGAATGTGGACCATGGATGGTATCCAAGGCCTTGTGTATGCGAAGCAAGTCCCTCCTAGTGAGCTACACCCCTCAACCCTTTACACAGTTTTACAAATACCATTTGCATTTTGGGTTTTGAACACCGCCCCTTTACTCTTTCTTATTTTACATATCTCTGATAATCTTGAACACATGTATTTTAAATTATCTTTCACTTTGTTAATTATTTAGTTTGATGGTTAAACAGAAGATTTGAAATTGTTTGTGTTTTCATCTTCAGTAACTGCCTGTATCAGCACAAGCTTCCGTCCTTGATCCCTGGCTCCTGCCCTCCCTCCCTCACTAACTCCTTTTCTTCCTCCTCCTCCTCCTCCTCCTCCTCCTTCTCCTCCTCTTCCTCTTCCTCCTCCTCCTCCTCCTCCTCCTCCTCCTCCTCCTCCTCTTCTTTCTCCTCTTTCTTCTCCTTTTATTGCAACTTCATTATTCTCTCTCTGCATCTCTCTCCCTCTATCTACCATGGCCTTGGGATTCCACTGTGACCCCCTTCATTCACAGCCAGGTCTACCAGTGCCTCAGCTCATGCACAGAAATTTTATTATAGATTAAAGATTCAATAACCAAAAGACAGAAAGCTGTGGTCCTAGCTCTGGCAGAAGGTCTATGTAAGGCATTTTCTTTTTTTCTTTTTTTTTTTTTAATTTTTTATTTTTTGATACTTTATTTACATTTCAAATGTTTCCCCCTTTCCAGGTGCATTTTCTTAATTAGTGATTGATGTAGAGGGGCCAGCCCATTGTGGGTGGGTCCATCCCTGAATTCTATAAAAAATCAAGCTGAACAATTTATAAAGAACAAGTCAGTAAGCAGCACCCCTCCATAGCCTTTGCATCGGTAGGAGGTTCCAGCCGGAGGCATCCGGTTCCTATCATGTTTGAGTTAGTGTCCTGGCTTCCTTAACGGTGGGCTACAATGTGGAAGTGTAAGCTGAAGAAACCCTTTGCTCTCTATCATAATTTAGTCAGTTTCATCCTGGCAATAGAAACTCTAAGACAGGTGGAGAGACGAAAGAGGTGAAAACTGTACACCGCTCTTATTTTTATGGTCATGTAAATTGTCTCTAAAGCATCTTTATCCTTAGGATATATAAATGTTCACCATCATATATCAATCTAGATTGTTCTATACATACTTTATGTCTGTCACATGGTTAAGATAAAATGTCTAGGGTTTTAAGGATGGGTGTATGAAGACATAAAGGATGGTTTTCTAGAAGCTCCAGGAAATCACAGGCTTCTTGGGGCTGGGAGTTACCTACAGATGACCATGAGCAAAGCTGTGAAGTGTCCATCTCTGGCCACTAAGTGCTGAAATCAATGCAGAGTGTCTTTTGACAGTGCCTTCCTCTCTGCATGGTTTGAGACAGAGAATGTGTTACCAAGGAAAGATGGCTTGTTTTATTCTCATTTTTCTGCTAATGGAACCCTGAACTTATAAAACACAAGCTTTGCTTCAGATCATAAAAGGCTTCTTATAGTATATAATATTCTAAATAATTTCAACATCAAGTTTTTTAAAAATATAGTATTGATGACTGTAGTATTATTAGATATTCTTAGATATTTGTTAGAGTTTTAACCTAATGCACACTAAAAATATTCAGTGTCTTGACAATTTTTTACACTTATTTATTTGTGAGTATGTGTGTGGGTTCTCGTGCCATGGCCCCTGTGTGGAGGTCAGCAGACAAACCTTTAGGGGTCAGTTCTCTCCTCCACCATATGGGTTCCGAGGAGTGAACTCAAGTCATTTGTCTTGGTGGCAAGTACCTTTATGCATGGAACCATCTTTAAAAATACTCTTTTTATTCTATGTATATGAGTACTTGTCTCCATGTATGTATGGCTGGGTACCACTTGTATATCTGTACCCCATGGGGTCAAAAGAGGACTTCAGGTCCCCTGCAACTGTAGTTACAGGCAGTTGGGAGCCACCATGTGGGCGCTGGGAACTATACTTGGCCTCTGTGAGAGTAGCTTGTAGCCTGTGCTCTTAACACCCAAGCCACCTCTCCAGGACCCGTATATCAGGATCTTAGGCGCATACTCTTTTTTTTTTAGCTGCCAGGCCCAATGGTAAATTCTGACTATAGCTGAGTGACAAGCATACAGAAGAATAGGGGAAAATGACACTTCAGTTTATGCATTAATTGGATGGATCCAAGATCTTCAAGTGATTTAATCCTCTCTGCATTCTCTCTCTTTTCAGTCTGGTCTGTTGGTGCTATTGATGCTTTCATTTTCTCTGCCTGAATTTCCTGGGAAAGATTTGATTTTCTTAATCAGCTGAGGAGAGACTGTTGAGAGACTTTGCTTTTATTGCACATAGAAGCATTTACTGTACAGTGAGCTGCCATGGAGAGGCATGTAGATTTCTTAGTCAGAGAAATATATCAGATGTCTCCAGGGACAGATTCTCTCTCCAAGCAGCAAGCCTCAAAGTCCAGCGTTAAAGTACTGTGTTAGTGAGCACTCTGCCTCTGGGATTCTAGGAAACAGCTCTTCACTCTCATTGAACATTAATTTATAGAACTTGAAAATCTATTAAAAACTGAATTCCAAATTTATAGCTCATAGTGAACCCTTTAGGAATGCCAAAGATCTACATAAAGACTATATTCTGATTAAATGGCTTACATCCTGGCCACAGAGGATCAAGTACAAAACTGTGTTTTGGAAAATAAACTAAATAAATAAAATAAAGTTAAAACTCCCACACATAGTTGATTCTTAGGATGCCCTTCACATGATGCTTCCTTTCTAGATAAAATATGGATGAAGACTTTTCTCAGGTGTTCTTGGCTATTCCATGAAATAAGAGTAATTACTGAAAAGTTCTAAGACAGGATGGGAGAACCACTTGGTGGCAGACTGCAAAGGTAGCATGTGCAAGGCCTGAGTTGTATCACAGGGAAAGAAAGAAAAGCAGATTTGTTTTTAATGCACGTCCTTCCATTCAGGAGCTGGGGAGGTTGCATCTGTTTTAGATTGGGGTCTTACAACTGCCAGCCTTTGACAACTGCTTCGATAACAAGAGAAGACTGAGACTAAAGACCTCAAGATCTGATTTCTCCCACACTGGCTCAAGTCTAAGGAGCTCCTGTTTCTCTTACACGCTTTGCAGAATCCAGTGTATACAATACAAGCAGATAGGATGCTTAGTTTCTGCAGGAGCAGACCTCTAGTTTTCAGAAGTCTTTTTGGTCAGAGTAGTGTTCCTCTGATGTTTACATGTCATGAGCATCTCAGTTGAGTCAGAATTCTGCTTTGGGGCTGATCCTGGTCAGGGCTGTATCTGCCTCTATTTGAGCGGCCCCAGGACAAAAGGCAGCTTCCCTGGCCTCTAACCAGCCCTGCTCACCATGGACAGCTCTGTCAGCTAGAGGATGGAGTGTGGTCCCTCACTTAGAGTGCATTAACAGTTCTACACCACACCAACCACTGGGCTTTCCTGAAGATCAACATCACCTGTGCTTTTGAGATTTCCTTCTCCTGTCTTCTCTTCTATTTTCATTTGCTGCTTCTTAAGGAGTACTGCTGCATGGATGGCATACAGAAGAAGGAAGTGGTAAGGGGATTTCCTTCCATCCCTCCTTGGCTGATTTCTTTTTTAGTTTTACTGAGGAAACATTATTCTACTGACATGACTTATAGAAATCGGATGGCTAGTGTCGGGAGAAAGCTGGACAACACCGTGAGTAGAGGTAAGACAAGGACCTGCTCAGAATCCTCAGGACACAGGGACCAAGGAACAGCCTGGGACAGGAGCCTTCCAGTTTAGGCCTGTGGCCAGGGAACTGATCCTGTGACACAGGGCTCCATACTCAAATAGTGCCAGGAGAGAGCTGGTCTCCCAGGAGTGCTGACACACCTTCAAGCACAGGAAGACCACCACTTCTGTTCAAATTCCTCAATCAAGAGGGACCCTAGCAGAGCCATCAGAACACAGGAACCAAGGAACAGCTGGGGACAGGATCCTTCTGGTTTCTGTATGCACCCCAGAGCTGACACTGTACCTCAAATTCTCTGACCCCAAATTCCTCTCAGAGAGCTGATCTCCAAGGAGTACTGATGAAAAGACTTGCAGGAGGGACAAGTCACAGTTAGAGAGAGCAAGACCAGCTAACACCAGAGATAACCAGATGTCGAAAGGCAAGGGCAAGAACATAAGGAGAAGAAACCAAGGCAAGTTGGCATCATCAGAACCCAGCTCTCCCACCGCAGCGAGCCCTGGATACCACAACACACCAGAAAAGCAAGACTCAGATTTAAAGTCACTTCTCATGATGATGATAGAAGACTTTAAGAAGGAAATAAATAACTCCTAAAGAAATACAAGAGAACACAGGTAAACAGCTAGAAGCCCTTAAAGAGGAAACACAGGAAAACACAATCAAACAAAACCATCCAAGATCTAAAAATGGAAATAGAGACAATAATGAAATCACAAAGGGAGACAACCCTGGAGATAGAAACCCTAGAAAAGAGATCAGGAGCATAGATGTAAGCATCACAAACAGAATACAAGACATAGAAGAGAAAATCTCAGGTGCAGAAGATACCATAGAAAACATTGACACAACAGTCAAAGAAAATGCAAAATACAAAAAGCTCCTAACCCAAACATCCAGGAAATCCAGGACATAATGAGAAAACCAAATTTAAGGATAATGGGTATAGAAGAGAGTGAAGACTCCCAAATTAAAGGGCCAGTAAATATCTTCAACAAAATTATAGAAGAAAACTTTCCTAACCTAAAGAAAGAGATGAACATAAACATTCAAGAAGCCTTCAGACTTTCAGATAGATTGGACCAGAAAAGAAATTCCTCCCATCACATAATAGTTAACACACCAAATACACAAAACAAGGAAAGAATATTAAAAGCAGTAAGGGAAAAATGTCAAGTAACATAAAAAGGTAGACCTATCAGAATTACACCAGACTTCTCACCAGAGACTATGACAGCTAGAAGACCCTGAATAGATCTCATACAGACCCTAAAAGAACCCAGGCTGCTATACCCAGCAATACTCTCAATTACCATAGATGGTGAAACCAAGATATTCCTGGACAAAACCAAATTTACACAATATCTTTCCACAAACCTAGCCCTACAAAGGATAATAGATTGAAAACGCCAACACAAGGAGGGAAACTACACCCTAGAAAAAGCAAGAAAGTAATCTTTCAACAAATCCAAAAGAAGATAGCCACACAAACATAAAAATAACATCGAAAATAACAGGAACCAACAGTCACTATTCCTTAATATCTCTTAACATCAATGGACTCAATTCCCCAATAAAAAGACATAGGCTAACAGACTGAATACATAAAAAGGACCCAGCATTTTGCTGCATATAGGAAATGCACCTCGGTGTTAAAGACAAACAGTATCTCAGAGTAAAGGGCTGGAAAACAATTTTCCAGGCAAATGGTTCCAAGAAACAGGTAGAAGTAACCATTCTAATATTGGATAAAATCGACTTTCACCCAAAAGTTATCAAAAAAGATAAGGAAGGACACTTCATCCTCATCAAAAGAAAAAATCTACCAAGAAGAACTCTCAATTCTGTACATCTATGCTCCAAATGCAAGGGCATCCACATTCATAAAAAAAACTTTATTAAAGCTCAAAGCACACATTACACCTCACACAATAACAGCGAGAGACTTTAACAGCCCACTCTCATCAATGGACAGATCTTGGAAACACAAACTAAACAGAGACACAGTGAAACTAACAGAAGTTATTGACCAAATGGATTTAACAGATATCTATTGAACATTTCATCATAAATCAAAAGAATATACCTTCTTCTCAGCACCTCATGGTACTTTGTCCAAAATTGACCATGTAATTGCTCACAAAACCAACCTCAACAGACATAAGAAGATTGAAATAATCCCATGCCTCCTATCAGATCACTATGGATTAAGGCTGGTCTTCAATGACAACAACAGAAAGGCCACATAAACATGGAAGCTGAATAATGCTCTATCCAATGACAACTTGGGAAAGGAAGGAATAAAGAAAGAAATTAAAGACTTCCTTGAATTTAATGAAAATGAAAGTACAACATACCCAAACTTATGGGACACCATGAAAGCAGTGCTAAGAGGATAATTCATAGCTCTGAGTGCCTCCAAAAAGAAACTAGAGAGAGCATACACTAGCAGCTTAACAGCACACCTGAAAGCTCTAGAACAAAAAGAAGCTAATACACCCAACAGGAGTAGAAGGCAAGAAATAATCAAACTCAGGGCTGAAATCAACCAAGTAGAAACAAAAAAGAACTATACAAAGAATCAACAAAACCAGGAGTTACTTTTTGAGAAAACCAACAAAATAG
>CM052704.1:23543114-23566633 GCA_028551405.1 Uromys caudimaculatus | reverse complement strand
CAGATCTGGGGATATCTAATATGTAAAGGGAGGTCTTTGAAAACAGAGAAAGGCCAGGCTGATGTTTAATACTTCAAGAAGAGAAACATGAAACAACAGTGAAGATCTGCTTGAGTCACTAAATCCAATGACAGTATTTCAGGATAATAGCCTACCAGGCTGTTCTGAGACCCCCTTCCCACCCACAGAGTAGGCTTCTAAAATTGGGGACAGTACCAGCTCACACGCTGGCTTTTTACACACACATAAAACTCTGGAAGTCTTTGATAGCAAGAAGTGAATCATTACAAATAAAATAAAGAGAATTATTGCAGCAACATACAGTACTCAAAGGATAACCTGTGAATTATTTATTTCTGGGAATTCCCATGTCCTATTTTTAGATCAGGTTTCACTGTAGGTCACAGAAACTGCAGAGTGGAAGAACGGGGTTGGGGGGGTTGGGGGGTGAGGGATGGTGCCCGTGGCACCTGTGGGGGATGGGCCAGAGTCACCACGTCCTCCAGGCTAACTGAAGAAGTCCTCTTCCAAAACCAATATGCTTTTCTGAGTGCATTTCTATGACGAGGCTCCTATCGGAAGGACCTTTGGTGGTCCCTCGATATTTTCAATCTGAGAAAAATGAAGGAATTAGTTAATGTTTAGAACTAGAAGTAGTCATCATTCTGTCAAAAAATTAAATATGGAATTTTTTTCTCCCCTTCATTATTTTTAAGATGGATGTCAGTTGTAAAGCTTCTCTCTCATAATCATTACAGCCCAGCCACCAGTGCCCAAGCCAAGAAGAGGACAGGGTAGCTGGAGAGCCGCCTGCGGAGGTGAAGCCAATGCACATTTCTTTTATTAGACTGCTAGATAACGATATAAGTCATGGCATTTATAGTTAGAGGAAATTTTCCTCATAAATAGAGCGAGCTAAATGGCAACAACACAAAAATTTAGGTAATTTTCATGGGAATAAGCATCATCTCACTTTTATGGCTGACTCTTGGGACGTGCGTACAATTCTGTAAAATAAAGCCCTTTAAAACCCAGGCTTGGTCCCACTCACCATTCCGCTCAGAGCCGGATGGTCAGTGCCCTTCTCCTAGGCTTCACCTCACAGCCAGCATGGACCTAGTGAGATTCGTTTTCATCAAGATCACAGACATGGACACAGAGAAGACCCGAGGGCGTCTTACTGGCCGCTTCTGATTTTCAAATATTGTCAAGCCTGGGGACAATGGACGACACCAACTGGTTTGTAAAAATGGATTGGAACCTTCATGGGGTAAAGGACATTCTAAAGAGATGCAGCTGAGTTCTTCCCTTGGGCTGTGAGACTATTAAAACAATAGCCCCTAAGGAATTAGAATTTCCCCAGGAATCTTCTGCTGAAGGCTGGTGCCTACAAAAAGGAGCTTATATCCAGGGAGAAATTTTCTGCAGTTATGAGTTTGTCAGATGTTCTGCAGTAGAGAAAGACCCTAGATAAAGGCTGCAGGTGGCTGCAGGTCACACCTTGACCAGGACTACTCAGCAACGCTACCCCTGCTTTTTATTTAAGCCTAAGCCCCACGCCAGGACTCTAAAGATGGACTTGTAGGGCTGTGGTCCCAGGACCCCCAGAGTGGCCACATAAGTCTCCTTGGTCTGCTTCACACAGTCACTTGTTTTTAATTGATGAGGAGGACGGGTAGCCAGCTTCACTTGTTGGGATTACCCAGGCACTCATCATAGTCCACCCAGCAACACTATGGCCAGCAGGAGTCCCCAAGAACCATCCTGTCAAGAGTGCTAATGTATATATATAAAAAGAACCCAACTGAATTTGAACTTGAATTTAATAACTGAACAAGAGCAATCTTCCAACTGGTATCATCCTGTTGGGACAGAAGGTAACAAGAAGGGATCTACGAGAAAGAGTCATTGGCGATTTTTACAGATTTTAGATGAAAATTCTTTTAGTGTGAAGGCCTTGTCCTTGTACTCCATTCTCTGTCCCGCTAAAGACTGTTAGGTTATATTCCTAAAGTTAGCCACCAAGGTCTGTTCCCTTATTTGGCAACTTCTTCCTCCTAAGGCTGACTATGAGGTTCCTGCTATCAAATGATTGAAGTCCATCAATCAAAAGTCCCCATTGGCTCATCTAATTATCATGCCCAATTAAAATGAACCAACTCACTCTTAGGGTACAAGGTTTCCTCTTGTACCTTTATAAACTGCCATTTGCCTATGAGCCATATCTGTTTCCTCTCTGGCCAGAGGCAGCCTTTGTCCCACTCCGGAATGCCTATCCCTCTTCCTGCCCCCTCGTCCCCTCCCCTTCTCCTTCATCCTTTCTCTCCTGTCTCTCATCTCTTATTCCCTGCTCTCTCTCCCTCTGGGGCAAATAAATCTCCTTTGTGCTGAGAATTTGGTCTTAGGCGTCCCCAGCCGATGCTGTCCCTTTCATAGTGAACATTGATGAGATAGAGCTTCTTCGGGCTGATTTCCTACCCTAAACTAACAGTAGCAGGCTAAAGTGGAGTTCTCCTAAGTTTTGAGGGACCTTGAGTCAAGTCAAACTGGATTAGTGGCTTTATGCTTCAAATCATTTCAGAACCAACCAATGTACAATGAAGCAGGGTCGGAGATTAATAATAAAGATATTTTAATATATAAGCATGGGGGCAGTAAAAGAGAGGCACTCTGGGAGAAAGACATGTGTGATCATCGATACAGAATCTGAGAGGGTAAGATGGCTGATTATTCCTGCTTCACCATCGCCTCTTTCTAGGTCCTGCCCAACAGTTAACTGGCAGCAGCCAGGTAGGCCTGCCTGGCTTGCTATAAAAGGGGCTGTTTGACTCCTCCTTGCTCTCTCTGCCCTTTTACTCTCTCTCTCTCTCTCTCTCTCTCTCTCTCTCTCTCTCTCTCTCCCCCCATGATCTCTTTCTCCCTCTTTTCTCTCCCCCCTCCTCCCACATGTTTTTGGCCAGCTTCTTCCCCTCCCCCCCTGCCCAGTCCTTCTCTGTCCCTTCTCTTTCTTTTCCTCTATTCTTCTTTCTTTCTTTCTTTCTTTCTTTCTTTCTTTCTTTCTTTCTTTCTTTCTTTCTTTCTTTCTTCCTTCCTTCCTTCCTTCCTTCCTTCCTTCCTTCCTTCCTTCCTTCCTTCCTTTCTTTCTTTTTTTTTCGAAACGGGGTTTCTCTGTGTAGCTCTGACTGTCCTGGAACCCACTCTGTAGATCAGGCTGGCCTCGAACTCAGAAATCCTCCTGCCTCTGCCTCCCAAGTGCTGGGGTTAAAGGCGTGCGTCACCACTGCCCAGCGCTCTATTCCTTTTTCAACTCCCCTTCCCATGCCCTAAATAAATTCTATTCTATACTATACCTGATGCTATGGCTGCTACTTCAGGGGGGGAAGGGATACCTCAGCATGGGTCTGCTGACACACACACACTATCTCTCCTTACCCTGCTCTATCAATCATATCCTGGTTATCCTTTTTCGTAAAACACAACAGGAACAGACATGAAGGACTCTGGGGTGGGGGTGGGGGCAGTTAGCAATTTTAGGATTGGCCACATAGACTCTTTTGGCCACTCTCAAGTTGCTAAGAAACTCTTTTTCTCTTCCCTTATTTGATTTGTAAGATATTTCAGAGCTCCGAAGTGCCTTGGGTGGAATTGCACTCCCATAAGGTAAATCCAGGATCCATTAGGACTGAACCAGGAGTTTAGGGCATGCCATTTCCCTGAGAGGGTTTCTAGTGAGATTCTTGGAGATATGCAGCTTCAGAGCTGAGGGGGGAAAGGCCTAAAGCACTTGTGAGTGCTACTGGAAGTCTTGCTTCGATGCTGGCAGAGGCTCCACCAGGCTCCAGCATAAGGAATGCCTGTCTCTTTTCCTGTCCTCAAGATTTTCCTCTATTTCTATGTTACCTCATATGAAGTACGTGTGTGTATATAATATACAGTAACATTATATGTGGGCATGTATAAATTACCGAATCTTCATACCACTTATGTTTAAAATTTGAAATGTCCTACTGGTTTTGAATTAGTATATGTAATCTTTCCCATGAATGTCTATTGAGTAATTGATTGCCAAGAGGTTTTTTTTGTTTTTTTGTTTGTTTTTTTGTTTTAATTTTTTTCAATACATTTAGGAAAGTAAGTCTTGAAGGTGAAACAGTTTCCTGGCCATAAGGATGACTTCTGCTTCACAAGGATACTACATAACGTTAGCACATCTGCCATTTGAGTGATCTGTAGCTTTACTGTTTTATCCTTTAGATGTAAGAGACTGAGCTAGTATTTTGCACCATTCAAGAAGCAGGTGGCTAAATAATGCTGCTTGCTTTCCTAAATGACAACCATCATATCAACTTGTTAGCTACAAATCCAGATATATCACCAGCCTTCATGTTCTAAATTTATCACTTAGACATACTGATGAACAGTCTGTAAACGGAGGCAGTTTTCTGAGGATGTGATATGTAGTAGGACTGTAAAGATTTTAGAACTATTATTACTATTTTAGTAAGCCCAATCAGACTTTCCCATGATTCTTGTTCTAAAACAATCCTTCTGAAGGAATACATATGTCTGCATGATCTCATATGAGCACATATGTACACACACACACACGTGCCTGTGCACACACACACATACTCATACATACATAAATACACACACACATACAGAGAGAGAGAGAGAGAGAGAGAGAGAGAGAGAGAGAGAGAGAGAGAGAGAATGAATATCTCATGTAGCCCAGGTTGGCCTCACACTTGCTATGTAGCTAAAGACGACCTTGGATTTCTGATTCTATTGATTCTACCGAAGTGCTAGGTTACAGGTATGTACTACAACATTCAATATATACGCTGCTGGAATTGAACCCATGGCCTTGGATGACAGGAGGTTGATGAGGATATCTAAAACTGAACATTTCATTAAGACAGATCCCTGGTGCTGAGGAGGTGACTTAGTCCACATAGCACTTGTGGGACTCTGAGGACATGAGTTCTGATTCTCGGCATCCATGGAACCCACATGTATATGAGGACCTGCAGTCCCAGTGCTAGTGGATGGCCAGGAAGACCCTGGGTACTCATTAGCCAGGGAGTCTAGCCAAATTTGAGGTTTGGTGAGAGGCACTGTATCAAAAAACAAGGTGGAGAATTCTTGAGGGTGAAACCCAAGGTCGACCTTTGGCCTCCATATACATAAACACATAAATACACAAAATGACAGCAAAACCCAGGCCACTAGAAGTTATAACTCAACCATAGAAGACTGCTGCTAGTGGAATGTTTATAAATGGCAAAGATCTGATCTTCAAATTTTCATGCAGTGAAGAAATTCACTGATTAGACAACAGCAAATTAAACAACCAGATTATTTTCTATTGTCTGCAGTTTGACTGTCTGGGTTGGACATATCCGTTGCTCTCTGGCAGTCCTACTCCTTCCTGCCTATCCTCTGCTCACAGGTGGAGACATCAGCATGATATGTCCCTGCCCACGGAGGCTTTCTTTGCGTGCCTACTTCCTTTGTTACAGCACAGAACAAGCCCCCTGCTTAGGGAGAGACTAGGAAACCTGCAGAGATCCTTCTATAACAAAACATTTCCAGAAAGTACTGTGTTCTCCATAATATTTCGCAGATATTTGTAGGGTTTGTTTGGTTTTTAAATTTAAAAACATATTTATGCATCTGTGTCCAATTGTGTGTAGGTGAGGTATGGTCAGGTGCTCACAGGGGCCTGTCTGTGTTCTGAGACATGCAGAGCAATCAAATAAAGAGGGTCACTCAAGAATGAATTAAGGCCTTACTGGTAGCAGGAAGACCCAAACTCTATGGACTGAATTTCAACCCAATGTGCGAAAGCGTGTTTATTGATTAACAAGTTCCTCATACCAAAATCCCTAATCTAGTCTACATGTTTCCTGAAGAAAAACATCAACCCCTGCAACATTAACCCTTACTGTGCACTGTTTGCAGTACTCAATAATGAAAGACTTATTCCAGATGTGCCAGGACCAAAGTCATGCAAAGGCTCATAAAGCTTCTTCAGGAAAAACAACTGCATAGATAACAACAACAACAACAATAACCAATCAATCACTGTTTTCAACAATGATTTCTTCAAGGTCTGTGATGGTTTGTACATGCTTTGACCAGTGAGTGGCACTATCAGGAGGTGTGGCCTTGTTGGAGTAGGTGTGTGTTGGACCGAGCCTACTCAGCGCTCGCCGCCTGTGCTGAGTCGGCCCTGGGCTAGACCCGTGAGAGACTGGCTAGCCTAGGAGACCCACAGCCGCTGTCAGCGTGCACCCCACCGCTAGGCCCGGAGAGCGAATTTCCTCGCAGGCCAAAGTGTTTAACAAAAGGTTCTCGGACACCAGAGCAGTTTGCACCTTTATTCCTTTTGGGTGGTGGGCGGAAGCAGGGACGGAGCAGGCTGGTGGGCAGGGGCTGGTGGAGAGCAGCATAGAGAGCAGTGCAGAGAGCAGGCGGGCAGAGAGCTGTGCAGAGAGCAGGCAGGCAGAGAGCTGCACAGAGAGCAGGCAGGCAGAGAGAGAGCTATGCAGGTTGGACAGACTGATATACTGGTTGGGAGGAGTTAGGGGATCAGCAACGGGTACTTAATATTGGCTAGGTCTGGGGGCTCTCTAGTGCCATATTTGCTTATGGGAGGGGTCAAGGCTGCTTTCTATGTGACAAATCTCACATGACAGGCCACTCTCTATACAGGGGTTGTGAGAGCTGTGGCTGATTTTACAGGAGTTTTCCGGGAGCATCAGCTAAAAATATAATGCAGTCCCTCGTGAATATTTCACGGGGTCTTCCAGAATTTTCAGCCTTTGTTCAACCAGGTGTTAGATTGCCTGTTACAGACCACTGCCCCACAGGTGTGTCATTGTGGGTGTGGGAAATAAGACTCTCTTCATAGCTGCCTGGAAGCCAGTATTCAGATAGCAGCCTTCAGATGAAGATTTAGAACTTTCAGCTCTGCCTGAACCATGCCTGCCTGGATGCTGCCATGCTCCCGCCTTGATGATAATGGACTGAACCTCTGAACCTGTAAGCCAGCCCCAAGTAAATGTTGTCCTTATAAGACTTGCCTGGGTCATGGTGTCTGTTCACAGCAGTAAAACCCTAAGACAAGGTCAAAGTGCATCTAGAAAACAACTGTTCTTTTTAATGTTTACCGTAGATATGATTCTACTAGAATTCCTACTGCAATATTTCTCAGATATTTGGTTTCTTGATTTTTTTAAATTAAAAAAGATATTTATGCATATGTATCCATGTGCGCTCACAAAGGCCAGGGGGCCATTAGGTTCCCTGGCAGTGGAATTCCAGGCCATTATGATCAGTCATGTGGGTGCTGGGAATAGAACTCAGTCTTCTGGAAGAGCAGCAAGTGCTCTTAACTGCTGAATCCCCCTTCTCCATCCATGGCTTATTCTTGAGAGTTGAGATATCAGGAGAGAGGGCTCAGTTCTGAGATACACTAGAAGCAGAGCATAGCTCTGGCTGTATTTAAATGCATGACAAAGTTGACAACATATCTCCACTTCTCTCACGTAGATGTCCAATTTCTGATTGGTCCTGAAGGAGGAGAGTAGAATATCACTTACGCGTGCCCATGAAACATCAATATCTGGTTGCATGTGAGATGTCCTGGACCAGAGATCCAAAGGCAGCTGTGGAGGTATGGCAGACACCTGGGTATCAGGACAGGAATGCTCTCTCTCATGCTTGTGTTGAGGCTATTACAGCCATTTTTCCCCTGAGCAGATTACAGCAGCTTATACTGAAGCTGTACTGCTATGAAACCCTTTTTAAGACTGGCATGATCTTCAGTAAGGCAGCCAGGCATTGGTATGTAGACAGCTGCCTCTAAGATGAAGGCACAAAACCCAGAGATGTGTGCAGCCAAGGCCCAGAACACAGTGAAGTCTCCACCTGGACCCAGCAGCTGCAGCTACCTGCTTTGGCACACAGGACCTGGAATATGTATTCTTTCCTGTCACTGGATACTCCTCAGTGGGCCCTGCCTGTTGTCCCTCCCTCATCTCTCTACCGGGATCCTGAAATTTTACTCAGGTCTGTAATTGATTCAGAATGGCTTAAGTGTTTGGATATTCTTGGCTTAACTCACAAGGATGGGACTCATCTCACAACGGAACCAGTCAGGAGTTGACTCTACTCTGCATAGCAAACATCCTACTTCCTTGGCAAGAGTATGGGGTAAGTAGTTTCCATCCAGAGGTAAAAACTTACTGGAAAAAGCTGGAGGCCTGTGTGAGCAGATGGTCCAGCCTGTGAAGTACTTGCTATACAAACCTGAGGACTTGTGTTTGAGCCCCAAGCCCTCCTGGAAAAGTCTGATTATGAGTACCTATGCACAATCCCAGCACAAGATGGCAGAGAGGTGGATCCCTATCACGTGCTGGTACATGAAAGACACAAAGACGAGCACTCATTGAGCTCCAGGCCAACTAGAGAGACCTTATCTCAAACAACAACAACAACAACCAAAAACAAACAGACAAAAAAAAAAACGAACAAAACAACAATAACAAAACCCAACAACACACATACACCCACAAACCCGAGGTGGATGATGTCCAAGGAACACACCATGTCCTTGTCTATTGTTTATATGCACACATGTATGCACACACACAAATGCATATCTACATATACAAATAAAGATAGAACTGGGGTTAGTAAACGAGGATTGGACAATATACTTTGGTTTTTTGTGGGAAAATAAAATAAAACAAAAACAAAGCAAGGCCATTTTCTTAGGAGAACATTTTTATTTGTTAAGAACATACAGGGCCAGTCAGGAAGTGACTTTAAATAATGCTATCTCCTGTCCTCCTGGGCCACAGACATTAACCTAAATTTAAACCTGTATATGATGTAGTCACTGAGGCTGATATACTTCCAATGTATAAAAAGCAAATCAGGAAGAGAGGAACGACAGTGGGGACCTGTGCCTCATTTAGCACCAGATGCTGTCAAAGAACAAAGAAGCTTCTAGAATATGTCCTGTGAGGAGGGCTCTCTCTCTCTGTCTGTCTGTCTCTCTGTCTGTCTGTCTGTCTGTCTGTCTGTCTGTCTCTCTCTCTCTCTCTCTCTCTCTCTCTCTCTCTCTCTCTCTCTCTCTCTCTCTCTGTGTGTGTGTGTGTGTGTGTGTGTGTGTGTGAATAGCTTTGAAAGCATAATTTAAAGAAAGAGTAATTGCAAAGGTCCTGGAACAAGCATGGCTATATTAATAGAGTGACTGAGGCAGTAAGTGCACACAGTGCTGCAGCAAGCTGTATCAAGGCACCCCAAACATGGTTTCCATATAACCTAAACCCTGGACATCCAAACCAACAGCAGGGAGGATGCTGGGATGCAGGGAGGATGCTTGTTTACATCCTCTGGTCCTGTTACTGTAGCCATATCAGTGTAGCATCTGTGTGTTAGAAAGGGGACCGATGTCTGAGACCTACCCCACTGGAAGCCCGAAGAACCAGTGCTGCACTCACCTGACAGTCCATCCTCCTCATGTGCCATGCAGTCGTCTCAAGGATGTTCCCACAGTTCTCACAACCTCCAGGTCAACATGCTGGTTGAAGAATCACTGTCTTAGTTAGGGTTCTATTGCCCTGAAGAGACACCATGACCAAGACAACTTCTGTAAAGATATTTAATTGGGGCTGGCTTACAGTTCAGAGGTTCAGTCTATTTTCATCATGGTGGGAAGCATGGCAACATGCAGGCAGACATGGTGCTGGAGAAGGAGCCAAGAGCTCTACATCTTGATCTGCAGGCAGCAGAAGGGGACTGTGTCCCACACTGGGCAGAGCTTGAGCATAGGAGACCTCAAAGCCCACCCCCACAGTGATGCACTTCCTTCAACAAACCTTTACCTATTTCAACAAGGCCACACCACCTATACTGCTACTCCCTATGGGCCAAGCATTCAAGCACATGAGTCTATGGGACCATAGCTATTCAAACCACCACATTCCACTCCCTGGCCCCCATAGGCTTGTAGCCATAACTTAACACAAAATGCATTTAGTCCAACTTCAAATTTCCCCATAGTCAATAATGGTCTTAAATTTGTTTAAAAGTTCAAAGTCTCTTCTGAAATTCATGCAATCTCTTAACTGTAAAATAAAAAGACAGATCACATACTTCCAACATACAGTGGCACAGGATATACAATACCATTCCAAAATGGAGGAAAAGCAAAATAGTGGGGGAAATACTAGACCAAAGCAAGACTAGCTGGGCAAACTCCAAACTCAGCATCTCTGTGTCTAATGTCAAAATGCTCTTCAGATCTCTAACTCTATTCAGTTTTGTTGACTGCAACGTATTTCTCTTTTTGGGCTGGAGGGAGAAGCAGGCTCCAAATGCCTTGGGAGGAGAGTCCAGAAGTAGGGCTTCTGGGAGGCTCCAATCTGGAAGCCCACAGACAAGGTGAAGGGGAGGGCTAAAGGGTGAGCTACAGGGAATGTTTCCTGTGTATCCTACATGGGAAGAGGCCAGTAAACAAGCTAAACACTGTCCACATGATTGCCACCCTCCAGAGTCCTGGCACAAACTCCTGGAGTATCCGGGAACAACTCCAGTGAGGGTTGCTGTACGTGTGCAAATTAATGTTTCCTTTTTAGTGAACTCTTACCCTGCCTAGTTTTTGTCAGATTGGATCAAATTACCTTGGCTAATTAAAGTGATGAAGCCGAATTAGGGGTAGGACATAATTACTTTCCTCATTATCAGGCCACACTGTCAGTGGCTCTCTGCATGTCTTTCAAAAGCAAGCAATCTGACAGTGCAGATTAGAGTCTTCTGGTGTAAGCCATCAGCCAAATGGATCTATGCAGCACTTACTTTGAAGATAATTGTTCAATGAAATGAGAGGTCAGCACCAGACACCCTTTTCTACTCCAAAAGCAGACTTCTTTTTTTTTTTTTTTTGACATTAACACATCAGGACTGCATGGGTCATGGGTCAGGCCACGATCTATGGATCTGTGAGAGTAAAAGGAACAGTATTCTGCTTGTCATGGGAGAGAGAGGAGTTATGTCTGATGTCCAGCGACTGAGTGAATAAACAGTTTAACCATGGAAACATTTCTAAGTACAAAATCATAGATCTGTTCCCATGCCTGTATTCCTAGAGAAAAACGTTGGGCCTCTTTTTGGTTGTTGTTCTAAATTTCCTAAAACTCTGGTGTATTTAAAGACACTGCGTTCCTGTAGATGAAACCATCCCAAGACTGTCTTGAATTAGAATAGAAGCAGCTGTAACGGGACGGACGGCCTCTCTGAAACTGCTGATGTGGGAATCCAGTTCAAGGTCTATTCTGGTCTTTCTGCATGTGAGAACATATGATCTTCTGCTGTGAGAGGCACACAGCAACACTGCTGTCCCCAGTATGAAGAGACACTGCATTGGAGAAGGTCTTTTTCTGGCACCTGTGACATTTCAAATCCTTCACCTCAGGTCTGAGGGTGACAGCTGGGGAGAGGGTATGTGGAGTCCCAGTAGCTGTAAGCAGCCTTAGCACTGCCCCCCAACACACACACACACACACACACACACACACACACACATCCCATAATGGAGTCTTGTCACAATTTTTCTACCTCATTGCAAGCAAGCCTGGGAAATTGCATTCTAGAGAGAATGAGCCTACTGAGGAAAACATCTGGAAGCTTGTGAGGCAGCCCCCCCCCCCTTTCATGAGCACACACAAATGGGAGTGTGGTCTATAAGGAAGACTCCCACCCCAGCCTCTACCCTGGCCTGCAGCCTGTGTTTTAATGACAGAGCAGCAGGATTTCGTGTGCAGATTTAATTTGTATAATTGGTCCGCTGGATGATTGTTAAGGAGGACACAGAGGTAAAGCCAGATAATCTTGTGTTAGGGCTTTGCTGCCTCTCCCTGCTCCTCCCATCTCCAGTCAACAGAGCTGCTCTGATAGCCTCTGCCTCTGTCCCAAAGGGCCCCCGATTGTGTTTCTTTCCTCATATTGTAAAATGAAAGATTTCAAATCTATTGACAATAAAGCCATGAGTGTTGTTGGCGCTTGCTCTCCTAGCTTGATAAGTGGTCATTTTGCCATCTTTGTACCATCTGATTTTAAACAAGACACCACTAATCCCCCTCTCTAATCTTTATTGATGCTGACTCTTGCTCTTAAATTGACATCGCAGACACCCACATCTAGATCGCTAAGGAGGGTGTTACACATTTCGTAACAATGACAACAGCAGCGTTGATTTTAAAATGTTGTACATTTTATAAACAACCAAGTTTTGCAATTTGCATTTTTTCTTTACCTGTATGTGTGTTTGTGTAGTATAGGCAAGTGTGTATGGTGTACGCCTGTGTGTATGTGATGTATGTGTGAATTACTGTGTGTGTATATACAGTGTATGCATATGTGTGATGAATGGATGTGTGTCTGTGTGCTGTGTATGCATGTGTATTGTTGTGTATGCATGTGTATATGTAATGTATGCACGTATATGTGCAAGCCCTTGAGGTAGACTTGCCTATGCATGTGTGTGGAGGTCAGAGGTCTTCATAGGTTCTTAAAGGCCTACTCTCCTGATTTGGTTACTGTTGCTTAAAAGCTGGGTTAAAATTTCAGCATTTAGGGACTGGGGAGATGTCTTATAGGTTAAGACCACATACTGGTCTTGCAGAGAACCTAGTTCAATTCCCAGTACCCACTTCAGGCAGCTTTACAACTGCCTGTAACTCCAGCTCCAGTTGATCTGGTACCCCTCTGACATTTTTATTATAACACACACACACACACACACACACACACACACACACACACACACACACCACATCATAATTAAACATAAATAAAGAAAATGCTTTTTAAAAAATTTTCAACATGTAGTGTGTTCTCTCCTTTCCACAGCATAGTAGGTATGTTGTGCTTTTGTTTCATAGGGTTGAACACAGCAGTCTCAGGTACGTTCAGTGACAAAGCAAATTCACTACTCTCTAGTGGAGAGAAACAAACACCAACATTGAAGAGAAAAAGAGGCCCATGTTGATGTCCCTGTTTGCAGTAGGTAGAGGGCCCATGAAGACTGTGGCGTCAATGTGAGTGTACATGGGGAATGTGGGGAACATGTCCACGTGGAGTGTTCACTGTGGGGACAAGTCCACGTGGAGTGTTCACTGTGGGGACATGTCCACGTGGAGTGTTCACTGTGGGGACATGTCCACGTGGAGTGTTCACTGTGGGGACATGTCCACGTGGAGTGTTCACTGTGGGGACATGTCCACGTGGAGTGTTCACTGTGGGGAACATGATGCATGTTCATGGTTAGCCACAAGGTCTGTTTTAAATTCCATTTGTCAGAAACATAAAATTGCTCCCTTAGAAAAATAATTAATTTGATTGATTTTGTTTCAGGGAAAATGGAAATTTTGCCTAGAGGCCTTGCAATACCATGAAATAATGACAAAATAAAAAAGCAACATGTAACAGAGACAGGGCCACCAGCCCCACGGTGTGAACTGTGACCTGGGTTGGAATACTCTGCCTTTTTAAGGTACTGTTTGATACATCTGTGCTTTCTGGTATGTCAATAAGTTTGTTGTAGATGTGGGAACTGGGCGTGGGACTGAGTAGATGAAGGAGTGAGCTAGTGAGGAAGCCAGCTGTGGTCTGCACACACTCCTCACACATCCTCTCTGGCTGGTGCAACTCTCAGCTTCCTCCTGCAGTGTCCTCTGTCCATAGCCAGGGCGCAGAAATTTCTTTTAAGTTTTCTTTGTTCTCATCTTACTCTGTTTCCTGCCCCTGATCACTGGGTTTAGTTTTACAGGCTTCTGGTGTCATTTAGGTATGGGTAATTATTAAATTGTTGTTTTATGTTGTTCTACTTCAATGAAAAGCTGACTCTGGAGTTGGGTTATGGTTCCCCTCCTCTAGACCCAAGCATGCTTGTTTATAGGTTTCCTCCAAAGTCCCTGTCCTGAATAAGACAGGCCACCTGACTATGTGACAGAGAAAGGAGAGCAAAGCAAGATAAAATGATAGACTTTTCACAATGGGAATTATCAATAATGGGGATTATCACTCCCCATCTCATACTCTTCTGGGTTTTGGTTTACTCTAAAACTTCTGATAAAATATGAAGTTTATCTCAAGATTTGTAAAACTATTATGCAAACTTTCTATACTTCAAGATTTATAAGCCTCTGGCTACTCTGTCAATACTGGAACCTCACTGGAACTCCTGGTGTTGCTAGTGTCATGGAGATCCTGTAGCTTTGGATCTGTAGGAGCAGCCCCTTCATTCACTCCAGCAGTTCATCGATTGGGTAGATGTTGGGATGGACCAATTCAAAGTCCTAGGCCTGAGAGTTATCTGAGCTGCTCAGACCAGCAGCTGTCACACACACCCTTTGGGCCAATTAGCCAGCAATCCCTGAAAATAGGGCCAGTTGTACAGTGCTGCCCAAGTGAGGCGCAAGTTCTGCTTTTCTGAGTGTTGCAGCCAGTGAGAGACATAGCCAGTTCCCTCACTCTCCTGACCCCTGGACCAGGTCTCCTGCCTTCCTTAAGTGAGGGATGAGGGATGAAGGCATCTCTTCCTCATTTGTGCCACTATACAGCAGACAAGGCACAGGGCCAGCTTTCTGCATTCATGCCCTCAGGGCCAGCTCACCAGCAATACTCAAGTCCAGGGCCAGTTCTACTGTGCTGCCCAGGTCAAGTGCAAGTCCTACTCTCTACTGAGTGCTGCAGCAGTTGAGGGGCAGGGCCAGCTCTCTTGCTTTCAATATCTCAGGGCAAGGTTTTCTGCCCTGCTGTAGGTGGTAAGGGGTGAGGGTAGGAGAGGGCATCTCTCCCTCGCCCATGCTGCCATATGGCAGACAAGTTGTGGAGGCAGATATCCCACACTTACACCTTTGGTGCATCTCATCCACCGTACTGCCATTAGGGTCAACTCTACTGTGTTGCCCAGGTGAGGTACCTGCTCTCTACTGAGTGCTGCAGCAGGTGATGGGCAAGGCCTGTTCTCCTGTTCTCATGATCCCATGGGGTTCAGTTCTCCCGCCTGCCACAGGCCTGAGGTATCTGAGAGGTATCTGAGTTGGTGAGCCTGCTGGCTCTCCCTCTCTCACATCCTTAGGGCTGGCTCACCAGCAACCCCAGGGACATCTTTACCCTGCTGCCCAGGCAAGGTGCAGGACCCACTCTCCCAAATATTGCTGAGGGACAAGACCAGCCTCCCACTCTCATGATCCTAGGGCCAGTGATCCCCCTACTATAGATGACAAAGAACAAGGAAGAGAGTATCTTTCCCTTGACCGGGGCCAGTCCAGCAGAAAAGAGGCAGGGCCAGCTTTCCTGTGCTCATGTCTTCAGGTCTGGTTCACCTGCAACTCTCAAATCCAGGGCTACCTAGGGCCATATCAGGGTCCATGGCCCTGCAGCAACAGGAGCTTGAGTTGATGTTTGGGGCCCATGTTACCATCAAAGGCCAAGCTGATGTCCCTGGACTGGGCTGCTGCCTCAGGCCATGTCAGTGTTCAAGGGTTATGCAAAGTTGGCCCCACCCCTCACCAGCTTGAGCAGCTGGTGCAGGGCACCTTTACTGGGCGGCACAGTTGAGCTGACCCTGTGATTTTTTTGGGGGGATTATGAATGAGTCAGCTCTGCTCCTTGCTGGGGCAGTGATGGAGAGCTGGCCTGGAAGGTGTGGTCATGGGAGAGCTAGTGCATTGATCAACTCAGCTACCAATCAGGCTCTGATCCAGGGATTAGAGTTGGCCCATCCTAATATTACCCCGATTATGAACTGATGGAGCTTGAAGGGGCTGGTCCTGCAGAACTAAAGCTACAGGATCTCCACGACACAGGGCAACAAACCAGATATCTGAGAGGAGTCCCAGTGAGGATCCAGTATTGATCGTGTAGCAGAAACCAGAGGCCTCGAACCTGACCAATGACTGACCTGACCTGATGCAATGAACATTACAAGTAAAGCTGTTTGGATGAAAGGGTAGACTGTGTGATACACCATGGTTTTCATGGAGAGATGTATTTTGCTTTTGGGGGTTTTTGCTGTTCTTGTTTTGTTTTGTGTTTTTTCTTTTGTGGGAGAGATTGCAAGGGCCGAGGGCATATGTGGAGGGACTAGGAGATGATTGAGATTTGGGTGCATGATGTGAAATTAACAAGGAAACAATAAAAAGTTTTTTAAAAAAGAGAAGAAAAGGGATAAAAGGAAATTAGAAAAATTTAAAATATGGGGAAGGAAACAAGAAACTAAGGAGTTAGCTATGAGCTATGAGCTATGAGCACCCAAAACTGAGATATTCCTATCTTATGACATAACAAGATAATGGCCTAAGCAGTTTGGCAAGAGCCTTTGGAACATTTCTTCTTCCCCAAGTCTTGTCAGGCTAACAGAAACTGCCTTGTAAGTGTATATCTGGTCTTTTTGTCTTTGCTAACTTTGTTAAGCTTTAGCTGAGATAAACTGAGTCATACAAGAAACTATGATTTTCTATAATGATACAGCAGAAACAGATTAAAAATTAAGATTCACAGTCTCTCTAGGGATTGCATTTGTGATTTGAAGTTTTATTTTGGTACTAAAAGATCTTCAAGAACTGCACATTTTTAAAGGTTATAATTGGGACATGCAGATTAATAGTCAGTCACCTTATAAATAATCAAATTATTTGATGTACTCAGAACTTTGCTTGTAGTTATGCTAAGGACAAATGTAATATCATCAACAGGGATAAACTTTATTTAACCTTCTGTGTATGTTAACAAGCATCTAAAGACAAGTAAAATTTGTTTAAAGTCAGATATACTTAGTAGATAGCCTTCAAAAATTCTTCAGAGATCTGCTGAATATGGCATTTAAAGTGTTTAGTAAAAAAGGCTTCCCATGTTAGACAGAAATGCCAGCTCCTAGAGGCAGCCCTCAAGGCTCCTCCAAGGATGGCCTTACCTGGATTGTGGTAATGCTAACCAATAGGCCCCATGCTTCACCCACCTCCAAGACCCCTCTGAGACTGTGGATAATCAGGACACTTGAGAATTGACTGCCCCTCTTTGCCTCGTGTCAGAGTAGGAAAGTCTCTCAAGTTCCTCATCTGCAAGAAAATTTCTCGGATTTTTGGTTCTGGCAGCTGAAGGCTGATGCTTTCCTGTGTGACCATTGGAGAATGAAGCTACTCTGCCTCCCTGGAAATTGCTGAGGAGGAGCCCAGGGTAACCGTCCAGGTTGCTGGTAAGTCTCTGTCATTTTATTGATACACTGGCCATTTGGTTTATATTTCCTGCTCAAATCAATCCTTCTCAGATCTCTGATGAGGTTGATTGCTAACTATAGCTTTATCAGTTTAGCAGCTGCTACCTGGTCAATGCATTTCATATATGAATATTAGGCCTTGAATTTTCTAGAGCTATTTGTGTTAGCATTTTTTTAGGCTCCATCCCCTCTCCCTCCCCCCACTACCTCTCTCTCCCTGTCCTCTCTCTCTCCCTTCCTCTCCCCTTCTCTCTCTGTCTACTCACATGTTCCTGGCTGGTCTCTTCCCTTCTTTCTCTCTCCTCTCTTTCTGTCCCTCTCTGTCCCCTTTCTTTCCCACACTCCCATTCTTATGCCCCAAATAAACTTCATTTTATTCTAGACCTGCTGTATGGCTGGTACCTGGGGATGGGGTGGGGGTGGGGGGTGATGTCACGGCATGGACCTGCTGAGGCACTCCCTCCTGATACATCATGCCACCTATTACAAAACATATCAATTAGGTTTTCCGGGAAAAAAGAACCTCACAAAACATGTAACTTATACTATTTCTCTATTTAAAAGAACTTGCTTTGCAATGACCACTCTCAGTAATCAACCACTTGTATCTCATTGTAAATGACTGAATGGAAAAAAGAAAGCTTTGAGACATATTTAAGTTATAAGGGTTTGAGAAAATAATTTTTAAAAAAAAATTCTTAAAGACAATATATGATGTTAAGACTTCAAAGATTCAAACTTTTTACACATTAATCAATGGAGTTCTGATATGCTATTAATCTGGCTCCAGTAAAGCACTGGCTATTATTATAGTCACAAGCTCAAATTTTAAAATTTCTTTTGGTTATTTTGTAAGTATAGACTAAAAAGTATTTATATATATGTGTGTGTGTGTGTGTGTGAATATGTATACGTATACATATACATACATACATATATATATATATATATATATATATATTTATAATTATTTTTTGGGTTTCAAAGCTTTTACTATGGTCCAAAGGAATGGGTCTACTGTTTTTTTTGCTACAATGTGGATTTCTTTACAGATTCTAAATAGTAGCAATGCTAATATATCTAAAATGTTTATCTTGCTTTATAAACATTAAATTCATGTAAGCTTCAGGGAACTGAGGGGTGGATTCACCTGTGCCAGTTCAAATGAACTCCAGATAAGTACTCCTGTCAATCAACAGACTGAGCTTCCCTCCCTAATGCTAATTAGTGAGGGGGAAGTTCTAAATGCATGATTTTCCTTTAAGTTCCTAAACTTTAGCTCCTGCTCCTAGTCTATATCCGTCCTAGCTGGTTTCCACTTACCTGATAGACACCATCCCTGCATCAGCTGTGGACTACAAATGGCTCCAAATTGCTGTGAGCCCTGGATTTGCTAATAGCTGATGTAAACCAGTTCAGCCAGTGTGACTGCTCCTCTTCTCTTCAGCTGGGTCAGCAACCCAACTGTGGAACCCATCTCTTGGCCTTTTATGGGTGCTGACGATGATGTAATCTCAGTGAGAAGCACTTACAGAAGAGAGTACATAATTCCCTATCCTCAACAAAAGGCTGGAATGTTGGGTCTAAAGGAACTGGGACCACCTCTCTGGAAAGAACCACACTTTCTCATCTTGACAACCCTCAATGCTGTCAAAGTACATGGCATACACACCTTGTTACATTATTCCCAGATCAAGCACATCATAAGGTATGATGACCCAGTCACAGAGAATTGGACTATGACCAAGGCTTGAGAAGACCCACTAAAGATAAGACTGACATGGGTTGTAGACTAGTAATGTTTTTTCTGACTCTATTCACTCCTGTTCTTTCATGGGGTATATATCTAGATCCCCCTTTAAGAACAAATGTAAACCTGCCATACATGTCTCACAGTTCCTGGCCACCACTTTGTCAGGTGGGGTGTCCCTTCCTTCACCTCCCAGTTGCAATTGTTTGGTTCTCATGTGATAACAGATTCGATCCTTGCTTAGTTCTTTGGCATATGCATCAAGCCCCCAAATTTTGTATCATTATATCCCTATGTCCTCAGATGTCTGCATATGATGATCCAGTGGGGAGTTACCTGTATTGACAAATCTTTTCAGCCCCCGGGAGCAGAGAAAAATGTGTAGTTATTCCCCTCATAGTAAGCTTAGAATTTGGAACAGCTGGAGCCACTCTCAACAGAGTGGGTATAGCAATGACACATGCCAACTACAGAAACTTAGGATATCAAATAATCCAGGATTTATTTTTATTAGAAAAGTCTACTGCAAAATTAGAAGAATACGTTGACTCATTAGTGGAGTAGTCTTACAACATGGTAGGACTCTTGCTTGATCTGCTGCTTTATGTAGAACAAGGAGGTTACTGTATGGCCTTGGGGAAAACTTGCTTCTTCTATGTAAACTACTCAGAAATTATCAGGGATAATTTGGCTGAACTTCAAAAATGCCTCACAGAGAGAGAAAAGACCCTGTGAGGAGGAAATAAATGACTCCTGGTTTCTTTTTTGGGTTCTTCCTGGCTAGTATCTCTGCTGTCAGCTGTTGTAGGGCCTTTAGCTCTCCTGTTCCTGCTGATTATGGTTGGCTTCTGAATCATTAATATCTCATAAACCAGATATAAAGGCAGGGTTTATTGAGAGGCAGCACTCGGGTGAGTTCACTGATCTCATGAGTGGAGGTCAATGGAGTTGAATGCCCAGGTTAAAACAAGGGGGTTTTATAGGTCTTGGGCATGGATGGGGATGATGCATAAGCTAGGAGCTGAGATTGTACTTATATATGGTAAAAAAAAAAAAAAAAAAAAAAAAAAAAGCTGAGCCCCTGGATGGGCAATCATGGGTCAGTTGCTGGAAATGTGAAGATGAGGAAAAATAATCTATTAGCTCGAAGTTTTCTCCTTGTGGGCAGGGTTGGGGGAGAAAGAACAAATAGGGTTTTCATAGCTTGTGCAGGGGACGAGCAGGGGATCCAACCAAACACTAACCTGTGTTGGACCAGGCATACTCAGAAGATTTATAGGAGACAAGTTGCTGTGTGAGAAGACTTTTCCTGGGAAAAACCCAACACATGTTTACTCACTTAGATACAGAGCCCACAGGAGACCGAAGTTCAGATGCCACCAAAATCCAAATACAATCAAAAAACAACATGGTTTTATTCAGGCTACTTACAGAAATATGGGTGAGAACTTACTTATAGGAGCAGAAATGACTGAAAGACACCTGTGTCACTAAAGACCACCACAGAATGGGTAACAACTCATAAAAACTGGGAACTTGGAGCATGGCACTCAACCAGTTAGAGAGTATCTTTCCCAGGTGACTCAGTTGTTATTAAACTGAATCTTAACTGAGTCAGCTCATCTTTTCTAGGAAGCTGCTCTCATGGTATTTTTTTTTTCTTTTTTGCACCTTCATTGCCTAAGGGAAGCCACCTGCTTTGTAGTTGGCTTAAGTGTGACTTTGAGCAGCTTGGGTTTACTCTAGGAAGGAGGTACCTTTTGAATGTGGTCAGTTTCAGGGACTTCCTGAAGCTATTTTGTGTTGTTTATCTTCCTATTATAGACCTTCCCTCAACAAATGTTTCAATTTCGAAGGAAACTGTTACACAAGATTCCACCTTTTCTTCTGGTTCTTGAATTCTTATCTGCTCCCTATTTGACAATGATTCCTGAGATTTAAAAGGGGCAGCTGTAGATGTCTACCAATGGTTAAGGATTAGTCAACTGTATCATAGCAGCAGTCACATGTTCTGAGTAGTCTCACCAGTGACTATGAGTTGAGGTTAACAATAGTGATGCTCATAAATGCACATACAGATCCTATCCATCTAGTAAGACATAGAAGCTGCTTCCTTTTTGTGACCTATGATCTCCCAGCCACACGTTTTTGTTCTGGCTTACAATATCAGATGTGGACTCCCTCTTGTGAGCTGACTTTAAACCAGTTAGAAGGCTGTTGGTCTTACCACTAACAGCTAAGCAACTGTTGCACAAGTCGGCACATTCTGTCTAGTGTGTCAGTATTTTAGCATGCAGGGTCCGTGGCTAAGCAGGAATGTTGGTGACAGTTCTCCTGCAGCCCCACATGGCCCCTTCTGGCACTGCAAAAGCCAGCCAGCAGGATGGAAATACTCCAGTTCAGTCCTAGCTTAATTTCTCCATTTCCTACATTCAAAGCCTGCACACCTGGTATCTTCAGCAGTAGGGTCTTACCACATCAGTAGCTGGTAAATTGGTGAACTTGGTGTTTGGAATTGCTTCAAGGCTGTCACTCCTTATCCACAAAGTTTTCATCTGCTCTCAACTGAGAGTTTTAAAAGGTGAAATGAAGGAAAATGTATTAATCAGTGGGGAAGAAAGTTCAGTGTAATACAAATGACTTTAAAAAAATCTTTTAAATGCAAAAATTTAAGCTTCACAAGTAATAAGCATTTTTATCTTGCTCTTTAAAGAAGTCTTTGGCCTTTTGCCAAAAGTGGAATTTCCCCACTTCATAATTTAGAATTATTCTTTGACATGTTATAGAGAAAGATCAACAAAATATCCAAACTTTTCTGTTTAAACAATTATCCAATTCTACTTGGAAGTCAAGAGGTCATTTGTAATAATTTGTTAATTAGGCTTTTAATTCTTGGTATTATTACACAAAAAAGCTATTTCTATCTATAGTAACAATGAGGGTTTGTGTTTCCCATCTGGAAAACTCCACAGGCATTGGATTTGATCAGGGAATGTATGTGTGCATGGAAATAGTTTCCCAGCGGATCATCAAGATAGAGTGGGAGGAGACAGAACGAGAGGTCAAAGGACCACTACCCGTCAAGCCCACACAAGAAAGGTCTTGACACTCTTAAAAAATACGTGCCACAGTTAACAGTACCAATAATGATTCATGAAGCAGAAATCATGTCAAAGGTCAAGGGGCAAGCCTGATAAGAGTCCTGTCTCCGGTGCTGTCATGAGGAAGGCCATTGTAATAGGAGAAGAAGGTAGAAGTAGAATCCATTCAGTTTCAGGCAGTGAGTTGGAGGAAGTCATGGAAGGGTTGTTTCTCACATACACGTGGCAAATGGCCAGAAATAATGTAACCAGGCAATGGGAATATAGGGATCTACAATAAATAGGTTAATTTATTTTAGAGCTTGGAATGAAGTGTAAATGGCGGAGTTCTCAGTAAGCAGGCTTCATCTGGAAGCTAGTGAAGGTGGAAAGTACCACCCAAAACGTAGGTAGCCATGTAAGCTGTTGACTTCACCACCCAGTAATTCAACAGCTCATGCTGTTCAATAGAGGATGGACACCATTTGTTCTGTCCTCCAATGTCAAAGCAAATGACTCACACAATTAGGACACCATTTTTTTTTTTTTTTTTTTTTTTATGTGTAGAGCTCATCCCCAGTGTCTGGTTTAGACTCATCAGCCCTGGCAGTTTAAGACTATTACTTAAGTTCCTGTTACCAGTGTTAGTTAGAGAGAAAGAGTCCATAGGTCATATATGGAAAAATATACGCCCACTAACCTCAAGGGAGGGGGGCCTAGAATCATGCAGAAGCACAGATGTAGCAGAATTTTAGTAGAATTGTATCTGGCATGATCTCTCCAGTGATGGCACCTAGGTTTTGAAGTAACCTTTTTCAAATAGTCAATGACTGATACCTGAGGTTTTATGGGGTTGTTCTTCCAAAGGATTCACAGAATCTTAGCATAACTTAGTCCCAAGACATATCTGGCAAACCAGGAAGTCTCATATAGCTGAGAACTGCTTAGATAACAGTTCCTTCAGACAACTGTTAGATCAGATAAGAGGTTTTAGTATGTGGAAATTGACTAGCTAAAAGCAACTTTTGTGTAAAAATAAAGAGGCTCTGTGTCTTAGGGTTCTATTGCTGAGAAGATACATCATGACCAAGGCAACTCTTATAAAAGGAAACACTTAACTGAGGTTGGCTTAGAGTTTCAGAGGTTTAATCCATTATTGTCATGGTGGGAAGTGTGACAGTGTCCAGGTAGACATGGTGCTGGAGAAGGACTGGAGAGTCTACATCTTGATCCAAATGCATCAGAAGGAGACTGTGTACCACATTGGCATCACTTGAGTATATATAAGACCTCAAAGCTGCTTCCATAGTGACACACTTCCTCCAGCAAGGCTACACCTACCCTAATAAGGCCACACCACCTAATATTGCCACTTTCTATGGGCCAAGCATTC
>CM052704.1:23510115-23542614 GCA_028551405.1 Uromys caudimaculatus | reverse complement strand
TGTGTTGTTAGCGAAGAATAGTGAGGCTGAGCAAACAAACCCAATGCTCCTGTCCCCACGGTCTGTGGAGTCATATTTATACTCCTTCATCATGTCCTTTCCCATGTCTGTTCCAGTTAAGCATACTTTTGCCTGTGTCCACTTCAGGAAAACATTCTTTCATGTGTCTGCTTTAGCAAGACACCCTTTCACCTCTGTGCCCCAGCAAAACATCATTTGACATAAGTGTGACTTTCCAAAGAAACCAGAAGTTTTCACTTCAGTAGACCTTATTATTCCGTGTGAAGAATGAAGAAAGTGATGAGAATAGATATACAGTTTTTTCAAATACTGAGCTCTTTATTGAACATCTTGGATTATTGACCTGGGTGAGTTGCTTTGGATTTTAGGATATTTGGATTTTAGGTATTTATCAAGTTATGTGATTCAGAAACAAAGAGAGAGCTGGAGAAAGAAGGGAGGGAGAATGAATTAGTTTAATAGCTAGATGTGTTTGCCAAAGAGCTAAATATAGACAGACAAATTATCTGAATACCCAGTTTTAGAATGCTTTGGCAATATATTGCTAAATTCATATAATTGTTTTAACCCAATACTTCACTTGCTTCTCCATCTGTGGTGGTTTAAATAGAAATAACCTCCACAAGCTCATGTGTTTGAATATTTGTTCCCCATTTGATGGACATGTTTGGGAAGGATTAGGAGATAGGGCCTCATTGGAGGAAGTGTGTCACTGGAGGCAAACTTTGAGGTTTCAAAAGACTTGTACCTTTCTGAGTCTGCTGCTGTGCTCCCACCATGGTGTCCATGGATTCTAACCCTCTGAAACAGTATGCCCCAAATAAATTCTTGCTTCTATAAGTTGCCTTGGTGATGGTGTCTCTTCACACCAATAGAAAAATAACTGAGACTCCATATTATAAACCTTTCTTTTAATTTGTTTTGAAAACAAAACTGTATGATTTTTCCTATCTCAAAGTAATTTCCTTCCTGGCACCAAATCTGAATGAATGACAGTGATTCAGTCACTTTACATCTCTGTGACCTATCTATCATCTATCTATCATCTATCTATCTATCTATCTATCTATCTATCTATCTTTATACACATAATGCACACAATAATCGAGAGGCCAAGTACACATATTTACAGAGACACACACCACAGAGAAAGAGAGACAACACACACACCACATACGTACAGAGACACACACATATACAAAGACACACTTACCACCCACTCAAATGCACACATTGGGGATGAGGTAGATAGTTGATAGAAAGATGTGATAAAATGCATATACACACACTCACAGAGTCACATACCACAGACACACAGAGAGAAGTACACACCACACGTACAAACACACACAGAGAGAGAGAGAGAGAGAGAGAGAGAGAGAGAGAGAGAGAGATGTCCAGTCTCCCCAATTAATTTTCAACAAACAAACTTATTGACTATCTGCTGTATATGAGCAGCTCTTCTAAGATCTGAATATGGTAATTAACAAAGGAAATGGAAGCTCCTACCAGGATGTTTGCTATGGTAGTGAAGACGGACAGCCAAGAGTAGCATGTTAGATGTGACAGGAAAATCAATTAAAGCCAAACAAGGAGAAAGCCAAGTTTACAAAAATCCCAAGGCTTTTATAAATGTATGAAATTACATCATATATATTCATCTATTATATCATTTTTTTATAATATAGAAATAGAGTTTATTTAAGGCATGGGGAGGGGAGTTAAGAGGATAGTAGAGGCAGAGAAAAGCAGAGAAAGGAAGAGAATAGAGAAGTAGAGAGGTGGAGGCTGGCCATGACCACGTGGAGAGAGGGGGGAAGAGAATGGGGAGAGGTAAGAGATAAGAGATGTAAGAGAGAGGCAAGAGAAAGAGATGAGTATTATATCTTTTTATTTTGCCACATATAGTATATATATTATATATTATATAAGTGTATATATAATCCAATCATTATTTTCAGAGGGCTGTAGGCCAATAATTTGAGACACTGATCAATAAAAGGGAAACATCATTTATCTTGCCTTTTCTCAATAAACTTTATCTCAGGGGAACTAAACAGACGATGAGAAGAAATAACACTTTTTAGAATTCTAACATGTCAGAAAATAATCTAATTAGAAAAACCTGCATTGTTCAGGAGACAGTAAAAGAACTTATCTTGGAAATTACCAGAATGCTCAAGAAAGCAGACAAAAAATTGTTAGACTGTTTGAGCTCCGGATTGAGACATCATCACAGGCTGTCCAGGTGGATCTGTTATCAGAGGAGCAGAAATGCACATAATTGTTTACAAAATGGTCTCACCAAAAGAATCCTAGCTTGAGTCCAGTCAAGCCTCTAGCCATAATGGGCAATTTGCAGACAGTGCAGAGATAGAGAAACAAAGAACACAGATTTTTCTTTATTTGGATCCTGAAGCTGACCGAAGAGCATGGTATTCTGTGGCAAATGAGATGTCACATTTTTCTGAGTAATTCCTGTTCACTAGATATCTCCTTGTGTTTGAGATTTGTTTAAAGAAAATATCCATCTTCTAGTTTGACAGTCCTTCACTCATCTGCATTCCTGTCTCTTCTAGATTCTAACCTTGAAAGGTAAGTTATTTTAAAATCAAGTTTCACAACCTAAATACTAAAGTAGAATTTAGTGTGTCTCTGAGGAGGCATTTGTTGTTGATGATGCTGTCTTCTGAATTGTGAGGTGAAGAACAGAACTTCAGCAAAAGCTCCTTCTGCACTGTTATTGCTTTTATGAGAGATGTTGCGTTCTCCACTCTGGTGCAGAGGAGTGAGGGGGTGGCTTAATGACAGCTTTAGTTTCAAGCCTGAGACTGCATCCACACCCCTCCCTTCCTCTTTCAGAATTCCAGGTACCTAGTGCCTCCTCTTGAGTTACTCGAAACTTAATGACTAATTGTTACAGAGTAGCACATGGCTGAAGTGATGGATTGCTTCTGTTTGGACATTTTGGCTTAGTTGTGTATACTGCTGCGATCCTATTCTTTCAAACCACCTAGTTCCTGGAGAAAGCCAGGTGCTATCATGGAGAAGCTCCCTGGAAAGATTCCCCTGAGTAAGTGTGGAAGGAGTCTCACAAGTTATATCAAAGACAGCAGGAATGAGTTCAATAGATCCTTACACAGTTGAACTGTCACAAGGCATAGCCCCAGAGAGCAGTCTTATGGTTTCTTTGTGAGAGATGGACCATACACTAGAACCATGCAAGGCATCATGCTGGGATTCTTGCCTATTGGCACAGGAAGACAACTCTCCTAGTTAGCTTCAACTTGACACTGTCCTGAGTTAACTGAGAGAGTTTCAATTGGGGGACTACCTTGATCATATTGGCCTGTGAACATAGTTGTGGGACATTTTCTTATTTTTAAGTGATACAGGAGAACCCATCCCATTGGGGGTGGCACTATCTCTGGGAAGGTGAACCCAAACTCTATAAGAAAGCTAGCTGAGCAAGCAAGAGGGAGCAAGCAAGTAAGTAGGGGTCTGCTAAGGTTCTTACCTCTGTTTCTGCTGGAGTTCCTGCCTTGACTTCCTTCAATGATGGATTGGGATCTGAATATATAAACCAAGTTAACTCTTTCTTCACTAAGTTGCCTTGGGTAATGAATGGTGTTTATCACAGCAAGAGAAACAAACTAGAGCAATAAGCAAGACGTGCTGCCCCAGCTGTGCAGCCAAGGGTGTTTACTTATGTGTGGATAACAAGTACAGTTAAGACACAGGTGGGTTGTTAGAAAAGTCCTGGGGGTGAACTGCTATAGTCAGGGAGTGGGTGGTATGTTTTCCTCAGACTCTGCCTGCCATTGACCTGCCACTGCCCACTGCCCTCGTGGGATTCAGCTAAACTCTTATTTCAGGCTTTGCCTGTATCCCTGCCCACCTGCCCCTCTGCTCTGTCTTTGCTCACTCCCTTTACCACCCACTTGCTTTTCTTCATCCTTTTCAGGTTGCTACATCATTTCAAATATTGGTAAAACAGACAGCTTAGCTATTAAGAAAGCAGCACACGCATTAATGCAATAACATGAAAATTTCCTGTCCCTGGGGGTGAACAATCTAAGTACTTGGTATCAGGAAATAACTAAAGGCAAATATTTCACACTCTGCCTTTGTCAGGCAAGACATTTTCTTTTTGGAGATGAAGGACGGGTTCTATTCCTTGGAGTATTTAGGGAGATAAGACATAGGTTAAAATAGGTTAAGAGATTTGTGTGTGTGTGTGTGTGTGTGTGTGTGTGTGTGTGTGTGTGTGTGTGTGTGTTACACAGTTTGAGTCTGCCTATAGGAAATGAGGATTGTTCAGGTTTTAAGGTAAACTAAAATGTTAATTCAGGAGAAAATTGCAAAGTTATGCGATGCTTAGATTGGTATTATTGAATCTAGATCCGTAGATTTATAAGCATATTTGTCTTAAAGTATTTGCCAGAGTATAAATTAAGTTCTAGGGCCATAGAAGCAGGTGGGATAATTGCTTCACCTCTTCTTCCTGTCCTCAAAAAAGAAATGGATACCTGGGTCAAAAAAAATTTAAATCTAAAAAAATTTCTGGCATAAAACATCCAGAAAATCTTGGACATTATGAAAAGACCAAATCTAACAATAATAGGAATAGAAGAAGGAGAACAAACCCAGGTCAAAGGCACAGAAAATATTTTTAACATAATCGTAGAATACAATTTTCCTAATGCAGAGAAGGAAATGTCTCTTAAAACACAAGAAGTGCACAGAACACTAAATAGATCAGCCCAGAAAAGAAAATGCCCTTAGCACATAATAATCAAAACAATGAATGTACAGAACAAAGAAAGAATATTAAAAGCTCTAAGCAAAAAGATCAAGTAAAATATAAAGATTAAACAGGCCTATTAGTATCACACCTGGTTTCTCAAAGCAGTCTCTAAAAACCAGAAAGGCCTGAACAGATGTGTACCTGACTTCTCCAAGCAATTTTTACAAGCCAGAAAATCCTGGACAGATGTGCTGCCGATTCTAAGAGACACAGATGCCACCCAGAATACTATACACAACAAAACTTTCAGTCACAGTAGGAAAAAATAAGATATTCCAGGATAAAACCAAATTTAAGCAAATTTGTAATGGATATATCTACAAATCCAGGTCCACAGAAGGTGCTACAGTGAAAATTCTGATATAAAGAGGTTAACTACACCCAAGCAAACACAACAAATAAATAATCTCAGACCAGTAAATCAAAAGAAGGGACACACACACACATACCACCACCACCACCACCAACAACAACAACAGTAGCAAAATAACAGGAATAAATGAACACTGCTCATTGATATCTCTCAACACAAATGGTCTCAATTCGCCAATAAAAAGGCACAGATGAATATTATGGATATAAAAACAACATCCACCCTTCCGCTACATGCAAGAAACACATCTTAACATCAAGGATAGACATCACCTCAGGATAAAAAAATGAAAAAAGATATTAAAATAAATCAACCTAAGAAACAAGTTGGTGTAGTCATTTTAATATCTGACAAAATAGAGTTAAAACCCAAACTAATCAAAAGAGACAGGGAAGGACACTATATACTCATAAAAGGAAGTATCTACCAAGAGGACACTGCAATTCTTAACATCTGTGTACCAACACTGCGCAGAAATACTACTACAGCTTAAATCACATATTGACCTGCACACACTGATAGTAGGAAACTTCAATACCCTATTCTTACCAATAGGCAGATCATCAGACATGCACTAAACAGAAATGCTGAAGAAAACTGATGCTATAAATCAAATGGACATAACAGATATTTGCAGAACATTTCACCCAACACAAAATAATACACTTTCTTCTCAGCACCTCATGGAACTATCCTAAACTGACCATATACTTGGATACAAAGCAAGTCTCAACAGATGCAAGGACATTAAAATAACACCCTGTATCTTATCTGGCCACTGAGATTAAAGCTGGATATCAACAACAATAGAATCAACAGAAAACTTATGAACTCATGGAAACTGAATGAATCACTACTGAATTAAAAATGGATCTAGACAGAAATTAAGAAACAAATTAAAAACTTTCTGGAACTCAATGAAAATGAATATACAACATAGTCAATAAAAGTGGTGCTAAGAGGCAAGTACATAGAATTGTATGAGAGAGAGAGAGAGAGAGAGGAGAAAGAGACAGAGAGAGAGCTCTCACACTAGTAACTTAGAAGCACACCTGAAAGCTCTAGAATGAAAAAGAATAAATCACACCCAAAAGGAGGATATGACGAGAAATAATCAAACTCAGGGCTAAAATTAATAAAATAGAAACAAACAAACAAAAAACAAAACAAAGAATCAATGAAACAAAGCGTTCTTTGAGAAAATCAATAAGATCAACAAACCCGTATCCAAATTAACCAAAAGACAAAAAGTGAGTGTCCAAATTAACAAAATTAGAGATGAAAAGGGAGACATAACAACAGACACCAAAAAATCCAGAGACTTATAAGACACACTTTAATAACTTATCCTCTACCAAATTAGAAAGAAGTGGTTAATTTTCTCAATATATACCACATACCAAAGTTAAATCAAGATCAGATAAGCAATTTAAACAGACCTATAAATCCCATTGAAATACAAGCAGTCATTAAAATCTATCAACCAAACCAACTGAACAAACAAACAAACAAAACAAAACCCACCACCACCAACCACAGAAGAGGGAAATAGTCTTAGAGCCTTGAACTCTCTGACACAGGAAAAGACTTCCTGGACAGAACACCAATAGCACAGGCACTATGATCAACAGTAAATGGGGGTGGGCAACCTCATGAAACTGAAAAACTTTAGCATGGCAAAGGACACCAGCAACAACCTACAGGATAAGAAAAGTTTTGTTTTCACCAACTATTCATTGATAGAGGGCTAATATCCAAAATATATAAAGAGCTTAAAAAAAATCAGGCACAAGCCCTGGGGCTGCTTGTATTTTGATGCTAATTCTGCTCTCCTGGGAGGGGCTTCGGACAAGGAATAAGTTATGTACTCACGTGACTTCTTGTGAACCAATCTCCTAATGAATAAAGGAGGGACTTCCAGGTTGGAGAGGGAAAGAGAGGAGGAGGCTAGAGAAAGGGCCCTTTTGGAATGGGGACAGCATAAGGGCTAAGATGTAGCTGCTAGAGTTTCCTGGTATCATGGCAGATCCACAAGGATTTGCCACCTGAGGAACCAGATTTTAATAAGTCTTAGATGATTAGGCTTCAGTTGTTGTGCCCAGATATTGAGTTACCATTGTTTCTGAGCTAAGTTTGTGTGGTATTTTTCTTCTTTTGGTGGCTCGTCTGGGTTAAGAGAGAAAGGTACGGCAGCAAAGTGTGGGTTTACCTGATGTGCACCACCAAAGCCATGGAGGATTTGAAGCATGGTGCTGGCATGGAAGCGACCCGTCAGTGGGGACCTAGAGAGCTGAGTCGAAAGATTGTGGAGTTCTGAGTCAGAGCTCCACGAGATAAAAGCAGGCTGGCCATTGCTCGCTAGTGCATGGCTGGCCAGGCCAATGGGGCTGAGAGTTGTCAGCCCAAGCATGGAAACGTGCTAGTTCATTTTTTAATATTTCCCGCAACAGGAACACTTGATAGAATGAATGCTGATTCCCCACAACATTCGCCGCCCCTACCCCCACCCCCCCATCTTCTCTACACCACATGCATCTCCTCTCCAGCCCACAGTGCAACTTGTAACTGTCAAAGTGAGGAAAAATGCTTCTCACATGGTCAATGGCTCCTACAGTATTTCTTCTGAATCATCTTGAGCTATTTCTATCTGGCTTTGATTGTAGAAACCTGGTTACCTCAGCTTGTATCAGGGAACCCTGTGTCACGGAGCCCCAGGGGCACAACCAACCAAAGAGGTTAATATATACATACATATATATATATATATATATATATATAATGAGTCACTTAAAAAAATCTCCTACATGATTGTTTGAGCTGCATAACCTTCACAGTTGTTTGTGCTCGCATCCATGAGCATCACAAGGTAGATAGATACAGAGACATTTACCCAGCAGCCACCAGGCCCAGATCACCTCTGCAGTACAGCCGATGTATCCCTCACCCTCATGGCCAGCTTCCTGGGTGTGACCATCCATTCCTATTCACTTTCTGTTCTTGACAGCTTGACTTCTTCTACTGCATAAACACTGAACACACACTATACCACGCATGGCCCCTGCCCAGGACTGTCAAAGCATCTAGTCTACAAGCAAACTTCGGAGCTTGCCTCTGAGTCAACTAACTGTAGAATTTACTTCTCGATAATTTGACATGAGTAAGATGGTGATGTTATTTGTTTGCCTATGTTTTTGTTTGTTAGTTGGTTGTGTGTGTGTGCACATGCACGTCCGCTCACATGTATGCTTGTGTACGCATAACTCTTAAAGACTTTAGTGTTTTGCTCTTAACTCTAACTCTGTTTTCTTCTCATAAACCCCCTGGGTTGTTTTATTTTTTAAATTATTTTGAATTGTTTGTATGAATCTGCGTGGGAGGTTGTACAAAATATCTAAATTTATATATTCTATTTAAAATCTATAAGAAAACCAGGCTCTTAATTTCATGGTAGCATATTTTATTGTCTTTGAGTTGAAGGTGTAAAACCTGATTTTAAATCATATAATTGTAAACGTTAATGATCTAAGAAAGAAATCATAGGGCTGAGCCCGAGGAGCCTCTGGCATCCAGAGGACTGCAGAGGATTAAATGGTGTTGGTTGTCTCTAATAGTGGCGTAATTCACTTCTGGTTTCATGAAGTATATCAATTATTATGTGGGGTCCTTATGCTTTTCTGAACTCTTGAACTTGCTGGCTAATAACACTGGAATTCCCCTAAAGTGAAGTCCTGCTTGGGCTACACAGGAGCACAGAGCTATTCCCACCTTGCCCCCATCCCTCCGGGGTGCTGCTCATGCGTGGTGCTACCTGCCCTGAAATTAAAATATAGTATTTTCTTAGGCTGCATTATAGTCTTGTAGTACCAATAGACCTGAGGGAGGAAAATAAACCTGATGCTTTCTTGTGTTCTGTATTGCTAAATCTATAAATACAGATGTGTAATGTTTGGTTTTGAAATCCTTACATTAAATAGTCGAGTTTATGGTTTAAAATCCTCTCCACATTGAAGTCGGTATTACCCATATGAATCACTAACTTAGACATGTGTGTAGGCAGTTGCCAAAACTAAATTGCACATTCTGACTATGGACTTCTCAATCAATGGTACACTGTTTTCTGGTTTTGGTTTTGTTTTGTTTTTTCTCCTTAGAGACAGTAGGGTTTGTGAAGAGGCCACTGAATGCCAACAGGCACGATCTGTCTCTCACGTGTGGAACAGACTAGATGAAATCAGTGGTATGGGCAAAGTTGTTGGCAGATTGGCAACTGCCTTTCATCCTGATGTGACACATCCTCTTCTCTCTGGGTTCCAGCAATGCCAGGGCCGGGGATTGAGCATGCTGGCCAGGCAGCCCTAAGGACATCAAGTCTCACTTATACTCAGCCCTCGTCCCTTCCTGATGATGCTTCTGCTCTGGCCAGTTCCATCATCATCATGAGCCCAACTTTTCTTTATTTCCCTAATCCATAAAGTCTTTGAAGCAGTTACTCATCCTATTCCAGCCATATCCACGGAATGGATATTGACAAGGTGGCTTAAGAAGGGCCAAAGAATGTAAGCAAACTGCCAAGGAATGACAGAGGATCAGACCCTCTTTGCCCAAAGTGAGAGGTTATAGCAGGCTATCTTGGATCATGGAGTGGTAAGGAAGACTGGCAGAGAGGACCATGTGTCAAGCGCAAGGATGGAGCCTCAAAGGACTTTCCTGCTCCAGACAGTCAAGAGTAGAATGACACTGGGCAAGAAGGACCCACTGGAAACAGTACTCCTTTGGGGTTGACAGTGGAGAAGAGAGAACCAACCACAGACCTCCTTCAAGAAGCTCACGTGTGATTCTTACAGTGGACAGAAATACAGAAAAGAGCAAATAGCAAACCCTGGGGTCACTTGCAGCTGACTACAGGACATGGGAAAGCTGATGGGTAAGCTGTTGATAGCTGCCATGGACAGAAAGATACAGAAGCAAGATCGGGGTTAAGAGAAGAGGCACCTGGTCAGACCCTGTCTGGAAAAGTTTTGATAAAAAACAAACCCTGAACAGCAGAGCATGCATTGTCTATAGGAATAGCTGCCAAAGGCCTTTGATCTCTAAGTCCACATGGGTCTTCATTTCCCACAAGGAAATCCTTGTCAATCAAAGGAATATATTTTTGCTGTCAAAACACAAGATGCTTCATTTCTTTCCTATGAATGTTTCCAATTTCCCTACAAAGCACCATTCAGGTTAGATACAGAATGTGCACTGGTTCATCTGGTTTCTTAGGCCATAACTGTACAATGGAAGTCAAGGCTGGACACATCTGTCCAATAACTCTAACAAACTACAAGCATCCCGTGAACAGATTACACAATCTATAAACTTATATGTCAAAAAAAAAAAAAAAAAAAAGACCCACAACCAATTACTAGGTTACATAAAGTAGCATCAGTTTAGTACAGAACCAGATTCTATTCAATGCAATATGTAGTAAGTTGCAAAGGTATTCATAACCAATCGAGTATAATTATGGAGTATAAAAATACGCAAAAAGAATAAAGACTATCAGATTTGGAAGTAGAGAAACTAGAGCCTTACATCGTCTTTCATGTCTCGTGTGTCCTTCACCCATACCCCCTCCTCCTCAGCACCTTAGTCTCCTCTTTAAATATCATTCCACGTGCACACCTAAGCCTGTTTGAAGATTTACAATATAAGCTAAAACCCCCTAAGAGGGATGACAAGCACTTTTGGTTTTTGCTGATGTTACTGAGTTTGAGTCACCTCACTTAATATACTTTCTGAGTCCATCCATTTTCCTTTAAATTCCTTTTTTTTCAGCTGAAAATACTCCCTTTTGAATATGCACCACATTTCCACTATGCATTCATCTGTGCACGGGCAGTTTTAGGTCTGTTTTTACTGTGGTCAAGCACAGAGGAATGTTATTGGTGGTAAAATGTAAAACCCTAGCCAATGCTCCATAGTTTCAGAATACCTATTCTAATTACTGAAGTTCATTGACACATATAGAGTTCAGGACAGGGCAGGTGATTGTGTGGCCACCTTAATCTAGCTGTGTGATGTTTTCATTTGTGAGTTCGTTACAATAAAGTGATTCTATTTAATCAAAAAATAAAAAGAAAAGAAAAGAAAAGAAAAGAAAAGAAAAGAAAAGAAAAGAAAAGAAAAGAAAAGAAAAGAAAAGAACATAGAAGATTAAAACAAGGCAAGCTGGTGAGATGGCTCAGCGGGTGAAGGCACCTGCCAGAAAGCCTGACGATCTGAGTTCAATCCCCAGAACCCACAGAGTGGAGAGAGAGACCCAACTCTCAACAGCTGCCCTCTGACCTCCACTACAACACATGCAGAACCTCCCAGGCATCTGCACACACAATCAATAAATATGAATGCTGTGCAAACATTTCAATTGCTTTATTAATTCTTCGAATACTGTATACAATGTGTTATGAAAATATTCACTCCTTTTCCCAACTTCTCCAAGATCCACACCATCACTTACCCACCCCAATTCCATGCCCCCTTACTTTTTCTCAAATCCATAGAGTCTAAGTTGTGCATCCCAAATAATCTTGGGTGTGGTCCTATCCCCTGGAGTGTGGTTGACCTACCAACGACCTCATCCTTAAAGAAAACTGACTCTCCCTTTAATAGCAGCTATCATTTTCCAGTAGCTCCTCAGCTATGGATGGGACTCTGTGCCCTCCACCCTGCCACCTCCAGGTTGGGATTTTGGCTAGAACTTGTCCGGGGTCTGCTGTCATAATTCTGTAAGTTCACATGTATAACTGCCCTGCTGTGTCTGGAAAGTACCGTGTGTTGTAATCATCTACAGAGTCTCACTTTTAGAGTCTTTCTACCTCTTCTTCTCCAACGACCCTTGAGCCTTGTGATGAGGGAATATAATACAGATGTCCCATTTAGGGATGAACATACCACAGCGTCTTATTCCGTGTAGGCTGGCCAGCTATGGTCTCTATGTTAATCGTGCTCTACTGCAAAATGAGGATCAAGAAACAAAGTAGTTTATGGGTATATAAGGTCAGTTTAATGTTATGACCTCTTGGAACAGTAACGGTGGGTTTTTCTCTAGGGACTATGAGCTACCTATCCTGAAGTCAAAACGTGCTTGAGTCACAGATTGTGGAGAAACCAAGCAGATACTGACCCAGGAGCTTCCTTCCTGGCTTACCTTTCATAGCTCTGAAAGCTCTGAAAGATGCGATGCAGACAGCCAGAGGGAAAAATAATTAATCTTAACCAGCTGTGCATCCAGAAAGCTACAAGAAATGTTAATGTGACAATGCCCACTGGTGTGACAGTGGCTTGAATGTCACAGAAGTAACCAAGCATTTTCTGACTGGATTTAAAGTTCACTCTACAAGACAGAATACCTGGCAACATTATTGAAACAAAAAAAAAATTCTTTTTTGTTTAAAGCTGTTACTAAAATCATCTCAGAAGATTCCAAGTTATTATCAACACCCTGACGATTACACAGGACACTTAAGCTATTGTTACATTAAACGAAATAAATTAGGGATTTGCTGTTTGTCAGTTAACAACTAAATTTCCTTAGCACTTTTATCACCTGAATTATAGAAATTAAGCTGTTGGCAGTCATCTTAGAAAAGGCAGCCAGGAATTGGCTGGATAAAGCAAAGGCAAAGCAGACTCCTGAAAGTTAAATTGGTATTTCGACTTGGAGCCCTCTGCCAAATAATGAGCTCGCTGCAGTACCCACGTCCGCTCCACCAGTCTTTCTTCAGTGAGTGTTTCTCTAGGCACAGGGGTGAAGATGCATAGGGGTCCTGGGATAGGGGTCTGAGTAGGGGTTCGCTTTGATCAGGGCTGTCTATTCTGTGGAGTAATGAACCTCTCGTGTCTAAAGATTCCTCATATGGTGGCTGTATACCTGCCCCAGCTCTCTCCAATGCTGGAATCACAGACGTCTCTCCCTACAGTAGACAGATTGAGAAGTCAGAAACAGAAGTCCCTGTTATATGAGACAGCAGAAGGAAGCCAGAGTCTGACTCACCTTCCCACTGCTTCCCACTGAGAAACATACGTTCAAATGAGCATTGGAAGAATGCTGGCCTGGGCTAGCCTTCACTCACTCTCCTGTGGCCCCACTGAAGCCTTCATCTCAATGAACAAGAAGCTGGAAAAGTCCAAACATGCCCCCGGGTACAGCTGGGCTGATGTGGAAGACAAGAGAGCCCTTGGCTTAGGAAATGCAGCCTCTCTGTATTCTATCTATAAGCAAACATCCAGAAGCCCAGGCAGAGCCCCAGGTGCCTCCCTTCCCCAGATTCTATGGGAATCACATCTACAGCGGTGGCCTTGGCAGATCGTGGTATTCACGTTATGTTCTGGCAATGTGTATTGGTGGTAACTTCATTGAGTAATATCTGAGAATACAACATGAGCTGAACTCTAATATCTCTCCAATATTAATCTGGGCTTTGTGACATCTTCCCAGGAAAAATTACATGGAGTTCGTTCATTCATAAACAAATGTTGAAATCTTCTAAAGTTTCATACTGTGCAGCCCGAAGAGTACTCTCTATTTATTTCCCCATTTCCATACATTTCTCCACTTAAAAATATATAAGCTGTAAACATTAATAACTGAGAAACTACATTAGCAAGGTGGAACTAAGTAAGTTAGGGATCCGTTCATGTAGATTCCTTTTCCTGTTCCAACAGCCGACAAAGCAAAGAGGCTCTGGGAGCCTCTCTCTCTCTATGTGCCTGTGCGTCTCTACACAGCCTGGCTCTGGTCCTCTCTATAACATTCAGTAAAAGGAAGTGAGCAATAATTCACCTCCTTTCATAGAGATGCTGGTATAAAGAGAAAGTTGAGGGTGGAGAGGGCAGAGGGGCTGCTCATGTGCTAAAAGCAGTTGCAGAGGACCTGAGTTCAGGTCCATGTCAGACAGCTTGCAACTGCTGTAACTCCAACTCAAAGAGATCTGACACCCTATTCTGTCTTCTGAGGGTACTTACAGGTGCTCACCACACACACATACACACACACACACACACACACAGAGAGAGAGAGAGAGAGAGAGAGAGAGAGAGAGAGAGAGAGAGAGAGAGAGAGAGATTGGCTTCAAGTGCTGTAAGCTTTGACAGCAACACAAAACTATTTCCCTCCGATAGATGCGTCTGAGAATCACTAAACTGTGCATAATAGTTGTTTCTCACACAAATGCCAAATGCTATTATCCTTTGACCAATTGCCACAGGCTTTAATAATCTCCCACGTAGAGAGCTTATGAGTGAGAAGAAACGTAGCCAGTGTAGGGCAAAAAGGCACAAAACACTGAAAGGCAACAGAGAAAAAGCAGCTTCCTGGCTGTCATTAATTTTCCATTTAGAACAGATCCACCATCTTTTAAAAGTTAAAGTTTTCTGTTTCTTTCTCCAAATCTCTGAACATTTTGTCTTCTGTCTGGCAGTTTCGATCCTTGCTTAGGGGTGAACTTAATATACTATTCTGGTATTTACAGAGCTTGTAAAATATAATTTTCAAACCTGGATTCCAACCAAACTTGTAATTGAACCATAAAACCTAAGCTTTCAGATCGTCAGATAAACCACATTTCTATGACACTGAAGGCCTCCAGCCGTGACTGGAGTTGTGGCTTGCCCCTTGATTAGAAAGGAGAAATTGAGAAATTATATTTTAGTTATTTTCTGCTTACAATAGAGAAAGAGCTGAGAATAAGAGAAGGGCATTTCAAAGACTGTGTCAGCAAAACTAGGCTGGATGCAGTCACGAGCAAGCTGGGGCCATGGGAGAGGCGCAGGCCAGCAGCCAGACGCTGGCAGAGAGTGGAAAGACCCCACAGACATGCATCAGTTTTCCCTTAGCACGCAGCACTGGTGTCCACAAAACTCATGCACAGGAATCCCTCAAGAGAATCACAAAAAATAACAATTAAAAACCCAAGCCTCATGACACCACAAGCTGCCATTGTGTGTTGGGCAGTGCTCACAACTACCCCGGAGGGCTGCCTGGAAAGCATCCCTATTCACTGAGGTTCCTCTTGGGAACAGCCTCATGACAGAAATGACATCTTGGCAAGCTAGGCAGCGACTGACGAGAGCTCTGGCGGGGCACAGGGTGGTGGTGAAGTCTGTTTCATCAGAATTAGCTTCCCTTCCTCTTTAAGGTCACACCTCAACCAGAGGGGACTCCTATGGAGACTGGTTACCATAGTTACTATAGTCATCTGCAAAGGAATCATAAATGTCCACAGAGAGATTAGTGTGGCATAGAAGAGGCCACAGAAGGTGGGAAGTGGTAGGAAACTGAGCCAACCAGCAGGCACTCGCTGTGGACAAAGGATGGAAGGAGGAATTAGCTGTGAACATCTGTATACATCAACCTACACAAAACACATGATAAAAACAGGGGCTTCTCTGGCCCTTGCTCATCAGAGATCCTTATGAAAAGAGAGAGTTGGCTCAAGAGTAGACGTTTTCTGGCTCCTAGTATCCTGCTTCTCTTCCTTTGATGACATCATGGCCACCCCTCTGAAATGACTGTAAATAGAGAGGTGAACTACAGGACTCCCACATCAGCCTTCATCCGTTTAGGAGAGTGGTGACCATGTGATCTGACTGAAGTGCACTCTCTCCTTCTTATAGGAGCCATCACCTAAACTAGGAGCAGAGGGGACGAAGTTTCTAGAATGTGAACTTTTGTGGAATAAACAATAGTATCACCATCTGCTGCACATTGACTAGTTTATCTCTGACCTCATAGGTAATGGAATTATTGATGTAAAATAAAATTAGGGAGGCTAAAGAGATGACTCAGTGATGTACATACTGCTCTTGGAGAAGAACTAAGTTTGGTTCCCAGCACCCACATTAGGTGGCAGATACCTGAAACTCCCGCTCTCGAGGATCTGCCGCCCTCTAATGGCCTCTTTCGGTACTGCACACACTCTCTTTGAAATCGAAATATAATATTTAATATATTAGCTATAACATTTTCCGGTCCTGTTTAAATCTAATTCTTCCATCCGTTCATTGATTTTCACCGTAGGGGTCTGCTGCGTGATGCTCCCTTCCTTGTTTAGTTTTATTTTTCTCATTCTTTGTCCTCTTCCCGTCTGCTCCCTTCTGTGTACAAAATTAAGTCACTATCTTCTTAAATATAGAAACAAAAATCTCCCTGGGCTCCTTCCCAGGTATGTGTCTCCCCAGAGAGGCCCCTATGTCCAATCAACTCCGCACCATGCAAGCCACTCTCCCAAGGTTATCTCCAGGCATGGATCCTGGTGGGAATCTGGTCATTCTCCACTGTGACTTTGCTCATGATTATTTGTGCTTTTCATGGCCTCTCTTCCCTTGTTCTAATGCACCAGTTTTTAGGGGATGACCTAGGGGTGTCTGTACCTGCCCTTGGCTTCCCTCTGTTGCTGTTCACTTTCGCTGTCTCTGCCTTTTTATCTCTGTTCGCTTGTGTCGCCTAAGAGTGAGAGATTCATCGTTATGACTTCAATGCCCAGTTTTCCCCGGTGACAGCCAACTGCTCATCTCCACCTGAGTCCTGAGCTCTAAATCATACATTTGGGAGATCCCCTGACATCTCACTAAGTGGGCAAGTCACGTGAGCACTGCAAGTCTGAGCCGAGGTCTTTCCTCCACAAGTCCCTTCCTACATGTGAAATTGTAGACAAGGCCTTTACTTGCAGCCCATCATCCTAACACATGTGGACCCTTCCTCGCTTTCTTTTTCCCACACACTATACTCAATTAACTATGAGCACCTCAATGACAAAGTTAAAGGTGTTATTTAATCTATCCCTTTTCTCAGCTGTCATGGTTACTCTGCATGTACACTTACTTGTCAGTGTGTAAGTACGTTTGTGTGTAAATGGGTACACATGTGTGTGGGTATACGTATGTGCTCGCTCCCACATGTGTTTAGGCCAGAGGTCCACCACAGGCGTTGTTCCTCAGGAGCTCTCTACCTTGTTTTGGAGACAAGTTCGATGGTGGGTTTGGTGTTGAGGATTAGGCCAGTTGGATGGCCACTCAGCTCCAGGGATCCTCCAGTTTCCCCAGGGACAGGATTACAAGCATGTACCACCATGCTGGCTTTTCAGGTGGGCGCTGGAGAATCAGTTCAAGTTCTCAGGCTTACTTAGAAAGTCCTTTACCGAGTTGGCTTCCCAGTCTGAATGCTACGTTTGTTTGTTTAGACAGGTTCTCACTATAGAGCTAAAGCTGGTCTAGAAGTTGTTATAGAGACCAGGCTGCCCTTACAGATCAGCCTGCCTCTGTTTTCCCAAGCCTGGGATTAAAGGTGCTTACCACCTTGCCCAGGTCATGACTGCTATGTTTTACTTCAGGTCCCACCATGAGGACTCTGAACTGTTTCAACTGTGCTCTAAAGGGTCTTTACCTACGTGACAACAAAGGTTGGCAGAGTGTTACAGAGTGGAGGGGATGTGGTCTACAAGGAATAGAGAGGAAAGACATCATTCCAACTTCTGAAGCCGGGTAAGAACGCCACAAACCCTAACTTGTTGCTCTCTTGATCATTAAAGCGTTTTACTGCCAGCAGAGATTGATGTAAATTCTGAATCGGGTGTCTCCTGATTTTCATCCAGAGTTGCTTTGGTATAACTATCTGAGTGATAATGAAAAGCTATATGCCATTAAGCACCAGGCCAGTTGAGGCACCCAACAATAGCCTCTGACCTTTTCTACATCTTCTTAAAGGTCATGAGAACAAAGCCTCAAACCTGTTCAATGCTCGATCCTTTTCCTGAATGTCTCTTTAAGCACATTATTTTCCCTGTCCCAGTCAGGGGTGAATTGTCATAGTCTGAGATTCTGAGATTTATTTGTTCATGAGACCCAACTTGCCACCTCCTGACATCTGCTCCAGATCACTACCTTGTGAAATGCAGTGATTTTCATCTCAGAAATCTTGCTATAAAGTCCTGCCTCTGGGCCAGGTGCAGTGTCACAGGCCTTTAATCCCAGCACTCAGGAGGTAGAGGCAGGCAGATCTCTGATTTTTGAAGCCAGCTTATTCTACATGGTGAAACCTTGTCTCAGAAAAGGCAGAAATGTTTGTCAGCATGAACTCACAGAGGCTGTGACAGCATGCACAAGATGCAGCTATTTAAAGTCACAGCATGGGTGACTCATGGTGCCTCACCCCTAGCTGAGGAGTTATTGGAAGTTGGTGGCTGTTGGTAAGGCAGTGTCGATGTTCTTCATGGATGTGGTCCCTGAGAGGTTGGCTATCCATGCTTCAGTAGACGCTCCTATACCCATACATACATAGGCAGCACTACGTGGACTCAGTGGGCTTAAAAACAAAGCTTGTAAAGTTGGAGGGAAAAGGGATGAGAGAGTGGGGTGGAGAGGGTGGGACCAGATTTGAGTAAAACCTGTAAGCACCTACAGAGTTCTCAAACAGTTATAAAAGCATGTGTCTGGACTCATACAGTTAGACCACGTCACTCTTTCTTTTCCTGTTGCTGCATTGAGGCATTCTGACACACAGAATGTAAGGAAGGGTGTGGATTGCTGTCTATATGCAGGGGAGGGCAGGCACAAGATACGCTGAGAGCCTGTGACAGGGCAGTGGAAAAGGAAGGCAGGCTGAGAATTTAGGAGCTGAGTACAGAGAGTACGGAGGAGGAGAGGGAAGGAGAGGAAGAGAGAAGATGGAGCCTACAGGAGAGGGGGAGGAGCCAGAACCACACAGTCCTGGGAGCCATAAGTGTTGGGGGTTTCTTAGATAGGTGATTAAATAATAAGTAGTGTGTGCTTGCTCCATCTAGGGGTGTAGCTTGTGTTTATACCAATTAAGCGTTGAGTTCATTGTGTGGGTATTTTGCGGGTTGAGAATTTACTAATATGAATCTGACTGATAAATCACAAGCCTCTAGAGTTTTGATTTATTTTTCCATTTTAATACATTTTAATTCCAACTTTTTTGTTGTTGTTGTTTCTGTTTTGTTTGTTTGATTGGTTTTGATATTTTCTTTATTTACATTTCAAATGTTTTCTCCTTTCCAGGTCTCTCCTTTGGGAACCCCCTATCCTATCCTCCCTCCCCCTGCCTCTATGAGGGTATTCACCCATCCACCCACCTCCTCCACTCTTCTCGCCCTGGCATTCCCCTACACTGGGGCATCGAACACCCTCAGGCCCAAGGGCCTCTCCTCCCACAGATGTCCAACAAGGCCATCCTCTGCCACATATGTGGCCAGTGTCATGGGTCCCTCCATGTGTATTCTTTGGTTGGTGGTCCAGAGGGTCTGGCCTGTTAACTCTGTTACTCCCTCTATGGGGCTGCAAACCCCCTCAGGTCCTTCAGTCTCTTCTCCAACTTCTCCATCTAGGACCCCCACGCTCAATCCAATGGTTGACTGCAAGCATCCACCTCTGTATTTGTCAGGCTCTGCCTGAGCCTCTCTGGAGACAGCTTATCATGCTTCCATCAGCAAGCACTTCCCAGCATCCACAATACCATTCAGGTTTGGTGGCTATATATGGGATGAATCCCCAGTTGGGGCAGTCTCTGGATGGCCTTTCCTTCGGTCTCTGTTCCACACTTTGTCTCCATATTTCCTCCTGTGAGTATTTTGTTCCCCCTTCTAAGAAGGACTGAAACATCCACACTTTGGTCTTCCTTCTTCTTAGGCTCCGTATGGTCTGTGAATTGTATCTTGGGTATCCCAAACTTTGGGGCTAATATCCACTTATCAGTGAGTACATACCGTGTTTGTTCCTTTGTGACTGAATTTCCTCACTCAGGATGATATTTTCTAGTTCCATCCATTTGCCTACGAATTTCATGAAGTCATTGTTTTTAATACCTGAGTAGTATTCCATTGTGTAAATGTATCACATTTTCTGTATCCATTCCTCTGTTGAGGGGCATCTGGGGTATTTCCTTCTCCCAAAATTAACCATATAATCGGTCACAAAACAGACCTCAACAGATATAAAAAGATTGAAATAATCCCATGCCTCCTATCAGATCACTACGGATTAAGGCTGGTCTTCTACAGCAACAATAACAACAGAAAGCTCACATACACATGGAAGCTGAAAAACACCCTACTCAATGATAACTTGCTCAAGGAAGAAATAAAGAAAGAAATTAAAGACGTTTTAGAATTTAATGAAAATGAAAGTACAACATACCCAAACTTATGGGACACAATGAAAGCAGTGCTAAGAGGAATACTCATAGCTCTGAGTGCCTCCAAAAAGAAACTGGAGAGAATATACACTAGCAGCTTAACAGCACACCTGAAAGCTCCAGAACAAAAAGAAGCAAATAGACCCAAGAGCAGTAGACAGCAGGAAATAATCAAACTCAGGGCTGAAATCAACCAAGTAGAAACAAAATGAACTATATACTAAGATTCAACAAAACCAGGAGCTGGTTCTTTGAGAAAATCAACAAAATAGATAAACCCTTAGCCAGACTAACCAGAGGGCATAGCGTTTTGATTTTACCGTGTTACAACACGCAGCCAGAGAACCTCGAGATGGGCGGTCCCTGCACGGGGCTAGCCATGGAGGCGGCGAGAGCACGGGGGCCAGAGAGTAGCTGGTGATAGCACGGGATGGAGCCATTTTTAATTTTTCACACTACAGAAGGGAACAGTTGTTCATCTCACAGTCCATCACAATGGGGAAGTCGAGGCACCAGGAGCTGAGGTAGCTGCTCACAGTCAGTAGAGAGCAGTGCAGCCTGGTGCTCAGCTTCCTGTCTTCTTTTCATTTAGTCTAGGACCAAATTTAGGGTGCATATTCCCACCTCAGCGTGCTCAGTAAAGAAAATTCCTCAGAAGCATGCCCAGGAGCTTCTAGGACTTATGGAGCTGACAATGAGCAGGGACCATCACAATCACAGACTTGAAATGCAGAAAAGCAACTTGGGCCCAGACTGGTCATGTCTCAGAAGACACTGGTCAACAAAAAGACAGGGAGCCGAAAGTGTTCATTTCGGAATTTGGGTCTCTGAAGTGAATGTTGGTTCCCAGGATTTTGCTCCCCTAAATGTTTTATAAGAATATAGTTTCATAGGACACAATAAACCATATGTCCTTATTCCACCTGGACTACACTGTCCTCTAGGGAAATGGCACCCAGTGTAGCAACCAGGGACCAGAGAGCAGTCGCCTTTTCTCTGCTTTGTCTGTTTGGAAGGCTAGCCTTCAGCATCCTCTGCAGCTGGCCCTTGCTGTACCTTTGTGTTGAATCTCTGCTGACTTAATGATACGGGTCCGATCAAGGAAGCCCAGCAATCCACTGGAGTAAGAGGCAGACTGCACTGTATCTCGGGTCCTGTACAAGGGCACCACTGCCTCAGAAAAACCCAAACCAGGGTTGGAGTGTTGGCTGGGGGTTAGGAGTAGTACTTCCTATTCTTTCACAAGAGTTGGGTTTGTTTCCAGCACCACATCAAGTATTCACAACTGCCTATATAGAATTCCAGCTCTAGGGTGAGCTGAACCCCTCTTCTGGGTTCTGTGGGCACCTGTGTGCGTGCATGCACACACGAACACACACACACACACACACACATACACACACACACACACAGAGTTAATAACTAAAAGTAAAAGCACAGATCAAAATCATAATATCCCGAAAAGAGATGTGCAAATAGAAATTGCAAAATAGGCGTGTCAGAGATGTGCACACTGGTGCCTGTATGTACATAGAGGCATCTGTTAGCCACCACAGCTTGTCTAAAACCATCTTAAAGGCTTATCCTCATTAGTTATAACAACAGACCAAAATGTGGCTCAAGTTAAAAGAGTCACATGCAGAAGTCTAAGGCCACCTTCTAGCGTCTCAAAACCACATTATTAACTTACACCTAAATCTACAAAACAGCCTCTCCTGAAAGTATCGTGATGACTTGGTTTAAACACTGACAGCCTCCAGGTCTAGTCCTCCATCAGCTTTCATCCTCTGGTGGTCAGCTAACCATCCTGGAAGCAGCATGGCCCGACACAAATAAGGGTCGTGTATTTTGGGTACTTGCTTTGACCAGGTGCTCATGGCTGTTGCCCCATTTCATCCTGGTAATTGCTAGGTAGGAGCTAGTCATTTGATTCTGTTTCACATGGACAATGGACTCCATAAAGTGCTGTCAACAGGAAATGGAGGTCCAGGGGCCAGCCTGGGTCTGCACTGCCTGTGGTCATCTTGGTTTTGCTTCACTGATGGATGCAGAGAGCAAGAATTGAAGGTGAGCAAGGACCAAAGGTTGTTCCTCGTGTGTCTCAGGGCAAACAAAGCTGAGTGATGAGCCAAAGTGGATTAAAAGGGGAAGAGACTCAACACCCAGAACAGAGGAGACTCAGCTCACATTCCTTACGCAGCCTTCTCACCCATGGGTCATTCAGATTGAACACAGTGACAGAGAACAGAGACCTGACTCAGCTGCAGGGCTGGCTCTCTGTGCCATCTTCCCAGCCCTCCCATAATTCTCCTATCCCTCCTTCCGGTGCTTGCTGTTTCAAACTGCCAACACAACAACCTTTTTTCCTACATCTAGGAAGAAGAAAACACAAAATAAAAATGCCTTCCATTTTCTCCCCGTCCCATATACAAATCCATGCACAGATGTCACCTCCTCCTTTTCTGATGTATATGGGTTGCCACAGCGGGCTCACACCTCTGCTCCCCACAATGCCTCATCTGGGGTCACACTGAAGCACCTCATTTCCTAGCCTGGATCCTTGATTGTTCACACAAGAGATGTTCAACATTGCTCTTCCTCAAAATAAAATAATGGACACCTCATGCTCTTTTGATCTGCTGCTCCATCGCTCATTTGTGTCTTTATTTTATGCAAGAGTAGCTTGTCCTTTCCCCCAGCTTTTTGGCTGTCCTTGCGCCTCTGGGCTCCAGACCCCGTGCAACTCTGTGCTGCTGACATTGCCTCCTCTGCCTTCGCTTCTGTGGTTCTGGACACTCTAGAACATTCTTCCCTCTGTGGTGGCTCTTCCTTACTGTGTTTCCATCATGAGCCTCCTCTGATATTTCCAAGCAGAGGCAAGAAACCCTGAAAAGGAAAAACATTTATAAAGTCTTTCATGATGGGACTGGGAATGTAGAAACACATAGGGGTGGACAATGAAAGCTCAGCAATGCACGGGAGGGTTAGGGACGGCCGGAGGCCTGCAGTCTCGCCTGCTTCTTTACAACAAAGGAGTTCATCTATGTAAGTCAGGGGGACACAGAATTGAGGCATGGGCTAAGAAACCTCCCTAAGCAAGAAGCTGGAACAGCAAGGTGGCAGTCATAGCCTTCCTTAGGAAAAGAGGGAGGTACTCAGCTTGGAGACTGAAGGGTTAAAAACACCACCAGGACCTGCAGGCCAGGGCTCTAGAGGCCAGCCTCCAGGGGTGACAGAGCCTTCTCTTCCCAGCTGTTTTCTACAAGGAGCCTAGACCTTCAGGTCCTCACTGCTACCCTCAGAAGCTCACAGGCAACAGACATTGTCATTTTACTATTTTGGTATCTATGTAATGTCTCTTCAATGTTTCTAAGCTTGGTGCTTTCTTTACAAACCTGCAGGTGCTTGGGGAAAGTTCTCAGGCTCCAGGCTCCTCATTAGTTATATTTCATGTACACTGTTGTAGACAATAACAGTTCTGGAAAAGGACACTTGTGGATGTCCTAGCAATGACTTTTTTCTTTTAAGACTAGGTTTTGCTGAGTAGTCTAGACTGGCAGCAAACTCAAAATCCTCCCGCTCCAGTCTCTCAAGAGCTCGGATTATAGGTGTGCACGAGCATGCAGCCCACATATGACTCTTCAGACTTAATGGAATTAAGCAGGGAGTACCTGGTATTTTATATCAAACATATGCTTGGATTCTGTGCCAGTGTTTTTAAAAGAAATTTAGCAAATGTTATAACTCCCCCCACCCCCAATACAATGTCTCTTCACACAAGGTCAAACTGACATCAGATTTTATTGTCTGCCATGCCTGAAACATGAATAGCACTATTTTATTTATTTATTTATTTTTGTTAATTGAGTTCTAAGGCGTGAATCTGATAAGACTCTCTCTCCTCAATTTGGAGATAAATTAGATGAATGGCTGTTTATCAAGAATGCAGAAAGGAATTCATCTGGGGCTGATTCCAAGTCAAAGACATTTCAGGCATTTTTAAAAATTATAACCCCGAAAGTTGAACACGTGGTCATAGGCCACATCAGCTTCATTTCAGCCACATTTTTTCTACCACAATGTTATTAAATAAAATCAGCACCTAGCTTGACCTCTCCATGTTGTTCTACCCTTAAGACAGTTGCTGATTCTTTTTGCTGCTGAGGCCCCTTCCTTGGTGTTGGCCAGAGTTCAGATTCATCTTTCTTTCCTCTGAACTTTACTCAGTCTCAGGATTTGATAGTTAGCATTTGCTGCAAATTCAGATTCCATCTGTTGTTTATCCAGGTGCCTCAGCTGGCTTTTATTTTAAAAAATAAAATATTAGCCAGCTAAGCTGGAGAGGCAGCTCTGCTGTTAAAAGCACTTGCTACTGTTGCAGAGGACCTGAGTTCAATTCCTAGCGCCCAGGGAGGGCAGCTCACAACCACCTTTAACTCAAGCCCAGGGAACTGAATGCCAGCTTCTGACCTCTGAAGACACCTGCATTTAAAACATACACACATCCACATAAATTAAAATTATAAAAATAAATCTTAAAACAATAAAATGCTGCCAACCAATGAATTATATAAATGCTTATTGCAGTAGTTTAAATGAAAGATGTCCCCTGTGGTCTTCTACTTGATCCCCCATGGGTGGCTGTTTGTGAGGTTAGGCAGTGTGGCCTTGGTGGAGGAAGTATATCCCTGGGGGTGGGTTTTGATGGTGCAAAGCCTTGAGCTATTCCCAGTTTACTCTTTCTGCTTCCTGATTACAGTTAGTTCATGATATGAGCCCTGGGCTCACTGCCTGTGCCCTGCCACGATAGACTCTTACCTTTTAGAACCATAAGCCAAAATAAACTCCTTCTATAAGTCACCTTGGTCATAGTGTTTTGTCATAACAGAAGACTAACACATTTATTATTCCTCCAGAAAAAGAAGCTATTTTCTCTAAGACATCTATCTCCTCCTTTATACCCAGAAGCCCTGAGCTGTGAAACAGAGAGAACAGCTGCTGTCCTCACTCCCTGCGTGGCAGTAATAACATCTCAAAGAAAAACCAATGAGGTTTTTAATTAACCTATTATGTAAAGCACTCAACCACAGTGTTACAAAGATTCTGCTGCTGCCTATATGGAAAGATTGCAGAGAAGTAACTATGTAAGACACCCTTAGTAACTTCAAATAGGGAACAAAAGTAGTCAGATCCCACAGCCAGAACACCTCACAAGTTAAATGTTTAGAGGTTTTGAGCCGGATGTATTCTATTTGGGAATTCCACACATCCTTCTAAAACTTTGTCTGTGCAATGTAATGGTGTGGCTTGCAATGGCTTTAAAAAGATGTAGAAGTGTCCTTGCTGTGTTTCCTAAATCAGTTTAGTGCCTCCTTAGGCATATCTATAATTATAAGTTAAAACTATAAAAAACACAAAGGCAGAAGCAGGTGGACTCTACTCAGAACACTTGAGTATTGGCACAAAAGACGCCCAGACAGGCTTGTCTCTCACAGGGAACTCAGAACCAATGAGCCTGGCATGCAGGAACCCCAGTAAGAACTCATAATCACAGGGGTTTAAATGAACTCCACTTTCTCACACTCTCCTGTCAGAATCTTCAGCCTTCCTGTGCTCCATTGTGATGCTTTTATTGCATGAGATTCCTTACCCATCTGCTTCCCCCAGAGCTCCTAAAGAGCATTTACAGCCTTCCTGGGATTGTAGTTTTACAGCCTATTCATACAGACGCCCGCCTTCACCCTTACCTGACTTGCAGTGCTATTCTGGGTCAGGGTGAATTTTGTCAACTCAAGCTTAGCTTATTGCACACATCGCAACCTCCAGTGCCACTAACCTGGGATGCTCCCATGGTGAACTGAGGACAGCCATGGGCTGGGAGGACAGATGAGGTGCTTGAATCTTCCAGCACAGCAGAATGAAGGCCCCACACTCACGGAGTCCAGGGCCTTAAGGATGATAGCCAATACACAGCATTGCAAAATTCTGCTGTGAGTGTTCAATGGTAGAATTCAGTTTCTTGTATCATGCCGAGGGGACTGCTGCTGGGCCCATCTGCAGCTTTCCTCTTGATGACTACACTTGACTCCAATTGAAAAGAAGAAAAAAAAGGGTCGGTGCAGAGCTTCCTGAAGCACATGAATGCCAAAGCCCATGTGTGCATTTTGGGAAACAAAGCTGTGAGGGGGTGGGGGATTAGGGTGTATGTGCAGAGCCCCAGAGGGGCTTGTATAATACCTATGGTCCTCTGAGCATTCATGCAAAGCAGACTTGCCAAAGCCAGTAAATGTGTTTTCTGTTACTTTCATGCATCATGGCCATCCTGTGAGAGCCATTTCCCAAACAAAAACAGTTTTTGATTGTGATGTCTGCCTATGGATAACAATATTCTCACAAAATCTTTGTCTTTCTTGAACTTAAAGTAATCGAGGCTTGTTTTCCTCTTGGGATACAGTTTCTCATTTTATAGACGAGCAGAGAAGTTTGGGAGTCATTCAATACTCAGAACTCTGCTGAATAATCAAATTATATGTCCTAGAATTACCATGGTAACTGTAGTTAAAAAAAAAAAAAAGAGGGTATATTTCCAGAGCAAGGGACACATTAATATAGCATCATGAGCAGTCAATAGCAGAATAAGATATTGAAAATGTTTCCTTAAAATCAAATTGAGCAAAAATGTTTACTAAACCATGCTTTTCTCACATTAGATAATGCAGTTGTCTTTCTTCTTGTGTCTACAACTGGTTTTGATTCTTTTCAAATCCTAGGTTTATGTTACTAGCACACAGTCTTCTCAAGACCCCAACGAGTGCAACCACAGTGGCTCATATTTTTCTTTTTCTTTTTACCCTTTGGCTCTCGTCAGCTCAACTTCAATTCTTGCTGACTCTACAGGCTCATTGGTACTCTTCTATGTGATGTATTATAAAAATGATAAAGACATATATATTGTATGGGAGTATGGGGAGGTAGGTGTGGAGGAAGGGTGTGCCTCAGCAGGCCCAAGACCAGGCATCCCTTCCCCCTGAGGGACCAGCCACATGCAAAAGTATAATATAGAATAGAGTTTATTTAGGGCATGGAGAGGTGTACTGGCTGGTTTTGTGTCAACTTGACACAAGCTGGAGTTATCACAGAGAAAGGAGTTTCAGTTGAGAAAAATGCCTCCATGAGATCCAGGTGTAAGGCATTTTCTCAATTAGTGATCAAGGGCGGAGGGCCCCTTGTGGGTGGTGCCATCCCTGGGCTGGTAGTCTTGGGCTCTATAAGAAAGCAGACTAAGCAAGCCAGGGGAAGCAAGCCAGTAAGGAACATCCCTCCATGGCCTCTGCATGAGCTCCTGCTTCCTGACCTGCTTGAGTTGCAGTCCTGACTTCCTCTGGTGATGAACAGCAACATGGAAGTGTAAGCTCAATAAACCCTTTCCTCCCCAACTTGCATCTTGGTCATGATGTTTGTGCAGGTATAGAAACCCTGACTAAGACAGTAGGAGAGTTAAGAGGGTAGTAGAGACAGAGAAAGGCAGAGGGAGAGAGAAGTAAGAGTAGAGTAGAGAAGTGGAGAGGCCAGCCATGACCACGTGGGGGTGGGGGGAGGGAACAAGAGGGATAAGAGATACAAGGGAAGGGCAAGAGAAGCAAGAGATAAGAGAGAAGAGGAGGGGCAAGCAGCCCCTTTTATAGTGGGTCAGGCCCACCTGGCTGTTGCCAGGCAACTGTGGGGTGGAGTTTAGACAGAATGCTAACACTATGGTTCTTCTATTTTATACTGTACTTCAGCAGAGCATTAGTGCCTCAAAGCTTCTATTTTCTAAAATGAAGTCATCAATCCACTGAGCAACCAAATAGATGTGTCTCAAAAAAAAAAAAAAAAGACAAAAACCATATTGCTTATTGTCTGTCAGCACAGAGATATGAGCTAGTCACTCAGTCTGCACATACTTCAAATCCTTTGCCTTTGATATGTGAATAAATGACAAATGACTCTGAGTTCATAAAGAATTATGAGAATTGAAATTAATTACACGGGGAAAGCACTTGGGATGCTGCTCCAGGCCTTAGTCCTTTGCAGGTACCAGCCATTGGAGATGAAGTGATGGTTTACAGATGGGAAAATGGATCAGAGATTGGCCCATGGCCAAACTCACACACTGAGCCGAACATCAGACACAGTTTTCACGGTGAAGGCCCAAGGTCTTAGAACGGTCTCAGTTGTTATCTCCAAGGACATGGTGGGGTAGAATGGACCAGATGACCAGGTGGCATCATAATGACACATCTTGCAGAAAAGGATCAGGCCAGAAGCGTTTGCTTGATAAAGTTAAAACTGAACAAGTTTCGTTATCAGTTTATTTCTAACGAGCTTATTGAGTATATAGTTCCAGACCAACAAAACCATAGAATGACTCTGGTGGGGACCACTGAGAGCAGGTGACTTGCAGACAGGAAGCAGGTTAACGATAAACCCCATCTGCGGGGCAAGAGAATAAGGAGATATTAAAAAAAGTAAAAATTGTGCTGTAGAGACACCTAGTGAGTGGTGGGGGTGGGGTGGCATTCGCATTCTGTGTCTGGGAGAGCATCTCTCTCTAGTCTCCTCCAGGAGAAATGTGGATGTCTGTCAATCATATCTATGCCTCATCCCCATCAGGGAGAACCAGCATGTGCAGGACTGCCTGCTCATCACACCCTCCCCAGTGTGAATAGCTTACTTCTATTATCAAGCAGAAAAGAGCGTGCAAGTTTGCAAGCCTCTGTCAGCTGTTGTTCTGCTTTGTTCTGTTTGCTTCTCTAGCTCCAAGTCTGTATCAGCCCTCACCACCTATATCAGGATTCAGGAGCATGTTCCTTTCATAGTTAGTGTGCCTAGTACCCATTCTCTTGGGTGGAACACAGCAGCACTATGCACATGTGCCCAGATGGTGACAGCATTCTCTCGGCTGCACAATACTGCAGCCATTGGGTATGTGGTCACTGAGGGTGACCAGTGCTGCCAGAACAACAACAGGACACAATCTGTAATGCCACTTCATTTAGGTAGTTAATTGTAAGTAGGTGCACATTTGTAGAAGCTCAAAGATCTGAGGTTACCAGGATTTATGTTGACATTTCTCCAGTGGCTGTGCTTCTGGAAGCCTGCATAATGATATTGTCTGCCATGTGAAGCCCCCTTAGAGACCAGGAGTTCTAAATCAACATGGATAGGGCCAAACCAGGGTTCCAGTTCATACATGATATAGACACTTGAGAACACAAAACGGAATAGCAAAATATAAATATAACATAAAATATATTATTAACCACATTTTTGGAGAGGAAATAAAGCAAACTCCTATGTGTTAGAATTGGGAGGAAATTAACTCAACATTAGAGACAAGAAGTTACTGGGTCCAGCTCACAGGGAAAGGCAAATAATAGCCAAAACATAAGGCAAAACTGGAAAGAAAACAAGGCTTAATAGCAAGGCTCCCAGGCTGCAGAAGGCTGCCCAGTTATATAAGTAGGCTTGAGCAGTCTTGTCAAAACGCCCCTGACCGAATGGCTTCAACATCAGAAACTATTTCCTCACAGCCTGGAGGCTGAAGTCCAAGAGAAGGATGTTTAGGCATGGGTGTCCCTCCCTGACTTGCAGATGGCTGAGGTGTCACTCACTGTCTTTGTAAGACAAGCTCTGTCCTGGCTGGTTTTATGGGTATATAAATCCCAGCATGAGGGTCCCACTCCTGTAGCCTCACACACATCTTGATCTAATTACGTCACAATGTCCATCACCAAACACTTTCTTGTGATGTCTGGGGAAGCAGGGGAGATGTGTGGGTATTAGGATTTGCAAATGAGAGGCGTAGGAGAGAGGGCATGACTCCGTCCACAGCAGAGGTTAGTCATGGGAGCTCCAGAGAAACATTTTGAGTTCTTTCAGAGAACAGGCTGTGCCTTAAGCAGACAAGGACCAGCAAAGATCTCTAAGTACCAGGGCTTCAGCAATCTGTTCTCCTCTGGCCAGCTCCACACTGTCTTTATACAGGGCCGAGATGATTATATTCATCTGTAGCTCTTCCAATGCAGAGGGCAGCGGTGCTACACAGAGGAACCCTGTCTTAAAGGGGAGGGGGGAAAAGAAGAAGGTTTTCAAAGAACTAATGAGAAAAGATTTTCTGAAGCCGAAGAAGCAGGAGCAAGCCTTTCAAAGCTTCACACATTTAAACAAGAGCCTGTCCTTAGCCACAATGGATCATTATAACATTTCAGAGCGTGAGAGTGAGGAGAATACCCCAAGAGCATTTCAGTAATAAGAGATATGATGATATCAGATGCAAATAAGCCGTAACAAGTCTATCCGAATAAAACAAGGTTTTATAAAACAAGCGAGGCTTGGAGCCCTAAAGAAGAACTCCCCTGAATGTGGGTGGCGTTCTGGGTCTCCCCAGCTTCCTTCAGTCTACTCTGCAGAAGGCAGGAGTCAGTCCCTAAAACCAAGTGAGAAGCAATCAAATCCTGTATTGTTCGGTGTGGGGGCAGGCCTCCAGAACACCATCCAGGAAAAGGGGATGCTTCTCACATTTACAAAGGGGAAGCTGAATAGTGGGGCAGAACACTGGAGGAGGAGCGGAGAGGAACACAGAGGAGGATGTGAAGAGTCACGCGGAAACCTACGCTTTTATAAACATATGTGTATATATGTATATACATATATGCACACACATGCATATATATTCATAGAAAAGTGTTTGAGTTTACCCTACACAGGGGGGATGCTTCTCCCAGAATCTATAGGTTGTGAAATTAAAAGCCCTGCACCATTTGTGGAATATCTCTTCTCAAGTTGTCAATCAGGGCTATTCCAGAGACCTCTACCCCCAAAAGCAATATGAGCTATTGCCGTTGCTCTTGGTCGCTCCTCTCCCAGAACTTTCTATATTGCTGAAGACTGCACATACTGCCATCATAGGACATGCAAAAATCAAGTTGGTACTGACCAGGAAGCTGCCTGCCTGCTGGCTAGGTTTTACAGTACAAGAAGGTGCTAGGCGGGCTGCTGGGAAGAAAATCACCGCCATACCCAGCTGTGAACCATGTGAACTGCAAATAAAGACACATGGGTGGAGGGTAGGCACTCTAACACCTCCCAAAGCAGCACCCTGGATTGGGGGCTGGGGGTCCAACACGTAAGACTGTGGGGATATTTCACACTCGTACCTAACAGTAACTACAAGAAAAACAAGATGCTAAGGCTACAAACATTCTTCTAAGGAGGACACCATGAGAGTTGGTGAGGAACAAGGACTCATGGGAATATTGTAAGCTCTTCTTAAGGGTTTTGGCTGGACACCACTTGACATTGTTCTGCTGAATATGAAGCAGGTGGGAAGACTAATTGGAGATAACAGTGTGGAGGCTGTGAGGTGACCGTAGCCAAGGTCACCTGCATGGTCTATATCCACAAAGCAGCTTCAGAGCTGCAATTAAGACCAGAGGGCTCCCTCTCCAACTTAATACACCCGTGAAAATGTTCTATTCGTTCTTTTGTCTCTACGGAGATCTCTGTCTCCAGACAGGTGCTCTTCTGACCTGACAGCTGATGAGTGTCTCCTGTGTAGGATTTCATGGCTTAGGGAGTTTAAGGATTCCCTGGTCATAACTCTAAAGAGTTCCCCTAATATGTCTACTAATTTGCCAGGCATAAGACCAACAGCTGCAGATACTCTGGACACAAACAGAAAAATTTAAGCGATTTTGCAACACTTGACATACTCTACCATATAGAGGAAAGAAAGGAATCTTTGTGTTTACAAATCCTTCGGAAAAATCAGTAAAATTTCTGCTGCCTCTTTCATTAATCAACTTGACGTTAAGTGGTTCTTAATTATCAAATAATAACTTCCCATCATGGTCATCTTTCTGCTTTCCAGTAGCTTTCTTTGTGTGTTGTAACTGCAGATGTTCCAATGCCCACCCCCAGGGGCACCCAAAACCATCTGGTCTGGCCTGGCAAGGCAGTTGGGTTGGATTGTATAGGAAAATACACACAATTTTATAATTATAGATTAACAAGTGTGAGGGTGAGCACCGTCTGTACAATTTCCAACAAGTGGCAATATGTCCC
>CM052704.1:23481604-23510015 GCA_028551405.1 Uromys caudimaculatus | reverse complement strand
GTGTGAGGTGGTCATCCTAATATCACCTCCAAAGTTAGTGTGTTAAGTGGTCCTCCCATCCCACAAAGCTTAACATTCAGTGGGTGGACATGGGTGCGAAGCTCTGGGTCTTCACTTGACGTTATTAGTATTATGACAAGATCCTTGTACTCTTTGATATGATATTCAATGCCCCACCCCCAACCTGGCACAGTTGAACATCTCAAAGACAGCTCCAAGAGGCAACATACTCTTGGACACCTCCTTCCAAAGATCACGTCGCAATCAACTTCATTTCTTTAAACACTAGCTTTTGTCTTAGCACAGGTACTTGAACTGTACTGTCAAAATAAAGCCTTACGAGCTGTATGTAGTGGCATGTGCCTTTAATACCAGGGTTCTGGAAGCAGTAGCGGCAGGCAGGTCTCTGTGAGCTAGAGATTAGCTTGATCTGTACAGTGAGTTCCAGGACAGCCAAGGCTATGTAGAAAGACCCTGTCTCAAAAGCAAACAAACAAAAAGAATAAAACCTTTTAAAGTTAACATTGTACAAAGGAACTGTGGAATTGGAATTTCATGTTCACTGATCTCTTAAGCTGAGAATTCTGTAAAGCATCATCCAAGCAACTTACAAAACGGGTAAGATGGTTGTATGGAGCCTAAGGCCAAGGTAGTGTTTTGTTCTGCAGAAAAAGAATCCCCCCTCCCTCCAGGTAAGTTATCCTAGACACTCTAAATCCTGACTCTGGCTCTCTGGGGTTGTCATGGGAGGGGCCAGCTATTCTGTGAACCAACTCCAAGGACCATGGATTTCATCTTTGTCTATCAAATTGCTTAGAGGGGCCAGCAGTAAGACCTTACACATTAGACAAAGCAGTGATAAGAGGGGCATTTAGCTTGGTATTTTCTCAGATGTCATGAAGACATCAGGACTATTTTCCCCCTTGGTCAATATAAGTAAAGTAATGAGCACAAAGCCTCTCCACCTGTAACCCCACAAACATCAGGCTGGTCCCACCATATTCTTTAACCCCAATTGTGCTGCTACTGCTTTGGAATATCCTGTATTTTCCTAGGCTACCTTCTGTCTGGGGCTGTAACCACTGGATACCTTTCAGTCTCTTACCTCTGTTGATTTCTGAGGTCACCTGTCTTCCTAAAGGAATGCTGGCCTGAGATTTGTGAACACTCATAGTAACTTTATAGAAATAAAATGTAAGGTAACAAAGTAATCAAGGTTAAAAGTAGTTTTTACTATAAAAATCAATCAGCCATTTGCTGTAAAACAAGCTAACATAACCCATTAGTTACTTCCTCCACACTCTAACTACCTGTCTCCCGCTGGGATGTCACACAGGTCCAGTGTGAGGGGGATCCTGGGCTCCAAGTCTCCATGACTGTCTGTCTTTGATTCTTTGTTTCCTTTCCTTCCTTCCTTCCTTCCTTCCTTCCTTCCTTCCTTCCTTCCTTCCTTCCTTTCTTGCGCTTGTCCTTCCTTTTGGCACTTCTGTTTTCTGATGTGACCAACCGGCTTTTAGACGTAGGCGTTAATTGATAATTGAGGTTCAAGATGAGGGATGCTTCTCCACCCCTAGCTGAACCCGTAGCTACAATGGCAGAACTCTCTGCAGCGCCATAGTCATTTCAGGGAGTGCAAACTGGGGTTTAATGATGTCACACACAGTATGGGAAAGCCACTCAAAGGGGAAAGAGAGAACTGGAAGGGAGGAAGAGACACCATTTCTGTGTGTCTTGTTCAGTTTTTTTATATATATTGTTTTTAAATCATCATATTCCTAGGGTAGTTAATTACACTCCAGTCACCAGTTAATACAGGGCACCTTGAGGGAAAGCATTTGTCTTTCTCCCAGCATTCTAGTGGATGCCTTTCGGGCACACACCTTTGAAGCATACATACCTACCCTTGATTGTCTCTCATAACTCCTGCTAGAGGCTCAACCCTTAACCCTTCATCTCCATTGACATCAACTCACAGTGGTGACTTTTCTGGTGTCAGCCAGGCTCTGTGGGAGAGGACTAATGGTAGAAAATGACACGTTGGAGTAATACAATGAGAATCCCACATCCCCCTCTCCTGTCGTCAATGTGCAGGTTGCCCCTGCCTTCCCTCCATTTGTCCGAGCAGAGTTCATGGTTTCCATAGAAGCAAGCCTCGGGCTGTGTGAGCCTTACTCAGCCAGCAGCCACTGTCTGCCCTGAGAGCCAACATTTGCTCTCAGTGTGAATGTTTCTGTGTTGTTCTATAGGTTATAAAAAAGGAAATTAGAAAAGGGGGACCTGTGATGTGTCCCATCTGCTACTACAGAGAGCCCTGTGGTGAGACATGTAAGATGTTTCTGTCTCCAGTAGCTCTAGTGGGAGGAGGCTGAGTGACCTCAGGTTCCCTCGGCATTGAGTCCCCCAAACCCCCTCCACCCCTCTTTTTCTATGTTTCCTTTCTGCTCTCCTAGGCTAGTCTCCCCTTGTTTAGTTTTCCTCCATGTTGGGTGACATTTACTTCCAGGCATCTTGGCTTCCAGGCATGAATCCACCAGAAAAGTAATCCTGCTGATTGGAAAATATGGCTGTTCCTTATTCAATTGACAAATGTACCAATGTGGCCTCTGATTCTACCAGGGCTAGAACATCCTCCTCTCAGAGCCTTTGAGAGAACCACTGTGTGCTTCAGATAAAGAGCTACTGAACTACTATGGCAGTTTGAATAGGAAAGGCCCCCATAGGCTTATAAATTGAATGCTTAGTCATCAGGGAGGCACCATTAAGAGGTGTGTCCTTGTTCGGATAGGCGTGGCCTTTATGAAGGAAACCTGTCACTAGGGGTGGACCTTGAGGTTTCAGAAGCCCAAGGCAGGACCAGTGTCATTTTCTCCTCCTGCTGTCTGCTGATCCAGATGTAGAGCTCTCAGCTACCTCTCCAGCACCATGTCTGCCTGCATGCCACCATGTTTCTCTCCATGTTGACAGTAGACCAAACCTCTGAAACTGTAAGCCAGCCCCAATTAATCTATATCTTTATAAGAGTTCTGGTGGATCTTTTCACAGCAAGAGAGCAATGACTAAGACCGTTACGCTAACTGCCCACCTTGAATACTCCCAATAGCCACTAAAGTAGCCTTGTGTTTTCTGATATTCACTCTGTCCTCTTCTGATAATGTATTTTAATTTTTCTCTCAAAGCAAGAAAGCCAAGACCCCTTTATTACATCCTTAAAGCTCAGAAAGCCAAGACCCTTGATTATACCCATCCTGTCACATGTGTGATTATACCTGTCCTCTGTCACATGTGTCCCACAGTAGCAGCTTGTAGACCACAACCCTGAGAAACCTCTAAATGCACATCACAAACCTGTAGTGAGGATTCTTATTTCTTTAAAAACACAGAAATGTTATGTGAATATGTTTTTGTTTTAATTCCAGGTGTGGGTTATGGGGCTGCTTCAGATTGTCCACAGCAGCTGACTATGATTTGTCTTGTACTCTGGCAGAGGTGTGATTTTGCCAGCGGAGGATAGTTTATGTTTGGAATTCTGGGGACTCTTGAGAGAGTATAAAAGTGCCAGATACCTGCTGTTCTTGTTGCTGCTGGCTGCTGTTGGTTGGTTGTTGGCTGTTGGTTGTTTGGTTGTTGGCTGTTGGTTGTTGGTTGTTGGCTGTTGGCTGCTAGTTTATTGGTTGCTGTTTGCTGGTTGGAGATATCCAGACTGCCCCAAGGAACTCAATGCCCTGATCAGCAGGAAGTAATCTAGCAATATGGGCACTCCCTTTTCTCTCTACCCTTTTTTCTCTCCTGCCTAATGTTGGGGGTTGAAAGGGGTAAGGGAGCAGAAGTATGGTAGGAAAAAGAACCTAATAAAATAGCCACAGAATGGCTACATAAACCATTGTTAGTATTAGTATCTGTTGACTGGTGACTCAAAAGCATTTTCAATATTGATCAGAAGGAAGAATTATAATGTAAAGAAATGAGCTCCATGTCCCACAGATCTTCCCCTGGTGAATGATAAGCCTCCTACCTGCTCTCAAAGGCCCCTCAACTGTAGAAGATGATTGTCATTTCTTAGAAGTCACTGAGGCAGGCCAGGCAGTGATGGCGCACACCTTTAATCCCAGCACTTGGGAGGCAGAGACAGGCGGATTTCTGAGTTCGAGGCCAGCCTGGTCTACAGAGTGAGTTCCAGGACAGCCAGGGCTATACAGAGAAACCCTGTCTCGAAGAAAAAAAAAAAAAAAAAAAGAAGTCACTGAGGCAAAGACTTGGAGTTCTGTTACCCATGTTTATTCTGTCCATATTATCCCAATCACAGGTCTGTGTTGGAACATTGGAGAGACCACCCTCAGCAGCAGCAAACTCCTGAGCCTTAAGCCATGACAATATTTTGGCTTACTTGTCCATCCTCTTTCTACCAAGGTCCTACCCAATACACAAAGACCAAAACAGAAAGAAGGAATAGCTGGCTGTGTGCGCATAATCAAGCCCTCTCCAGCAGACAGGCAGTGTCAGAATGGTAGGACACTTCCCAGAGAGAAAGAGAAAGAGAGATCCTCCTTACAGCAATTTAGCTTGCCTTGCAGTGCAGTCCTGATTTAAATAGGCCCGTAGGAACCATGGGCAACAGGCTCTTACACTCAGCCTTCAGAAATCAAGCCTTTGCATGTGCTAGGGACAGTGATGTTCTCTGTTATCAGAGGAAGTGCAGCAGCCCACTTAATCAGCCTGAAGAGATAAGATGCACTTTGTGTCTGAGATATAATGAAGTCATTCTTGAAATACAATTTCAAGTATAAAAGTCTGAATGCTTGCATTTATGCAATTAGCATGCCAAATAGATAACAAAGATCTCAGAAGACATTTTAGTGAGATAAATATTTATTAAGCGTTTTCTATGTGTTAAACCTGAATTCTTTTGATTATTAATTATTATTTTTAATTGAGGATGCTGAGATAAAGAAATGTTAATTATGCCAAATGACATCATTGATGAGGAATGCCTCTCAAAAGGCAAGAGGTTCTGTCTTTGTTCTGTGTGTTGTGTCTTTGGGAGACATGTAACATGATTTTTGGGTATGTTTTGTTATCTATCTATCTATCTATCTATCTATCTATCATCTATCTACTATCTCCTAAACAGGGTCTCCTGTAGCACAGGCTGACCTGAGACTTGCTATACAGCCAAGTATGACCTTGAATTACTCATCCTTCTGTTCTACATCCCCAGTACTAGAATTACAGATGTGTGCTACCAATTGGCCCAATATTCATGATGCTGGGAATAAGACCATGCCCCTGTGACTGCTGGGCAAGCATTCTATCAATCGGACATATCCCCAGCCCAGCATCATACTTTGATAGGCTTGGTTTAACTCTACCTCCCACCTCCAGCTTTCTTCTTCCTCTAGGCCACATTGCTATGACATCTGAAGAATGACAGCCTAATATGGAGCCCTTGTTCTGAAAGACACAAAGTTGTAGCTCCTGGAACAGCTGCTTACAAACTCTGGATGCACGGATAGTGAGCTGGTCTGTGAGTCAAATCTGAAGGTGAAGGAAAGCCCTGAGATTGTGTCTCCTCAGCCCACAGAATTAAATATAGACCCTGCCTGTCCTTACTTCACAAATGGTTCTGCGAAAAGAAAAGAAAAAAGGAAAAGGCAACAAAAGCTTTTAAATTCCTCCTCCAAAGACCTCCTTCGGTTCAAGAAATCCAACAACACTTGTCTCTGAGGCTGCACAAGAGCTCCAGGATTTGACGAGCAGTCTTTCTCCATGCAAACCTTGCCCTTAGTGTGACCTGAGTCATGTATGTCATACTCAAAGAGCTGTCTGAGGACATCTCATGGGGATCTTGTGTATTTGTGGATGCCTGTGTGTGCCTAACACTCACAGTGTGATTGTATCTTTGTGTGTATGTACATGGAAGCTTATTGCAGGATATTTGATCACACTGTGAACCCCGAGATTGTATTGTTTTCTGGAAAAACCTATTTCTAGTTGTGGTGTGGCTCAATCCTAGCACATACCTTTAATCCAAGAGGTTTCTGCTTATTGTAAACAGGATTAAATAAAGTCAACCATAGGTCAAGAGGCAGAGCAAGCAACCAGTTGACAGGGAGTGAACAAAGGGGAAAAAAGAGAGTGTAAGAGGAAGTCAGGAGGACAGATAGAGAGATGCACAGGAAGTCGAAAGGAAGGACATTCAAGTTTGAAGGGTTTTTGAGATGGTATGTAAACAGAGAGCTTCCTTTTGAGAAATCAGATGTGGAGAAAGGTCATCTGGGTGCTCTCTCTGCATTTCTGAACTAGCAGGCTTTCACCCTAGCATCTGGCTCCTGAGTCTTCATTGGTTAAATTGAGCAGTTAAGAATTTGTTAAAAACAACTTTTGGTAACTGTCTTAGTTAGGGTTTTACTGCTGTGAACAGACACCATGACCAATGCAAGTCTTATAAAGGACATTTAATTGGTGATGTTTTACAGGTTTAGAGGTTCAGTCCATTATCATCAAGGCGGGAACATGGCAGTGTCTAGGTAGGCATGTGCAGGCAGAACTGAGAGTTCTACATCTTCTTCATCTGCTAGCAGAATACTCACTTCCAGGCAGTTAGGATGGTCTTATAGCCCACACCCACAGTGACACACCTACTCCAACAGGACCACACCTCCTAATCATGCCACTTCCTGGGCTGAGCATACACAAACCATCACATTACCCAATGTGGGGAGCCAAATATTGCAGGGTTTTTAGAGGATCTCACTTGAGGTTTAATAACTAAGACAAAAAAAAAAATCCTTATAGCTTGAAGCTGTTGACCTTTTGCTGGGGGTAGTCTCTCAACTAACCTCTAACTTAACCTGACTTCTCTGCAATTGTGTCTTCCCGTGTAGCTCTCATTGTCAAGCCCCCTGCTCCATTCCCATCTTCCTTTTGTCTTCCTTCTGCTTTGTCTGCCTCTCTCTGCATCTCCTGCTTCTCTCTGTGTTTTCATGTACCTTCGACTTTCTGATAGTACTTCCTGCCCCAGCTCCAGCTGCCAGCTCTTTATTATATAAAAGCCATCAGCAGCAGTACAACATTAGATCCATCTCTTTGGGTTGCCCTTTGGCATTGAGGGCTGCATGACCTTCACCACAGCAGCTTGCTTTCTAACATGATAATCTCAGGGAATCATCTTTTGGTCAGGGGAGGCAAAATAAGCATTTATGTATTGAAGGCTTGTAATGGGCTATTGAGAGGGCAGTACCAAACTATCTATCACCACTTAACTCTCCTAGCACAGCAAGCAGCAATTAAAAATACAGGGACATACCTTAATACAATGTGGAGGTATAGGTCATCCCAACAGAAGCTATTAATCACCATCTGTCTCTTTTGAATGCAGCCTCTCTCCTGCCCGGGGAGCACCATGTAGGTGAAACTTGCTAGTCAGTGAGTATAAGGATCTGTCTGTCTGTCTCAACACTGGGACCATAAACACACTCCATCATACCCAGTTTGGTTTTGATTTGGGTTGTTAGATCAACTCAAGCTTGCAAGGCAAGCACTTTACCCACTGAGCCCACTCATTGGGATCAAGTGCTTCTGTTACTCATGATTCAGTTCTGCATGCTCAAAGGAAAGGAGAAAATCCCAGTGTTCCTTAGGGAATGTGAATGCTCCCACATGGATGGATGGAGGAGAGTGTCAGTCACAGTGTTCCTTAGGGAATGTGAGTGCTCCCACATGGATGGATGGAGGAGAGTGTCAGTCACAGTGTTCCTTAGGGAATGTGAGTGCTCCCACATGAATGGATGGAGGAGAGTGTCAGTCACAGTGTTCCTTAGGGAATGTGAGTGCTCCCACATGGATGGATGGAGGAGAGTGTCAGTCATAGTATTTTTATTTTTATGAAATGAAGTCATATTTGTTGTACTAGTCACCAGGATAATAATGCCACTGACTCTGACATTTTGACAGGCCAAATCTGGTCTTTCCTGAATTAAGGCAACCTTATCATCAAAACCAGTAAAAGGCCTTCTGTCTTTAGAAAGGATTTATCAAATATCACCATCTCCTAAGGATTTTCTTAAAAAGTAAAGCCTCTATTCCTGACACTGCCTAATTCTCATTTATTTCAGGTGGTGGTGGTGTGTGTGTGTGTGTGTGTGTGTGTGTGTGTGTGTGTGTGTGTGTGTGTTTGGTATATGTGTATGCATATATTTGGTGTGTGTTTGTGTATTTGGTATGTGTGTGTGCATTGGGTATGTGTATGTGTGTGTATATGTGTGTGTACTCATGTGTGTATTTGGTACATGTGTGTATGATTATATGTGTATATTGGTGTGTGTGTACCTGTGTGTATTTGGTATATGTGCGTGTTTGGTGTGTGTGTACCTGTGTGTATTTGGTATGTGTGCGTGTATTTGATGTGTGATGTGTGTACACATGTGTGTATTTGCTATGTGTGTATGCACTGGTGGGTGCACACAATAAAATACAAGTGTTGGTGAAAGAAAACTTTTAGGAGTTGGTTCTCTCCTTCCACCACGTGGGCTCTGGGGACCTAACTCAGGTTTCAGTCCTGGCAGCAGGTGCTTTTACCCACTGAGCCATTGTCTCTGCTTGGAAATGCCCAAGCGGAAAGTATTATATATAAACATAGGGCACATTCCCTATGGTAGCCACGGACAGGTTCAATTCTGTTGTCAAGATGTTCAGAAAAAAAAAATGTATATTTTTAGTTAGGCACTTTCTCTTGGCTATGTGTAATCAAAATCAAAAAGTAACCAATGAAAAGAAACTGTCTATATCTATAGATTAAGCTTCATTGTATTTTTTATTCTAATAGAGTTTGCCTTTAATTCCTGGTAATAAGTATTTGTTATCGTCTACAGAGACATCATATTCTCTCAATGGTGGCAAAGTGGCTAAAAACAATTGAAATGTGTATGTTTTCTTGACATCCATCCTATTGATCTCTTTTTTAAAATGTTTTCCATTGATTCCTACTAGAAAAACAAGTTAAAAGCAATGATATAGGAACAGATTTAGAAGCATGAAGAATGTCAAATGTTCTCACTCACTTCATACATCCTATTCATCTGTGCTTAGAGCTAAGCTGACTCAAGATACTTTATTTTGAAAAGGAATCATCAGATTTTCCATCTTGTGCTTAAAAAGGTCAACTGAGCAAGCACATACAACCACAAGAGACAGGCAGATCCCGGGGCTTGCTGGCCAGCCCAGCTAGCCAAAACGGTAAGCTCAGGTCCAGTGAGGCACTGTGCTTCAAAAGGCAAGGGGGCAAAGTGTTTGAGGACTACATGGACAGGTCAGCCTCTGGTAGACACGCAGGCACAAATGCATGTGCACGAGCATGCATGCGCACACACAATCAGTGGATGAACAAACGCTGGTATGCCAGTAGAACGGAATATTATTTGTCGTAAAGGAAGAAAGAAAACCCGTCATTGGCTACAACACAGACAAACGTGTGCTAAGTGAAATGAGGCTGGTGTGACAAGACTGGCATTGGCCGTCATTACTGAAAATTAAAAAAATAAAACTGGAAGCTCACATACGTAACTGGTCCACTGGAACCGCGGAGGGCTGGAGAGTGATGCAGGAAAGGAGCAGACGGCTTCTAACCCGAGTCACAAGGACTTTGATACACAGCATGGAGATCTGAAAGCAGACTGTGTTCTTTACCTGCAATACGAGAGGCCGGGTATCCAGTCTTCTCAACATGTGCTCCCTACAGAACTCATAACTATGGTACTGAAGAATGTACTCAATTTGATTTGGGTAGTTACACAGTGTGTGAGAAACAGTCACATCCTATACCTTGAATATTTACTTTGTTAATTAGATTTCAAGAGAATTTTTCAAAAATACTTATATCTTCTTGCTGTGTCAAACTCCAAGTTTTAGAATTCTTATCTGTGTTCCTCTGTGTGCATATGCATGTGTGAGAGAGAAACAATTTATGCATCATGCCTATGAAATATCACTGCATTTGAAATAACTTCTTGCAGGAGTGCAAGATTCTAATTTTGATGAAATTCATTTTCTGACATTCACATTGCAAGTCCGTACTTGTCCAGAGGCCCATTAAATCCACTTATTCTTGGATTCCTTTCCCTGAGTAAGTTGTTTGTATTTCTTGAGGGTTTCTTCTGTGGTCTATAAATTCTGCGTGTGGGCGGGTCTTCCTCCATGCCAGTGCTGCAGAAAGCAGGAATTCAGACTGTCTGCTCTCACCTGCCCTGCGAAGCTCACATGGCACCCAGTGTACAGAAAGAAAAAAAAATAAGCAGATGACGGGTGAGTGATCAGCCAGGGAAATGGGGTGAGATGTGTATGACCTTCGGGGAGCTAGTGAGCTTTTCCCTATAAAGATATCTCTGTAGCGATACCAATGTCTCTGAACTAAGATTGGGAGCAGTCATCACACTGAATTCCTCACCTATGGGTGTCCCATATATGGGCAGTTTGAGTAGCTCTTAAATTCCAAAGCTAGAAAAGGGCCCAGTGTAGGCTTCACTTGTGTCAAGAATCCTCAGGGTACAAAGGGCTACACGCTGCATATGTCAGGTGCACGTTAATACCCCCAGAGATCCCCATGGCCCCTGGAACCCAACTTAATCTCAGGGTCACAGTGCAGTTCTTGAAGACTATCTGTCAACAAGTAACCCCCTCCAGGACGTTTAAATGGAATCCAGTGATTTAGCCCCTCTACCGAAAGCAAGATGTCTCCTCCAAAGGTTGGAGGAGAATAGCAAAGACACACATTTCCTTCAAAGTGATCCCACTTCCAAGTTCCTCTTGAAACCTCATCCTTGGGATGGCTGCGTCTCATTACAAACATGCAGCGAAAGAGTTATTCTTCAAAAACTGGTGAAATTGTAAATACCACAAAATACAAAACCTCATAAATAGTTTGGCTTATCTGACGGCATAGGGAAGAGATCTCATCTGTTAGGTTAGTGGGTATGAAAGTTTGGTTGTACAACTAACTGGATTATAACAGCACATTTATGATGGAAGGTTTTAGCAGCTATTCATCAGAGAAAGAAAGAAAATAAACATTTCCAGTGATTATTTTTGTCAATTTAGATGCTGAATCGAATTCCTAAATTTTTTAATACAACCCCCCCCCCAAAACCCTTCATTCAAATAAGAAATATATTGTTTTCTCCCCAAATAAGATTTGCCTCTGGGAAAGCTCCCCTCGTCTCCCCTCCCCTCCCTTCCTGTTGTAAACCCAGCCCTACAATCCTTCCAAAACAAAGAATGTGCACAAATCAACAAATTGTCCTCATTCCCAGGGAAGAAGATGGTAGTCCTCTTTCAAGAAGGCTGCTCCTAGAAACGGCAGCCATGGTGGGGTGACTGAGTTAGCCCTCCTTGCCTGCATGCCCCGATGCTTACAGCAATCTGCCTGCTCACAAATGGAAGGATACCCCATCTTAGAGACCCTGGAGGCTGCATAACGGGCATCCTTGCCCAGCGTGGGGAACCCCTATGAGAACATCTTACTGAGAACTAATGTTGTCTTGTACTTCAGCATCTGATGGGACAACTAGGGCATGGCCAGAGAAACTTGTACATTGTTAAGCCTCAGTGCAGACAGGGTGTGGTGGTGTGGTTTCCCCTTAATTTAGAGAGGTGGGAGGTTGTATCATGTTACGTGTCTCAGCCAAGCTGGGCTGACAGGTCCCACTCTTACCTTCCATGGCTGAAAACTGAAGATCTCACAGCAGGAAGGAGAAGCTATGACCACTCGCCCACCCAGGGACACGTTCTCAAAACTGCTTCAGTTGAAGGTGCGCTAACCTGGGACAGGAGGAGTCTCCATGAATAAAAGGCCCTGCTGACCTGAGTTTGATCCCTGGGACCTACATGGAGGGATGAGAGGAAAGAACTGACCTCAGGAGATGTCCTCTGTCCTCCGGCTTCACTCTGCTATGGCACATTTGTTCACACACACACAAACACACACACACGAGAGAGAGAGAGAGAGAGAGAGAGAGAGAGAGAGAGAGAGAGAGAGAGAGAGAGAGACTGCCTGGCACACATTGAGAATTACTGAAAGTGCTAGGGTCTGAGAAGTATTTAAAATCATGGGGTGTCTGCATGTTCAACATGAGATATCTTGGAAGTAGAATCTAGTCTAAACTCACATTCTGCTATTTGTGTTTCATAGATGGTTTACTCGAAAATCCTGAAGGCAATTTGATACAAACTGTTTAACACATCAGCATTTGACTTCAGCCTGTCCCGGGTCTACAATTTTTCATTTGTGACCACATGTCCATACTCAAAAACATTTAAATTTTGGAGTATTTCAGATTTTGGATTTTCAGGGTGGGAACACTTGGACTGTAGGGGATGCATCCTGGGATTGGTGGCAAGTGGTGAGCCCTCCAGGTCCACCAGCAGCAGGTCCAGGCTCCTGTGGATCACATACTACAAAGTCCACATGGGTAAGCCTCCGGGGAGCAAGAAGAAATTCACGTCTGTGCCAGTAATGTTTTCTCAAAGTGCCTGTCCCATGGAGGTGCGCGATGGGGAATGGTGTAACTTGTGGTGTGGGTGGGACTGGATTCAAGCTAGCAGTTACCAGGCAAGTTCACTCTCACTCAGAACCAGACCAGCAGCAGGAGGGAAGCAGACAGGGACTCACACTAACCCCTATGCTAAGTGGCAGCAGGCTTCCACAAGCTCTGGAAGGCAACCCCTCTTCCTCTTTACTTTTCCTGTAAGCATTTTAAAGCCAGAGTGAAGCTTTTGCAATCTTCTAGTAACTCAACAGAAATTTATTTCAAAAAGAGACCTGACCCCAGAAACCAAAAGAAGCAGGTCCTAGGGACAGAGGGGTTGCACCAGTGCCCCTGCCTCCAATTTTGGGTGAGTGACTCCTGTAGGGCTTTTCTAATTGTTCCTTTATCACACTGGGCCAGAAGCTCTGGGGTCCCAGGATGCTTGCACAGCACTTAGAATAGCTGTAGATTGTTGTCATCGTAATAAAACTTCTCCCTACCATACTGGCATCTGGTTACACATGGAAAAGAGGTGGCAGGCCAGCGCACAGTGGAAAGATTCTCTGAGTGCCTGGGTGTCAGCCAGAGCAGAGAGGAACGTGACACCCCACCATAGCCAAGGCTGCTGTGTTCCACACTCTGGCAGCGAGTATTCCCAAGTCAGAATTCCAATAATAAACCCAAAGCTTTATCTTCAGCGAAAGGAATGTTCTGAGCCTACTGACAGGTGGGGAAACAGATTTGGAATGAACCGGCGGGGCGGGAGGGGGTGCTGGGAGGGGACTTCTGAGAGCCGTGGCACTCAGCAGCTGTGGTTCCAAATAGACATGGAGAACACACATGGGACTCACTCGACTCAGGCTAATGTTCAGCACGGGGGGGGGGGGGACTCCCACCAACTCAGAACGGTGTCACAAGGATGGCATGTGTTTCAGCTCTAAGTGGTACCCAGCCCACTCTGAAACAAAGGAGGGTTGTCACCCAGGCCAGGAAGCAAGCCTGGTTGGCAAGACCACGTGAGCGTGTGTCCCAGGAGTCTGTGTGGGGGCTTCAGAAACCAGACAATTCTAGGGTCTCAGGGTGAGCTCCTGAGATAGCCAAGGACTGGACTTTTCTCTTCTCTGTTGTTAATTGGGTTGAAAGTCTGTTTGTGAATTTGATACACAGACTCAAAACAGGGGCAAATCTTCATATATACTCTTTAACTTTATTCTGTAGTAGGTGGGGGTAGTTGGGGAGCCTGAAATTCTGCTACATGAACTTCAGTGCTGTCTTAGCTCTGCTGTATCTTTAATGATCAATATTCATTTACTTTGTTTTCACAGAAATACAGGAATATATATGTATACATACATACATACATACATATAAATAATTAATGGTTAGTCTTTGAAGTTCATTAATGGATCTACTACCACATAATTTTATGATTATAACAAACTGATAATTTGGGTGTTGTTCTTAAATGTTTCAAGATTAATGCTCGGGTCTATAAGAAGAAGAAAGGCAAAGGCCAGAGACTAGCCTTTTGTCTCACAGGACTGAGTCAGTCCTGTGAGCTGAAATAATGGGCTTCGTGTATGAACATGGATCAACAGAAGCTGAAGATTACAGAGCTATATTCTTTTGGGGAGTGTATTTCCATGTAAGATGCAGTGAGATCCATCAAATTCCCTTTGAAAATTAAATCATACATGCCTTCTTCCCCATCAAGCTCGTGTACTTGTTCTCACCAGTGCTTGCTGTCAGTCTGTCCACCTTAGATGCCCCTGGTCCTGGTCCATGACATTCTTTTCTTTCTGCAGAGCAGACAGAGGCTTTAGTCCACACACTGATTTTCAGGGGACTTCACTCTCCTAATCAGAGCAGTGAGTGTCATAGAATTTGAGATCATTAAATATTGAGTAGCCAGGGCTCTAGGCAGCAAGGACAGATGTATGAATTACCTTGTTTCATCTCAGGAATGCCTCATCTGCTTTACAAAACGAATAGCAGGTGCCCCGTCAGACATGTGAGCACAAAGTGCGAGATCAGATACTGGCTCCTAGCCCGCACCATGACACTCAAATGAGAGAGATGTATTCTGTGCAGGGAACAGGGCTCCTAGCAGTGACTCCTCAGTGATACTGTAAACAGTTTTCAGACCACCTCAGGCAGCTGCGTTGATAACAAGTGCTCAAGCCAAGTAAACACAAGCCCTGGCCATGGACAGTCCACCTGAATACTCTTAACATCGGCTTGGCAAACAAGAGCCTGCTTTCCATTCCAGCTTCAAATGCTGCAGGGAAGTGTGAGGGCCCCAACGTGTTCACACACAGTGCCGGCCTTGAAACTGTTTGTTATTCTGCCGTGTAACCAAGCAGCCGGCTGATTAGCCCCTGACCTTTGGCAGAAGTCTGAACCTGGGACCTTAGAGACAGATGCTCCGAGTTCTCCCAACTAATTCCCTGCCAACTGCGCATCTTCCTTAGAAACAGAAAGCAGCTTTTTGACATTGAAGAAGAAAGGTTTATTCAGCTGCATGAAACTCAGCAAGGCCTCATAGCTCAATGGTGGGTCAGGTTGCTAAATCTAGCCAGAGACTGGCACCTGGACCAACGGGCCTGCATGCTTTTATGTTTGCATTCACAGTCTTGGTGAGAAAAGAATGGTAGCTTTTGAAAATATGCTATTTCATTACCTAAGGAAAAAAATAAATTCTATTTATAAGCCAATATTTCAGCATATCTTTATATATCTCTTTCATAACTCGTGTGCACATAGACTATAGAAAATGAGGCAGGAAGCACTGCTTCCAGATGATTCTGAGACTTCCAGACTTACGTTGAGAAAACAGTTGAGTGTCTACCTCTACTGGAAGGTGCCTCTGTGTTTCTAGAGTGTTCATCGAGTAGACTTTGGTTGGCTGACCCATCAATGGTTCAGAAGCAGTTGGCCATCAAAAGATGCCCATGCTCTCAGCTCAGTGAAGAGCCCTTGCTTGGCATGTGCCAAAACTTAGAAACTTTCCAGAGCTGGTTCCTTCCCTAAGATGTGACTGACTTTCTCTCCTCTTCAATGTAAGGACCAGGGACCATTGTACTGCTTCTAAGGGTGAGGATTGGTTGGGTAATGAATGAGCGACAAGAAGCACAGGGCCAGGCCCTAGAAGCCTTGGCCTCAACACATTTAAAAGGCAATATACCAGTGTCCAATCCATCAGCTGTTGCCTAGAAATGGACAGACAAAACTGGATCTTTACATCTTGACTATGCTTCTTTGAACAACAATGATAACATCAATGAACTCTGTGCCTTCGATCTCATCACTGAATTAAGCCACTTGGTAAATAAAATCAGGAGTTGCTATAAACTGAGGCAGGGAAAACTATGAATGCCAAGCCTGGCATTTTATACAATCATGCCATTCCCTAAACGTTGGGAAAGTCCCACTAAGATTAGGTAGATTTAAAAGGAAAAGAAACAACTGTCTGCTTCCGACTGTTTACAATGTTACCTACACTGATGTATCAATGAGCCATGCCCTCAGCATAGATACCTCACTGGCCTTAATCTCAAATAGCTACTTACGATTTTCTTTTCTGCAGCAACACCTCTAGAGCTCCATGCAGATCAGAAAGACTCAAAAAGTACTTTTGAAATTATTTCTCCTTATAGCACACTGTGCTTAAGAGAGAGAGAAAACAGAAACTTCTAAGTGTGGACTAAGAATCTATGAAGTAAAAAAGCAAGAACTGAAGAAATGCTGTGGACAGACTCCCAGGCTCACCTTTAGGGCTGGCAAGAAGGCTTAGCAGGTAAAGGTGACTCATACCATCATAAACTGAATGTCAGAGACAGCATGGATGAGAGAAGCCTGCTTTCAATTAGTTAGCTCTTTAGAGTCAAAGGCATTAACACCCTTGACTTCAGATACACCAGCATCAGAGCTGGCCACTACTGTGGCACAAACTCTCTCTCTCTCTCTCTCTCTCTCTCTCTCTCTCTCTCTCTCTCTCTCTCTCTCTCTCTCTCTTCTCTGCCTCCTTGGGTCTGATGAGCTCATGTTGACAGAAACAACTGTAACAGAAAGAAGGGGCAGCTATTGGCTACAGTGTGTTTGTGGTTGTCAGTGCTGCAGGCTAGCACACGGAAATAGGATCACTGTTAAGTACTTGCAAATGGCTAAGGATGAGAAATTATAAGCAACAAAGTCAGACTCCAAATCCCCCAGCATCCCCGTGGCCTTCAAGAACCTTAAGAACTTGATTTGCCTTTTAAAGAGCCTATTAGCCCTCCATAAGGGTGCAGGGAAAGGTTCTAGCTAGTGGGAGAATCTTTGAGGGAGATGCCGTGACCTCTGGCATCACCTGTAATAGAGAGGCCTTGAGAGAGTGTGGAAGTTCTATTTTCCTTGACTTAAAAAATAAACTTTAATGGCAACTTTAAATGTTGTACAAGAAAATGTAGAGCCGGGCAGTGGTGGCGCACGCCTTTAATCCCAGCACTTGGGAAGCAGAGGCAGGCGGATTTCTGAATTCGAGACCAGCCTGGTCTACAGAGTGAGTTCCAGGACAGCCAGGGCTATACAGAGAAACCCTGTTTCGAAAAACAAAAACAAAAACAAAAAACAAAAAAGAAAAGAAAAGAAAAGAAAATGTAGAAATTGCTCTAATCATTAATCTACTTTTCTTACAAGACACAGGCTACCAACACTTTATACAGGTTTCTAAATGCAAAGGGCAGATGGTATTGACCACAGGTGTAAGTGTCTAACACTCTGGGCCTTCCTGGAAGGAAAGAAACTCTAAAGAGACACCGTGCTCCTCCCTTTGCCTAGCAGATGATCTAAAGAGTAGACCTCCAAGAAATTTTAATTTCCCCAGGAATCCCATACTGGGAGAAGGAAAGGACTGACCAGTCAGAGAAGCTTGCCACCTGAAAGAGACAAGTTCACAGTTCTGACAATCTGCCAGACCACCTTGAAGGAGAGAAGAGCCAGTCATGGGCCTCTGATGCAGTGGGTGGGCAGGATTGCCCCTTGCAGAGCCTGGGCCAGTCACCTGAGCAGCTATCTCAGTGGAGCCTGAGTTTATTGTCTTCGTTGTTTTGTGCCCTAAAGGAGTAAGGAAAAAACAGAGCAGGCATAGCTTTATTAAAGACAAATGAGAAAAAAATACCCGAGACCCTTGGGCTCCGGGTTGGAAAGAATGTCATAAAGAGACAGTGGGAAGCATAGACAGCGTTCATTAAGACATTTTTAACCCAGGGGCTAAGAGAAACGGAAACATTCAGGGAGAACATGGTGTGGGTTTCTGGAAGGAGAGTCCCACATCACTGTCTTTACAATCAGCACATGCAGGATTTTAGTAATTTTCAAGCTACTGTCTTGGAACTATGATTAAAGAACTTAAATGAGATCCATGGGTGTCTCCTGGGGGGCACCCAACAAGATGTTGATGGATGAGGCTGGGACAGCAGGAGTTAGGAAGTCTCTCTTCTAACTAAAGCTAATAGTTTCATGTGTGAGAGTACAGAAAACATCTACCAGAGGTGTGAGGCCCTACCCACAGTCAGGTTCATTCAAATCCTAAGCCTGGCTCACTCTTCTTTTAACAGAAACTACCTGTATATAAAAGGTGTGTCAAATCTATGTTGTTAACCTTTAAAGCCAATGTAATTGTGCTAAAATTCTTCTTTCTCAACTGAGGAGAAACTCCAACCGGTGTGGTCTAAGTGCCAAGTTCCCCACTTAGGCTCATGTCTTTGAACATTTGGTCCCAAGCCTGCGGTGCTAATTGGAAAGGTCATGGAACCTTTAAGAGGTGGAGCCTTGCTGGGGGATGCACTTGGAATGGGCCTTGAGGGTTTATAGGTAGTCCCTCTTCCTGCTTTCTCTGTCTCTGCTTCCTGTGTGTGGATGCCCTATGATTTATCTGCTTCCATGTCAGCCCCATGTTCCTGGAGCTAGTCCTTCCCTCCATGAGAACTGTGTCCCCTGTGGAACTGTAAGCCAAGCTAAAGCCTTCTCTGTGTTGTTTATGGCAGACTGTTCTATGATATCAGCAGAAGAGTAACTGATAACTGGAGACCTTGGAGTAGTAGCCTCTTCTTCCATGTGCCCCTAACTATTTCTGTCTTTCTTTCCTTCCTCAACACAGATGTAGCATCCATTCAGGACTCCAAGGAAATCTATAATTTCTAATAGATAATATTTTCATGTAATTGTAAATGTTATACATGTTTAAATGAGAATCATTTTGATCTAGAGGCATTGGTGACCCAGCTGTGCATTGAGAAAGAACAAAGAAAATTCTTCACAGCCATCTTTGAATGTTCAAGCCTACATTGGCCAAACCTCCCAGCCACACTAGGTTTTCAACATGAACAAAGATGCTAAATTCAGCTTTATAGGTGACAACAGATGCACAGACCTGCTTCAACCAACCTCATGGTACAGAGCTGCATGGGCCTGCTCAGAAGTCAGAGAGGTATATAACAGAATGTATCTCTCTCATTTTCCTGATGGGAGATAAGAACTCTCTGTTACATGGAGGAGAAAGGCCTAGCATGGACCTCGATGAGGAGCTGGTGAGCCAGGTCAGCTCACAGGCAGGGATACGCCTGTTAATGCAGCAGCTCTGGACTCTGTTTCCCAGTGTTCTCATTGCTTGAAGCCACTGATAAAATATTTCCATCAATCACTGGAGTAAGGGTGATTGATTTAGAGAACCAGAAACTATATGTGTATGTATGTAAGAGTGTGTTTGTGTGTGTGATTATGTGTGTGTGTGTGTTTGTGTGTGAGTGTGTATGAGTATATGTGTGTGTTTTTCTGTATGTGAGTGTGTATGTGTGTGAGGGTGTGTGTTTTTATGTGAGAGTGTGAATGTGTGTGAGTGTGAGGATAAGTAAATGTGTGTGTATATATGTGTGTGTGTGACTATATAAGTAAGTATGTGTGAGTGTGTATGCATGTGTGTTTATGACTGAGTGTGTGTGTGTCTGTGTGTGTGTGTGTCTGTGTGTGTGTGTGTGTGTGTGTACCACATGAGTGCAGTGCCAAAAGAGACCAGAGGGAGACAAAAGATCCTTTGGAGCTGGAGAAAGATTTTCTGTAAAAGCGTAAAATGACCCTTGGTTTAGTCTCCCTTTTTTATTTTGTCCCGTGTAGATGTCTTTGAATAATCAATATGTTTTCTTTGTACTGACTGAAAGTGGAAAAACAAACAAAACAAACAAACAAAACCCCCATTAGAACTCACGGTATTCCCCCTCCCCTGGTGTTTTAAAGACAGAATTTTGATGTTTTAAAAGGAGAAAATGTCCCTTGGTTGTACACATATACCAAGGCGTTAAGGAAGTAATCCCCACCCGTGCAGATGTTGCTGATGGGGAGGTTTGGTACTCTGAGAACAGACTCTCACTCGCACTATATTCCCACCCACCAGTCTCATTTTATCATTCAGAAATGAAATCACTTCTCTTTGACTGTGCCTCAGGTTCTTCCAGTGGGCAATAGATTCATTTGCTGGAGCTATAGCAAAATACACCAGGCTACTACACTTAAAAGCACAAAAGGTCTCACAGCACTGCAGGCTAGAAGTCTGAATTTTAGCAGTGTTGGCAGCACTGATTTTGCTTAATTGTGTTTTGTTCTGAAGCCAACCCTGTGGCTCCTGGTCAGCCATCTTTAAGCAGTTTTCCTCTACACATGCCTGCTTCCCAGCACTCCCTCATGAGGACACAAGTCATATCAAGCTAGAGCTCACCAGAATCACACCATTTTCACTTCCTCAAGGGCCCCATCTGCAAACAGAGTCACATTCTGAGGTGCTGCAGGGTAAGACCTCATCACACAGATTTCATGAGAGACACCCACGAAAGGTCAAGAAACAGTTATGCTAGGCACCTCTTCCCAAGTGCCTCTCTGCTTGTCTTTGCTGGGCACACTGACTTCCTCTATTGAAGCCAGCTGTGTGGCCTCTCTAGACAAGACTGTTTCCAGGAACTCTGGAATAGCTGCTGTCTCTCGTCCATCTGGGTACAAGCTCCAGGGTGCTTAACCATTCACTGTTGAATTTACGTGGTTTTTACCAAACATTGTAAAGCCCTAAAACACCTCCATCTCTCCATCTGAACACACCAGGCCCTTAAGCACCACTAAAAAGGATTCCCCTCAATGAAAAGAGAGCAGTCATTTCATGGCAGAGCTAACAGGAGAAAAATTACACACTGCATTCTTCACATGCCATGCTGTAGAGCTCTGATCCCTGATAGGTTCCCAAATTAAAAGTGAGCTTAGATTCTCTCCCCCCTCTCTTTCTCCCTCTCTCTCCCTCTCTCCCTCCCTCTCTCTCTTTCTCTCTGGTGTCTGTGTGTCTGTCTGTCTGTTCTCTTCTCTCATGTACATCCTAGGTGAAGGCTCTTTGGGCAAGACTCTTCCCATTGTAAACACTCCAGCTTCTCTGACTTAGATGTATTAATAGCACATTGTATTAACACTTTTCTTAAGGGTGGGTGGGAATGGTTGCTAATGTTTTCGGTGAGCTGCCTGTCACAAGATATTTATAACCCCAGGACTCTCGATTCTTTTTCTATTTGTGTGGTCCCCAATTTCACCATCTTTCTCTAATTTTAAAGCATGAGTTTCCTCAGCAAATGCATCTGTTATGCACGGATGCTGCCTTGAGAGCCTGTGCCCAGCCCAGTGGTGTCTACATTGGGAAACCAGGGAAGCAAATATCTGACCTAGAGCTACACAGGCATGCCCTGTCCTCAGAGCCTCACCCTCACTGCCTGCAAAGGGGAACACTCAGTGCAAAATAATGATCTCAATATCCACTCTCTATCTGCAAGATCATCTTTTTGTTTCAACAGAAGAATTTTCATTCGATGAGCTTTGTTGTTATAGTTTTATTTGTTGTGTGTGCACATGGGGAATTGGGGTTTTTTCTTTTACCATGTGCGTCCTGGGAATTGAACTGAAAGCATCCGGCTTGGGGGCATGTGCCCTTCCCTACGAAGCCATTTGGCCAGTGCCACGCTTTATTTCTCTTCAGTCTCATGCTCTCCCAGCTAAGCTATTTTGACCACCCACTAATGGTTTATTTTTAATATCCTGAAATAAACATGTTTTGGATCTCCCAGGAAACGCTTCAGAAGTTGGTACATACGTCAGCCCCCCTTCATTCAGTTTTGAGGGAAGTAAAGGAAGATCTTGTCTGCACATGCTTGAGAAGCTCCACCAGGTAGGAGGACAGGGCCGTGGCCACATTGGAGCTATGAGGCATCTGCTGTGTTGAACAATCCTGCAGACATGCCTCGGCATGAGGCTGTGACCTAGGTCGGATACACACTCACCGCATACAGAGCACGGCTTGGTCCAGCCTGCCTTGAACATGCTCAGTGTATCATTTGCCTTTCTTCTCACTGCCGTGAAGCAGCTGATGAAGGCAGATGAAGGGTTTATCCAGGCTCCCAGTCACCCCGAGTCCATGGTTGGCTGAGAGATGAGTACTGGCGCTCAACTCAACTCGCTTCTTCCTTTTCATTCCATCTGAGACCCTGGCCCATGGGATGATGATGGTGCCCACATTCGAGGTGAATCTTTCCACCTCAGTTAAATCAATCTAGAGAATCCCTGACAGACATGCCCAGAACTTGTCTCAGAGGTGAGTCTAGACCCTGTCAAGTTAAGAATAAATATCAACGCCCACACTTGGATTCTTACCCTAGCTAGAAGTTTAACAAAAGCATGCATACAGAGCCCACTTTGTGATCAACTGCTGATGACTTCATAAAGTTCACTAAATGTTCTACTTTCTGATTCTGCACTATGGTAAAGTCCAAAAGTGCATGTTAATGTACTGCACCACATACGTGTGTCATGGCTTAGACACACATGGCTGTAGCATGATGCACACGTCACTCATCTGCTACATAAGGCAATTACCATGAGACATCTGTCTCTCACTCATCCCCAGAGGCACAGACAATTGCTTAATCCAGAGAGACTTTTGAAACAGTCCGGCGATGGTTTCATATACAACATGAATGCTCAGAACTTGGAAGAGTCTGGAAGGTTGGAAGTAATTTTAAGTTCTGGTTAGAATCTGAGGGCCTGATAAAGTCAGACTGTAGTTCCTAAAACCAAGGACACAATGGATATAGTTGTGGCCTTGTATGTGATTGTTGTGTGGATAATGTATCCGGAAATTTATCATTAATTATGTAAGTTCTTCAAAAGTAAAAAGAGAGAGCCGGGCAGTGGTGGCGCACCCTTTAATCCTAGCACTTGGGAGGCAGAGGCAGGGGGATTTCTGAGTTCTAGGCCAGCCTAGTCTACAGAGTGAGTTCCAGGACAGCCAAGGCTAGAGAAACCCTGTCTCAAAAAACCAGAAAAAAAAAAAAAAAGTAAAAAGAGAAAAAGAAGGAAACGAAGGAAGAAAGAAAGAGAAACCAACCCAAACACACCTCCCTGTGTATAACATGTAGGGGTTGGTTCTGATGCTAAGGTCCTGTTTCTCAATTGGTTCTTGGTCCATCAGTAAAGATACCAGCGACCAATGACTGAGAACGGGGTGGGACACTTAGAGCTGTGCAGGGAGGATGCAGGGAGAATCCAGAGAGCTGGGGGAAAAGGAGGAAGTAGTAGCTGCAGGAGATAAAGCCAACCAGCCATTTGAGTTTTCAGTTTGAGTGGTCAATGACCACTCTATCCGATTAGGCCTAGGGTAGCAGGGGAGGTTTAGCAGTGCCCAGTCATTGAGTTAGCAAAGGCATTTTAATTGGCGTGCGTGTGTGTGTGTGTGTGTGTGTGTGTGTGTGTGTGTGTGTGTGTGTTGTTTTTTATCTGTGGATCCAAGGGAATCTGCATGGGGGCTGGTAGCGCAGCCTGTTCCAGGAGCTTAAAGCCAGGTAGCAAAAACTATGTACTACATAATTCTATAATTTCAGAATTGAACTTTTAGTTTGAACTGATTTCTATTTATAGATATCACCATATAAAATGATTGGGAAGATTCTCAGTATTCTCAATCATCTTCGTTAATCAATGAAAATAAAGAATGTCATTCCAGTTTTCAAATTAAGCAAAAGTTAAAAAATATTTTACAAAACTAAACGGTGTAAGCAGGCACTCTAACAGGGACTCTGCAGTAGGGAACACTAGCACTTGTCTCTGCATCTGCTGTGGCTGCTCCAGAGGGACAGGGCATACACTGTTGGTTAAGACTGGGAGTCAGGCCTGGAGGTATGGTTAAGACTGGAAGTCAGGCCTGGAGGTACATGCTGTAACCCCAGCACTTAGGAGGCTGTGGCAGGAGAATCACGAGATTGAAGCCTATATCATGAGATGGTGTCTTGGTCACCTTTCCTGTTGCTGTGATAAAATATCCTGACAAACAGCAACTTAGGGGAAAAGGTTTTATTCTGGCCCATCGTTCCAGGTTGCTGTCCCTCAGAGCTTGGAGATCACAGCACAGGAGCTTGAGGGGTCTGGTCTCACTGGGTCTGCAGTCAGGAAGCAGAAGACAAATGCTCAGCTAGACTTCTCTATTTGTGTGCAGTCTCAGACTTGAGCCCTGAGAATGGATCTGCTCTCTTTTAGGGTATATTTTCCCAGGTCAATTAAACTAATGAAGATAATCCCTCCTACTGACACCTGAAGAATTCTAGACTTCCACCTAGGTGTGCCTGGAGGGCTTTCTAGTGGGTGACTCTAGATTCATTCCAACTGACAATCAGTATTAACCATTACAGCAGCACTCTGGCTGGGAGGCCTTAATTTTCCATACACTAAGTATTTAGGGGCATTTTAGCTTACAGCATTTGCAACCTGTGACAGATTTATTGAGGCACGACCCACTATGAGGAACCCTGTCATTGCCGTTTCTTAAATACCTTAACTAAGCAAGCAATTTGCTCTGAACAGTAGACTTCCTTTCTCCAAAGCAGGGCTATTAAAAGTTCCTAATGGCTGGGGTTGCTATGGCTTAGCATTTTAAGGTACTCACACAGTGCTATGCAAGTGCAGCTGAACTAGTAAATTATTATTTGGCAGTGATGATCTGGCTTCCAACTTCCAAGATGTGATTCCTGACAATTTGGACCCAGTTGTCACAGCAAGCAGCAGTAGACATACCTCTGTACCTGCAGGTTCCAGCTCAGCAACAAAGCCACACTCTTCTACTGGTGTTACCATTCAGAATTGGAGGATATCATGAAACTGATTGATTGTTGGGTTCACGATGGCCATGGTAATTATAGTAGAATGAAATTCTGCCACAGATCTGGTTAAGAGCACTGGCTGCTCTTGTAGAGGACCCAGGTTCAGTTCCCACCTTCCACCTAATGACTTACAACCATCTGAAATTCCAGGTCCAGGTGATCTGGTGCCCTTTTCTGCCCTCTGTGGGCACTAAGCACATGCCTATGGGCAAAACATTCACACACATAAAACATAACAAACAAAACATTTAAACATTTTACTGTTGCCATCTTGGTCGGGCTGAGCTCTGAGTTTACCTTCAGTGCATGGTGGCTCTGGAAGAGTGGCGGCTTTTTCAGCCTCTTACTCTGCTCTCCTAAAGAGATATGCTTGCACTTCTCTTAATGTTTTTAAATATTAGTGTTTTTTTAAAAAAAAAAAAAAAAGAAAATGGTTTCTCTCCATGGGTGTACAAACACGGTTTGCCACTGCTGTGGTGTTCCTGTAGCAATCAGTGCTCCATGAGGTTCAGATGTCCCAGCCAGGGATGGTGCATTTAGCTCAGCTTGCAGGTTTCCATACTGTAACACACAAAAACAATCCCATGTGTGATAAGAAATTGGCCCTTCTGTTGAAACTGGTGTTCTGTGTAAGCATCTGCTTTCAGAAAACTTTAAGTGTTTGGTTCTTAATCATTTAAAAGTTTCCAAACACTTCTGGACTGTCATCGCCTCTTTTTAAACAAAAGATTATATCTTCTTAAGTTATGTGTATTGGTTTTTACCTACATTTATGTATGTGAACCATGTGTGTGCAACAGTCTTGGGAGCTAGGAGGGGGCACCAGACCCCTGAAACTGGGGTTACAGACAATTGTGAACAGCGATGCCAGGAACAGAACCTGGGTCCCTGGCAATACATGCTTTTAACCACCGAGCCATCTCTCCAGCCCTAACTCATTGCCTCTTAACTGTTTTGATGGTTTACTATAAATCTGTTAAGAAAATGATGGAGGAATATGGCTATCAGTATGTTTGCGCCATAAAGAGGGTATCATCTATAAGGCAAAAAAGTATCTTTTGACATCTTGTTTAATTTCAACACTGTGAAAAACCAGTAAAACGTTAAAATTGAGAATTATAAATACTTGGATCACAAACTTGTTCTCTTTTGCATAAGAAATTCCTCTTTGACAACTGCAATAATTCTACCAGAAATCCCTTCTTTTGCTAACACATGGTAAATATACACAAAGCCACGAGTGCCTGATGAAAGCCTTAGCTGAAATACTATTGGCATTCACATCCTTTTACAGTCAGCATAGAAGATTCCCACAGTGAAAGGTTTGCTTGGTGTTTGGGCCCCAAGCACTATGAGAACTATTTTAGGTATTTCCTTGTACGGATGTGAGAAAGCACGGAAGAATCTGTTGATTGCTTCTTATGTCCATGCTACCAAGTTCACATGAAGCACTTTTTTATTTTTTTATTTGTTTATTTAATTTGTTTATCTACTTATTTTTGGTTTTTGGAGACAGGGTTTCTCTGTGTAGCCCTGGCTGTTCTGGAACTCACTCTGTAGACCAGGCTGACCTCGAACTCAGAAATCCGCCTGCCTCTGCCTCCCAAGTGCTGGGATTAGAGGCTTATGCCAACGATGCCCGGCTTCACTTGAAGCACTTTTAACACCGATGTGGCTGAAGAGATAGATAGTTCAGTGGCTAAACGTACTTTCTGCTTGCACAGGACACAGGTTAGTTCCCAGCACCCACTGATGTGGCTCAAAACCACTGTAACTCTAGATGCAGGGGATCCAACATCCTGTGCTGGCCTCTATGAACATAGCATACACACACATACACATACTCACACACTGCTGCACTATTTTGTGTTTGTACCTTCAATGACACTGCAGCTGTCTGTAAAGCTTCTACCAGTAGCAAGAAAAATAGGAAGTGCCATAACCTGAAAGGGGTATTCATCTTTTCAACATTTGTGTCTAAATTCAAATATAAATTTTCTTAGCTCAATCTATTTCTGGATATCTTAGTAACTATGAGTCTATTCAAGAGTTGTAAACTAAACTAGAGTTTTCTAAAGCAGAGCTTCAGTGACTGAATCCGTGATAACATATAACCTGAGATGCCTACAGAAGCTAAGCCCACAGAAGGCTTCCCACAGCCTTCCCTGTTAGCATTCAGATCACCCTCCCTCCAGGTCTGTAGCTGGAAGTCAACTCCTTAAAACTTGGTAAGAGTGCTACACCCAACTGTAAAATGTCTGAGTACTTTAGCAATTTTCCCTAATTCCATACTGGGCAGCCATTTTGATTTTTAAGCATCAAAACTTTAGAGGCTGCTGAGGATAAGTCAGACAACGACAACTTGACCTTGTTCTTGTCTTTGTTGGACATCACTTTAAGGGACTCACGGGACCTTCTGCCTACCTTCCAGGGAGTACACAGGACCAGTCAATGAGCCAATGGAATAAATGAAATAATTTAGAAATAAGCCAACATCTCCAGCCCCAGCCACTCATGCCAGCCATAGTAACATAACTGCATGCTGGATATCACTATTTGTGTGGACATTCATGCGTCTCTGAAACCTGTAATCTAATGAATCCTCTTCTCTTGCTAATTAGCCTCCACTCCCACCCTTTCTATGAGTGGCCTTGATCCATTCTCTCTAGCTTGTATCTCTGAAATTACCTTATTTGTAGGGAAGTGTCCTGTTAGTACTTGCTCAGTGGCTCTCTCTCCAGTATGCATCTACCATGCTTTATCAATTCCTTATTATGCTCTATATCTCACACTGACTGTCATTTCTGGTTTATTTCCACATGCAAAACCATCCTAAACAGAACTTCTCAACTAAATGCTACTCTAAAGACAAGAAACCAGCATACATTGTGGCATTCAACTTGTAGAGAAACTCAAGTAAGGTCTGCCCGAAAACCGCGGGCCACAGAGACTGAGGGACAGGAACTTCTGGTCTCCATCGGTGGCTGGGGACCTCAGCTTGAGCCTCAGGGCTCCATAGCCAATTAGCGCTGGGAGAAAGCTACCCTCCCAGGAGCTTGGAAAAGCTGGGACTGGGGCCAAGACAAGCTCGACAGCTCACCAGGAACTGCCCCAAACCTGCGAGACACAGGGACTGAGGTAGGCGGGCATAGAAACCCCCTAGATCCCATCGGCGGAGGCAGGAGACCTCCGCCTGGGCCACCAGGGTTCCATAGCCAAGCAGTGCAGGGGAGAAAGTTATTCTCCCAGGAGTGTCGAAAAAACACCTCTCAGAGAGAGCTGGTCTTCAAGGAGTATTGATACAGAGGCCTGCAGGTGGGAAAAGCCATAGCTAGACAGAGTAAGATCAGCTAACATCAGAGATACCAAGATGGCAAAAGGCAAGGGCAAGAACCAAAGGAAAAGAAACCAAGGCCACTTGGCATCATCAGAACCCAGTTCTCCCACCACAGCAAGCCCTGGATTCCCCAATATGCCAGAAAAGCAAGACTCAGATTTAAAATCATTTCTCATGATGATGATAGAAGACTTTAAGAAAGAAATTAATGCCCTTAAAGAAACACAAGAGAGCAGAGGTAAAGAACTAGAAGCCCTTAAAGAGGAAACACAGAAATCCATTAAAGAATTACAGGAAAACACAATCAAACAGACAAAGGAAATGAACAAAACCATCCAGGAGCTAAAAAT